>CM032231.1:108675000-109252500 GCA_019009955.1 Riptortus pedestris | reverse complement strand
AGGGAAATCTGCTAAAAGCCAGATCAAGTTCGTTAAAGGCTAAAATCGGACTAGCGGGAAGGGGGGGGTATAATTGGGGGACCTTCGAAAATTTGAAATATCTCCGTTACTATATGTCGGATGAAAACTTCTATAGAACTAACCTTATTACAAATTAAATTTACTATAAATATTGTTTTATAGTCCTATTCTCTATCTTGAATATTAACCGAGATATTTGCATTTGTATTCTGCGTGTGGTCACCAGTAGCCTATGTTCGGACTTTCCGCCGAGAGCTCTGGCGGCCGCTTCCATAACTATTCGTCCCTCGTGAATAGGTTTAGAGGTTAGGTTAACTGTTTTTTGGGGCTAGAAACTACTGGGTTATTACGCCCTAAATAATGTTGTAGGTTTAGAGGTTTCTTACTACTACAGTCGTTATTGGGCAGATTTCTCTATTGTAAAACTTCTCGTGGGAAATCTGCTTAGTTTACGCAGCCCCTGCGTGACGGACTTTTCTTAATTCAAAACAGTGATAAACCCCAACTAATAAGTCGTAGACCAACAATTCCAATGACGTTTTGCTTGCTTCGGATACGATAAGGACAAGAAACCTTTACTTGCTTTTAGGAGGTTAGAGAATATCAGCTATTGAGGTTGTATTCATGACGTGAATTTGAAAAATCTTTTCGTTTGTAATTGCCTATAAATGTTGTTATATACCTAGGTATTTTCCATAAAATGAATACCAACCTTTTAGCAGATTTCCCTTAAGGGAAATCATCTGTTGAAGTTGTTCCCATGACACAATTTTCTAAACATTTTATTAAATGCCCATCTATCCTACCTAGGAGATGAAGAAAATGAGGTCCGTTCTAAATTATATATATATAAATATATATATATATATATATATATATATATATATATATATATATATGTCTGTTAACGCTCTAGCGGTCGCAATTTTTGTTTGATCGTTACAAAACTCGATATTTAACCGTTTTATGTAAAAAGACAGATCAAGTTCGTTAATGGCTGAAATCGTACCAGAGAGAGGAGGAGGTTTAGAGGAGGGATTTTCGAAAATTCGAAATATCTTTGTTATTATGCATCGGATCGAAAAAGTGTATAGAGCCAATTTTATTGCAAATGAAATTTACTATAAATATTGTTATATACACATATTCTCTATCTTAAATATTAACCGAGATATTTGCATTTTTATGAAGTGTGTGGTCGGGTGTTGTTCGGGTTTAGTAGTTGGGCCGTGCTCAGCTCTGGCGGAAGCTTCTAACCTAACCTGTCCTTTTTAACCTTACCTAACCTTCGTTACTTTGTGAGATTTATGCAAATACGGTCTGTTCATCCGCCCCCCCCCTTCTTTAGTTCTTGGACTACTAAAATTTGAGTTATTAAAATATAAATTATTCTTACAATTCAGAAGCTATTTCAGTTGGGAGTTTATTAAAATTAACTGAACGATTTCTCATTGCCGTTTGTAGTTACTTATGGTGATGTTGTGTTACCAGTATGGAGATTTCTCTATTTCTAAACTTCACACAGGAAGTCTGCGTAGTTTACGCAGCCCCTGCGTGACGGACTTTTTTCACTATCTTAGTTATTAACAGAAATATTTGCATTTCTTTTAGCAGATTTCCCTTAAGGGAAATCAGCTATTGAGGTCGTACTCATGACGCGAGTTTCGAAAAATTTCTTCAAATGTCCATCGATCCTACCCAGGAGATGACGAAAATGAGGTCCGTTCAAAATTATATGTATATATCTATATATCTATATATATATATATATATATATATATATCTATATATATATATATATATATATATATATATAGATATATATATTTGTCTGTTAACGCTCTAGCGGTCGCAATTTTTGTTTGATCGTTACCAAACTCGGAATTTAATCTTTTTATGTAAAAAGGAAGATCAAGTTCGTTAATGGCTGAAATCGGACCATTGGGAGGGGGGGGGTTTAGAGGGGGATTTTCGAAAATTCGCAATATCTCCGTTACTATAGAACCAATCTTATTGCAAATTAAGTTTACTACTAATATTGTTCTATACATTTATTTGCTATCTTGAATATTAACCGAGATATTTGGATTTGTATTGTGAGTGTGGTTCCGCCGAGCGCACTAGCGCTAGTGTGGCCGTTTCACTAACTATTATAAGAATAGGTTATTACTAGGCAGATTTCTCTATTGTAAAACTTCACGTGGGAAATCTGCTTAATTTACGCAGCCCCTGCGTGACGGACTTTTTTTTGTTTTTGGCCTTCGGTAAACACCCACTTCTACTCATGTCATATTGAAAATAAGCTGTTAGATATGAAGCACAATATCTAGCGCAAAAATACCAAATATTATTCTCATTGAACTTTTACTTTTTTAGGTAAATGTAAATACGTGGCATCATGGGAAATCTGCTTAGTTTACGCAGCCCCTGCGAGTCGGGTTTTCATTGGTCATTTACTGTGTGAGATTAATGCAAATACGTTGTTTGATGACGTCATCACGTAAGATTTTACGTTCTTATCTAGAATATTTATTTGATCTGTACCATACTGATATTCACGTGTTTTATTCAGCAGTAATACTAGATGAGGAATAATAATATAATACTAGATGAGGAATAGGTGGGGTAGAGGGGGAATTTGAAAAATCTGCTAAAATGCATATCTCAGTTATTATGACTCATACAAATCTTATCTAATCAATCTTGATAAACTATTTATGCTCTACTATACGACCAGCCTATTTCTACTTCCTGTGATGAATTATAGAAGGCTATTTAAATTAAAGATATTTGTTTTCCAATCCATGAATCTGATTTTTTTTTTGTCCTTCCTCACTGAAAATGAGGTCGGTTCAAAATTATATATATATATATATATATATATATATATATATATATATATATATAATATATTTGTCTGTTAACGCTCTAGCGGTCGCAATTTTTGTTTGATCATTACCAAAGTTCATATTTAATCGTTTTATGTAAAAAGAAAGATCAAGTTCGTTAATGGCTGAAATCGGACCAGTGGGAGGGGTGGGGGGGTTTAGAGGAGGCGATTTTTGAAAATTCGAAATATCTCCGTTATTATGCTTCGGATCGAAAAATTGTAAAGAATCAATCTTATTGCAAATTAACTGTACTATAAATATTGTTATATATATTTTGTCTGTATCTTGAATACTAACCGAGATATTTGCATTTGTATTGTGTGTGTGGTCGGCAGGAGTTATGTTCAGCACTTTCCGCCGAGAGCTAGTGCGGCCGTTTTCGTATCTATTCGTCCCTCGTGAATAGGTTTTGAGATTCATTACTATTGCTGCCTTTATTAGGCAGATTTCTCTATTGTAAAACTTCACGTGCTTAGTTTACGCAGCCCCTGCGTGACGGACTTTTTTCTTTTTATAGTCATATTCACTTCACCCCTATGTAATAAGTTATTTTTGACAATTACTTTCCACCCAGAATTGCATCTTCTCTGGATTTTAGACCATTCCTTACTCACCATATGACCAATCTGAACAATGTTTTGGACATTTTTTTTTATAATTTCCTCCTCAAAATGTAGTTCACCAATACTCTGAGTGTTCAGTATCCTACAATTCTCAAACTTTACTGTCAGCCCTATTAGTGTCCCTTTGTCTTATGATATAGGTCACTTCTACCGAGTTTTTCCAGAATAAGACGATCGTCTGATATGCCAAATCCATTTCCCATTAAGTCTGAATCCTTTTTTTTAATTTTGGCCTTGAGTAAGTTCTCTTTAAGCTTAATGATGGACGTCATTGTCGGTGGAGAATGTAACGGGAAGTCACACTCCATGTCTTCGTGACTCTCTCGTCTTGTTTGCCTCCGGGGAGTATCAATACTTCCTGATCTTGGACAGGGTACAAGGTTCGAGACTTCTTCTGTAAATACAACAGCAATTTGGCATAAAATTAATTGTATAAGGTACATGAGAAAAATTAAAGTTTCTTCACGAATAGCTGTTTACTTTGTCTTCCATTAAAGTTTGTTGAACTATCAACCGCAAAGAGGTAAAGTATTGAGTCTTAATATTTATCTATCTTAGTTTATTATTATTACCATCATTTAAATTGTGAATAGGAAATTAAGTGCATCTGGAGTTGTAAAAGAGTTAATATTATAACAAAAGTTTATACGAATAATATGTAGGAGTTACGAATAGAATAAAAGCCCTGAATGTGACTAACAGAGTCATGTTTTGTTGCATTCGATAGAGGAAAAGGGAGAATGTATGGACAGGAAATTCTGACGGAACCATTTCCGCTTCCATTCTAAGGGAAATGTCAACAGATAGGCCCATCCATTTAGCCAGTTCTATTTCAAGTCCCTTCCTTTATGTGCTGAAAAAAATTCTCCTACATTTAAACAGAAATAGACTGTTTCTGAATCATTATTCCAATCCAGTTGTCTAGTCAAGGATTTACAAACTATTAATTGATTAACACGATTAGGATTACATTGGCCATTTTTTTTTAGCAGATTTCTCTTAAGGGAAATCAGCTATTAAGGTCATACTCATGACGCGATTTTCGAAATATTTCCTGAAATGTACAATGATTCTACACAGGAGATGACGAAAATAAGGTTTGTTCAAAATTGTGTGTGTGTGTGTTTGTGTGTGTATATATATATATATATATATATATATATATATAGATAGATATAGATTTGTCCGTTCCTGCTCTAGCGGTCGAAATTATTGTTTTATCGTTAACATACTCGATATATAAGCGTTTCATGCAAAACTAAATATCAAGTTCGTAAGGGCCAAATAGGACGGGGGGAGGGCAGGAAGTTCAGAAGTGGAAAAATTTCGAAAATTCAAAATTTCTCCACTATTGTACGTCGGATCAAAAGGGTGCATAGAACAAAACTTATTATAAATTTAATTGTCTATAAATGTTGTTATACACATATTTCTCTAAGATTAATATTAATCGAGATATTCAAAATTCTAGTTTTCCACCTACAGTAAACCACCTCTCCTACTCATGTCCTAATAAAAATAAGCTTTTATAACATGAAACTCTTTATTCTAGGCTTAAGTTCTAAATATTGTTTCCATGGGACCTTCATTAACCGAGATGCATGTAAATTCAGTGTGCAATGCCTTCATGAATTGAGGTTGTTTAGAAAATGTTAATTTGACCCTTACACGATATTTCATCATTTACGTGATTTACAAAAATCGAACTTTGAATAGTGGGGGTTTAGAGAAGGGGGGATTAGAAAATTCAAAATACCACCGTTATTATTTGTCGGATCGTAAAACGCTATAAAGTCAATCTTGTGAAACTATTAAAGGTCTACAATTGTTGTTTATTGCTTTTCTTCGCTACTTATATACTACGCGAGTTATTCGTACTTTCTTGATTTCCTTCAGTAACTCTCACCCCCCTCCACCCCACCCCTCCTCCTAGTCAGCGTTTGTTTTTCTCCATAAATATAGAGAACTAGCCAAGGTACTCGGGCTTCGCTCGGGAAATCATTTGAGACGGAAATGTTCTATTTTGTTTTTGGCAATGCTTCGACGTGTACAACTGCTCTTCCCGTCTGGGCAAATATAATGTGGTAAGGTGAGGTGACGTGTGTCATAGTATGTGGGAAATCTGCTTAGTATACCCAGCTCCTGCGTCACGGACTTGCTTATTTTACACATAAGTAATTCCCCCCCCCCTCCTTCGTACTGATCCCAATTCTACAAGATTTTAGTATATTTCTCTTCATGGAAATAGGCTGTTCAGGTTGTACTCATGACGCGAATTTCGCAAAAATGTCTTCAAATGCCCATCGAACCTACCCAGGAGATGATAAAAAGTCCGTCACGCAGGGACTGCGTAAACTAAGCAGATGTGAAGTTTAGCATTAGAGAAATCTGCAAACTGGTAATACAACACCACCATAAGTAAATACAAACGGTAATGAGAAATCTTTCAGTTAATTTGAATAAACTCCCAACTGAAACGGCTTCTGAATTGTAAGAATAATTTATATTTTAATAACTCAAATTGTAGTAGTCCAATAACTAAAGAAGGGGGGGGGGCGGATGAACAGAACGTATTTGCATAAATCTCACAAAGTAACGAAGGTTAGGTAAGGTTAGAAACGACAGGTTAGGTTAGAAGCTTCCTTCCGCCAGAGCAAGACTTACGAAAACTGCCGAACTAACCCGAACAACACCCGACCACAGACTTCATAAAAATGCAAATATCTCGGTTAATATTCAAGATAGAGAATAAATGTATATAACAATATTTATAGTAAATTTAATTTTCAATAAGATTGGTTCTATACAATTTTTCGATCCGATGCATAATAACAGAGATATTTCGAATTTTCGAAAATCCCCCCTCTAAACCCCCCCCCCTCCCTCTGGTACGATTTCAGCCATTAACGAACTTGATCTGTCTTTTTACATAAAATGGTTAAATATCGAGTTTCGTAACGATTAAACAAAAATTGCGACCGCTAGAGCGTTAACAGACAAATATATATATATATATATATATATATATATATATATATATATATATATATATATAATTTTGAACGGACCTCATTTTCGTCATCTCCTGGGTAGGATCGATGGACATTTGAAGAAATTTTTCGAAACTCGCGTCATGAGTACGACCTCAATAGCTGATTTCCCTTAAGGGTAAAAATTTCCGTATTTTAAATATATATACATTTGTCTGCCAACGGCCAAGCAATCGTAATGTATGATTTATCTTTATCAAACTCGATATTTATACTGTTCGCTTAGAACACAGCTTTGACGTTCCTCACAATTTATTTTTAAATACGCTAGCGATTTCAGAAATTCACATTTCCATCATCAGGGCGTAGGACGTGGCTAGTGAAATGCTGATCTCAGGCGATGCACTAAGCTAGTGCAGTTTATCCTCTAGAGCAGGGGTCTCCAAACTACGGCCCGAGGGCCACATCCGGCCCGCGGACAGATTTTGTCTGGCCCGCAGAGAGATATTTTTTATAGCAAATTAAATTTAGTTTACTGAAGTATTCTAATTTTATGTTGAATAATTATTAATATGACATCTACATTGATATGGTCATGGGCTAACTACTCATAACATTGTTGTAGGCTTATTGTTATTGTTTTTGTGATAAGTTGGATAAAGAAACAAAGAATTGTAATGAGTAAAGACATGTATAATATGCAGAAAATTTAACTTCATTATATAATAACTAACAAATTATTCAAATGAATCCAACTAACATTTTATACATTTTAAATAAAAACATAACTTATAACAAGCATTATGACATATGAAAAACTAATGAGATTTATGTAATTGAGATTTTCCACTGACAATAGTTTGTAGTGGACTAATTTTACTTGTACCAATTATTAAAAGAGATTTAAGATGCTCATCAGTTAATTTAGATCTGAAAACATTTTTTATGTACTTCATTTTGGAGAAGGTCTTCTTACACAAATAAGTAGTACCAAAAACAGAAAACAGCCCACGAGCACGAGGTTCTGGCCCTCGGAACTTACTGGAGTAATCAGTATGGCCCTAAGGCTGCAAAGTTTGGAGACCCCTGCTCTAGAGCATTATTATGTAATGAAGTTAAATTTTCTGCATATTATACATGTCTTTACTCATTACAATTCTTTGTTTCTTTATCCAACTTATCACAATGACAATAACAATAAGCCTACAACAATGTTATGAGTAGTTAGCTCAAGACCATATCAATGTAGATGTCATATTAATAATTATTCAACATAAAATTAGAATACTTCAGTAAACTAAATTTAATTTGCTAACATTGTTCAAAATGCAACCTCAATAGTTGTTTTCCCATAGCGAAATGTAGTAATACCTATTTCCATAAGTACAGTATAACTCAGAGTCTCTAGGTGATGCGTTGATACTAGAAACTTTTCATCTAAATATTTGAAGTGAATAATTTTGTGAAGCAATAGGCTCGTACTAGGGTTATCTGTGATGGGTACTTATATATTCACATTTGTAGATTTAATGTTAAATTAATTTATTTAGGTCTACTTTCTGCAACAAGTTGCTAATCGGGTAGGCTTACCACACTTTTATTATTTTTAGCAGAATTTCCTTTAAGGGAAATCAGCTATTGAGGTCGTACTCATGGCGCGATTTTCGAAACACTTCTTCAAATGTCCATCGATAATACCCAGGAGATGACGAAAAGTCCGTCACGCAGGGGCTGCGTAAACTAAGAAGATTTCCCACGTAAAGTTTTACAATAGAAAAATCTGCCTAATATTCACGAGGATGAATAGTTAGGGAAACGGCCGCACTAGCGCTCGGCGGAAACTCCCGAACATAGCCAACTCCCGCCGACCACACTCACAATACAAATGCAAATATCATGGTTAATATTCAAGATACAGGAATAAATGTATAGAACAATATGTATAGTAAATTTAATTTGCAATAAGATTGGTTCTATACAATGTTTTGATCCGACTTATGGTAACAGAGATATTTTGAAAATCCCCCCTCTTAAATCCCCCTCCCACAGGTCCGATTTCAGCCATTAAAGAACTTGATCTTTCTTTTTACATAAAACGACTAGATATCAATTTTGGTAACGATTAAACAAAAATTTCGACCGCTAGAGCGGTAACAGACAAATATATATATATATATATATATATATATATATATATATATATATACAGTTTTGAACGGACCTCATTTCGTCATCTTCTAGGTAGGATCGATGGACATTTGAAGAAAAATTTTGACAATTCCGTCATAAGTACAACCTTAATATTTTACCTTTCCCTTAAGGGAAATCTGCTAAAAGCCAGATCAAGTTCATTAACGGCTAAAATCGGACCAGCGGGAAGGGGGGGGTATAATGGGGGGACCTTCGAAAATTCGAAATATCCCCGTTACTATATGTCGGATGAAAACTTCTATAGAACTAATCTTATTTCAAATTAAATTTACTATAAATATTGTTTTATAGTCCTATTCTTTATCTTGAATATTATCTGAGATATTTGCATTTGTGTTATGTGTGGGGTTGGCATGAGTCGCTATGTCCGCGATTTTCCGCCGAGAGCTAGTGCGGACATTTCTGTAACTGTTCATTCCTCGTGAATAGGTTTAGAGATTCCTTACTACTGTTATTATTAGGCAGATTTCTCTAGTGTAAAACTTCACGTGGGAAATCTTTTTAGTTTACGCAGCTCCTGGGTGACGGACTTTTTTATTTAATGCGTTTGTCCTTAAATACATTCCTTTTGCCCAGATGGGAGCCAAACCAACTACTCTAAGTTTACCAAGTTAATTGAGTCAAACGCCATAACACGCATGGCTAACCTAAGCCCCTTGCACACTTAACATAGAGTCCATCCTGTAATCTATGGGAACCTGTAATTATCTTCCACAAGCTGGGAAGGCCTTGTAGCAGAAGGACCATCGACCGGCCACTGCAGCTATGCAATACTAGTTGCAACACAACTAACGATTGCAATTTAATGTCCCCACCCATCAAACCTCTTTATCTAATCGAGGATTGCTTCGTCTCCATTCGGGGACTCTTAACGCAACTCAGTTTTGCTAGAAGCATTTGATGAGATTCTTTTTCATAGTTTTTTTCACTTTGATAGGCATAAGACGTTTCATGGTATATTTAATTATTATTAACGTAGTGGGCGTGGGGTGGGGCTTACTGCTGGCTGACCAAGAAAAAAATTGGAAATACCTTACATTCTGGAAATCAGCTTGGGGTTGTACTCATGGCTACCCCGGCCACGCGCCTAACGGAGGGTTAAAAAACTATATTTAGTTATAGTGAAACGCATATTCATCGAGTTTGGTTATGATACGAAACTTTGTAGAGCTGTAAGCGCGTTTATAAGAATGTTTATAATTTTGTACGACTCCCATTTTCGTCACCTAGGCAAGATCTAATGATATTTGAGGACATTTTTCGAAAATCGTATCGTGAGTACAACCTTTAAGGGAAGTCTGCTGAAACTCGCAAACAAAGAAATCTAGGTTATTACTAAATGATTTTTTTTTGTTTTTTTTTTTAAATTTATTTCCTCTACATAGTAACCCTATGTGGAGGGATTTTATTTTTTATATATATATATTTCAAAAGTTTTAATTTTTAAAATGTAAATAAAATTATAAAGTTAAACTTGATAAAATAATACAAAAAACATTAAATAGTACAATTAAATAACCAATAAGAATTACATAATATTAATTTTATATTATCTTTTCCCCTCTCAGCTTAAGGATATCGTAGGCTATTTCTTTTAATAAATTGATGTGTTTTGAAAGTAAAATATCGGGTCTGACAGGCCATCCGGGAATATGAGTCTCTAACTGTCTTCGTATGTCTTGAGTCAGTGTACATTCATAAATCAGGTGGGAGAATGTCTGTTCAGTGTAACTGTCGCATTTACAAGTATTTGGGTCAGTAAGTTTGAATCTGTATAAGTAAGAGTTTGTATTTCCGTGTCCAGGTAGTATTTTATTATTATTATTTATTAACGTCCACTTTTTGCAACTTAGGCTAATCGGGACGGGTTATCTACAGGTTACCACCCTTTTCTAGCCAGGGTGGGATTTTAGGACGTTGTTTAATGAATTTCGTCACTAAATAATTTCCTTTGCCCAGGCAAGAATCGAACTCGCCACTCTAGGTTTGCCATGTGAGATAAAGGTCAACGCTTTAACTTAGTATTTGTGTCAGATAAAATAAAATTACTAAATGTTCATGTACTTAAACCTTATAATGTTATAAATGAGGCAGCATATGTCAGCACAAAACTGGAAACGTTTTCTGGGTTCGATTTAACTTTTGCACGCTCTCTGGAGCTATCATGACGAAACACCATTTAGCACTTAACGAGCCACTGATCGACACCCAATGATCGATAAGACGCCTTCAAACTGGCCAATTACAGGCGTTTATTGCCATTATAAATTGCAATGGAATTCATTGCCTCGTTCTTCGAAGTGAACTCAAGAGACGTAAACACACAACTCATCCCCTAGTTGTCATTGATTTTTGCATAAACTAACTGGTGAGTAACTTTTGAGTCTGGATCATAACTTTCTTATCCTAGCCAGATTTCACCAATTTGTTTAAATGTAAGATATGAAATAATGATACCTTACAAGTCTTAGGGTTTACGTTTTGCACGATAAGTATGAACTGGGTTCTTGTTAATACCGAAGTTTAGAAAGACCGTCACGCAGGGGCTTTGGAAAGCCCATGTATAATGAAATTAGAAATTATTCGAATCATAAATACCAAATATATTTTTCATCAGACCCTTTCCATCAGAAAATATGTCTTCTATGAATATTCTGTTTTCATGGCCTCAATTTTTAGCAGATTTTCCTTAATGGAAATCAGCTATTGAGGTAGTACTCGAAAAATTTCTTCAAAAGTCCATCGATCCTACCCAGGAGATGGCGAAACTAGGTCCACCAAAACTATATATATATATATATATATATATATACATATATATATATATATATTTCTGTTAACGCTCTAGCGGTCGCAATTTTTGGTTTGATCGTTACTCGATATTTAAACGTTTTATGTAAAAAGACTGATCAAGTTCGTTAACGGCTGAACTCGGACCAGTGGGAGGGGGGGTTTAGAGGGGGGAATTTTGAAAATTCGAAATATCTCCGTTACCTCACGTCGGAACGAAAATTATTATAGAAATAATCTTATTGCAAATTAAATTTATTATAAATATTGTTACATACATTTATTTTCTATCTTGAATATTAACCGAGATATTTACATTTTTCAGCCTTCTGCAAACCCCCACTTCTACTCATGTTACATAAGCAATACTTTTATGTAATAAACCACGTTATTCGAAGCTTAAATACTATAAATTGTTTTCATGAAACCTTTATTATAGATATAAATGCAAATATGTTATGGTGACCCCCCCCCTTCTTACGTTCTTGGATTACTAAAATTTGATTGATTAAGATAAAAATTATTCTTGTCAAATAAAAATTACAGTACAAGATATAGTAAGTAGTTTTCAATAAAATTAATATGTTATATTCTGATATATTTCAGTAATTGTTATTCTTTCCTGTGGAAAGTTGGCATACCGGTTTGTTTACGTTTCAGGTGCTTCCCGCCTGGAGGTTACTTATTATGGTTTGTATTTATTCACTTAATATTCGAGGTGGTGTAATGTTACCAGAGTGTATATTTATCTGTATTAAATCTACGCGTGGTAAATCTGCTTAGTTTACGCAGCTCCTGAGTGACGGACTTTTATTAGAAGGAGTGTCCCCAATCTTTTACAGTCGTCACAGAAGGTTTATGTCGCCTCCAGGCGTTTCCTAGAGATCATCTTTCCAGCTGACAGTTTGCTTCTCCAGTCATCCTACCTCATTGTAATCTCAGTGCAGCTTCTTACCACCATATGCAAATTATTCTTCTTGGCTATTACTTAGGTTTCGATATTTCCTGTCAAGACTGTTATTTTTCCGTTATCTGCTCTAAATGTAAAAACGAATTACCTTTCTTATATTATAGTATTTTTATTTTTTTACAACCATACGTTTCGCTGGTAATAGAGTCTACCTTCCAACCCTCCTTTTAGCAGATTTCCCTTAAGGGAAATCAGCTATTAAGGTCGTACTCATGACGCGATTTTCTCAAAAATTCCTTCGAATGTCCATCGACCCTACCCAGGAGATGACACGAAAATGAGATTCGTTCAAAATAATATATATATATATATATATATATATATATATATATATATATATATATGTGTGTGTGTTTTTTATATTTGTCTGTTAACGCTCTAGCGGTCGCAATTTTTGCTCGATCGTTACTAAACTCGATATAGGTTTAGAGATTCCTTACTACTGTTATTATTAGGCAAATTTCACTACTGTGAAACTTCACGTGGGAAATCTGCTTAGTTTACGCAGCCCCTGCGAGACGGACTTTTTATACTTACGTAGTTTCTTTTTCATTCTTTCAAGGTATTTGTTTGACACGCAATATATTATTGCATGTGTTGAAAAGGTCAAACTTCTAGACATTATTGGCCCAATCGATCAAATCAAAGTCAACTGTATACTGGCCCAGATTCTACAATAAAATAAATGTGAATCTTTTGGACTAACTATATATTATCTTATAGGAGACTTATAGCTCTAAAATACGAAGGGGCACAATAATTTCTAAATTCAGGCAACAGAGTTTTCACGAATAAGGAAACAATTAACACATTGTTGCTTCGATACGTCTGAATTTAAAACCACTCTCCGTCATTAATATATTTGTTAATTGAAATTTTTAACTTCAGCAACATAAGAAGGACATTTAAAAAATAAATAAAGGTTATTCACCCTATTGAATTCACGAAAATTGTAATAAAAAAAAATGGGTCTATTCCAATGTAGATTTAGACTGACTGCCTTCAATATTATAAATTAACAGGAGATATAATTTGTTTTACATGAAATACTAGGAAAAATTCTCAGGCAAAATATCTGCACAGATTTAGCAAATTCTCTTGGTGGGAGTAGCTGCGAATTATAAGATTTCCGTTAGGGGAAATCAGCTATTGAGCTAGTAGACATTTCAAATAAATTCTTCATACGTCTATCATTTCTACCTAGGATATAACCAAAATGAGTTCTGTACAAAGTTTTATACATAAAAATGTGTGTGTGTATATATATATATATATACTAGCTAAGGTACACGGCTTCACCTGGGAAATCATTTGAGGCAGAATGATTATGGTATTTTTTTGGGGCTTTACTTTGTACAATATTTTTACATTTTCCCGTCTCAATGCTTATAATTTACATCCGAGTTCGGCGTGCTATAATCCGGGGATATGTTAATAAAAAAAGGATTGCTATGTACTTAATTCTACAAAATACACAATATTTTATATATGTTTCCATTACATGTATCTTTTATATACATAAAACATTTCATGTCTCCCAAACTACCCCCACTCTTGTTCGTTCCTCGAAATTTTAATACAGATTAAAATCAGGGACGTGTTAATACCTAATCACATAAGGAGTTACGTTTAGTTCGGTTGAGTCTTTTGTGTCATTTAAAATTGTTGACTCCCACTATAGTTTTTAGCGTATAACTCATTTATACTTCGGTATATGACAAAAGTGTATACAACAAAATTTACTGTAAATGACACAATAAACAACTTTTGTTATGCGCATATTTGTCGAAAACCCAATACGAAAAGAAATGTCGCTATTTTTAATTTCAGGCTTCCCTTACAACCCCCCATTCCTGTTCGTCTCAGAGAATATTAATATATCCAGAAAACTAACCTGTTTTAGTAGTAATATACATACCAAGTTTAATAAAATTCGGTTCTGCCGTTTAGGATTCTATAAAGGACATACAGACAAACATTCATTTATATATACATATATATATATATATATATATATATATATATATATATATATATATATATATAATATTTATATATAATATTGTCATCGAGATACGATACTTGGTATTTAAAAGTTTTCTGTAAAAATGAAGATCAAGTTCACGTTAACGCCTATAATCAGTGGGTGAGAAATGGGGTAATGAGGAGAATTTCGAAAATTAGTAATATCTCTGTTATTATGCATCGGATCGAAAATTTGTTTCGCATCAACCTTATTACAATGTAATGTTCTATAAATGTTGTATTGTACGTTTTTTCATTTTCTTCATTATTAACCGAGATATTTACATTTCTTAGTTTTCGGCCTTCAGTAAACCCCCACTCCTACTCTTGCCATATTAACAATGAACTGTTATGAAGAACATTATTTGAAACCTTAATACCAAATATTGTTCTCATTGAACATTTACGTCTTGAAATTAAAGCAAATACGTGACGCACGTGGGAAATCTGCTTTGTTAACTTTTTTTTTTACATCTATGAATAATGATCATAAAGAAAGTTACCAACCTTTTATCTCTGCGGCGCCATACCACCTGATAAGGGATTAATATCTTGACTCACAGATGCATTAGTATACTTACTGATAAACGGGGTTAACTAATTTACCTTAACAGAATTAATGTAGTGTTGTTAAAATTTCGTGACAGAAATTTTGTAAGATTGCGGCGATCCTACCTAGTAGATGACTAAAATGAGGTTCGTTCAAAATGTTTTATATGTTTTTGTCTGTATACTGTCTACGGCTCACAATTTTTGTCTTATCGTCACCAAACTAGATATATAAGCAGTTTATGTAAAAAGAAAGATCATGTTCCTTGACGGCTGAAATCAGACCAGAGGAAGGGGGGGGGGGTTAGACAGGGAATTTTGAATGTTCAAATATTTTCTTTATAAGTCAGATCAAAAATTCGAATAGAACCAATCTTATTGAAAATGTAATAATCTATAAATGTTGTTATGTACATTTCTTCTCTATATTGAATATTAACCGAGATATTTCCATATTTTAGTTTTCGGCCATGAATAAACCCTCACTTCTACACCTGTCATATTAAGAATAATCTGTTATATAATGAAGCCTAAATACTAAATATAGTTCTCAATGAACTTTTACTTTTTGAGATAAATGAATATCCACAACGCTAGTGTCTTAGTTAACGCAGCCCCTGGGTGATAGACTTTTTCATTTTACCACCTCTAACCTCATATTCCCATAATGATCCGATTTTGGCAATTTAAGAATTCTCCCGAAATTTTACATTAAATGCTTAAATAATTTACGAAATGAGAAAATGAAAAGTTCTGTCAATTTTTCTTATAAAAAAGTCCGTCACGCAGGGGCTGCTTAAACTAAGCAGATTTCCCACGTGAAGTTATACAGTAGAGAAATCTCCATACTGGTAACACAACACCACCCTGACTAAATACAAACGGTAATGAGAAATCTTTCAGTTAATTAAAATAAATTCCCAACTGAAACGGCTTCTGAGTTGTAAGAATAATTTATATTTTAATATCTCAAATTTTAGTAGTCCAAGAACCAAAGAAGGTTGGGGGGGGGGGATGAACAGAGCGTATTTGCATAAATCTCACAAAGTAAGGAAGGTAAGGTAAGGTTAGAAATGACAGGTGAAGTTAGAAGAAGCTTCCACCTGAGGCGAGCATTTACGAAAATGGCCGACCTAATCCGAACTATACCCGACCACAGACTTCATAAAAATGCAAATATCTCGGTTAATATTCAAGATAGAGAATAAATGTATATAACAATATTTATAGTAAATTTAATTTTCAATAAGATTGGTACTATACAATTTTTCGATCCGATGCATAATAACGGAGATATTTTGAATTTTCGAACCCCCCCCTCTAAACCCCCTCTCCCTTTAGTCCGATTTCAGCCATTAACGAACTTGATCTGTCTTTTTACATGAAACGGTTAAATATCGAGTTTCGTAACGATCAAACAAAAATTGCGACCGCTAGAGCCGTTAACAGACAAATATATATATATATAATTTTGAACGGACCTCATTTTCGTCATCTCCCGGGTGGGATCGATGGACATTTGAAGAAATTTTTCGAAAATCGCGTCATGAGTACGACCTCAATAGCTGATTTCCCTCAAGGGAAATCTGCTAAAATTAAGTTTTTTTTTTATTTAATTTTATTTATTTATTTTTTAAACAAATTCCTTCTTGTAATTTATTCCAGTTAAAAATGAAAATCTTAGAGTAATTCATTGCATTGGGATGAGTAAAAAAATATACATTGAGGTGTATCATTTCTAAAAATATATTTATATTGCATTACAATTGTGTTACAAAATAATAAAAATATTTTTTAAAAGTATTTATGGAAATATTACAGATAAATTTGGTTTTTAATTAATTTAAATAATTTCATGAAAAGTTGACATTTGTTTACTTAACTAATATTGTCCCACTTAATAATCAAACTAGTTTTGTGATGTGTGTATTTTAGTATATACGTAACATGTGTTATATGTAGTTTAAAAATTAAATTAAGCGACAATAGGGCCATCCATTTTGTTCTGGATTATTTAGAGTGACTTTAAAGAAATAAAATTGTACACATTTATATAAATTATTAATGTTATAAATGGAATATATTTTGCAGTTTAAAACATTTTTTTACAAAAAATGAGAGCACAACATAGATATCGGTTATAAAATATTTCATAACCTAGAAAGATAAATTTGGTTTTCCCTGGCTGTAAAATAATTTAATATAAAGTTCAAGGAGATTAACAATATACAGAATACTAAACGAATGATCGTCTAGTATAAATTTATTTGTTTTATACAGAGAATGATTTAATTTATAATGAAATAGAATTAAACAGAGTCTCATTAAGTCCTTATAAATATTTGAATTTTAAAAATATATAATTAATATGTTCTCTTCAAGCTGCAAACTTGATTATGATTAAATGGACGAAGCTTTATCTACAAACGAATAATAATTTTCATGCTCCTCGCTTTATTTCGTATTCACTACTAACAACTGTTAAATTAAATTAATATGTAATGTATTTTTTTGAAAAAAAAAAACAATACTTGGATGTAAAAATATATCATTTGCCAATATTTTAAAATGTCAAGTGAAAGTTTGTTTTTGTAATCCTAGTGTCATAATATCTCCATGGAATCCAACTTATTTTATTTAAGTATAGCACCACAAGTATAAAACAATTCCCTTGAAAACTGAATATCAAGATCTCACATTTGATCTTTCCATTTTCTTATCCAAGTCTGGAATCATTAAATTGATTGGATTCTACAATACAATGGCATTTGATTTATTATAACTAATGTTTTTGTTTTTTTTGAGATTATATCACATTTTAATTATTTTCAAAGATTATAACTTTTTCGATATTCTGTTTTCAATGGTGAATTTTTTAAAATTTTTACATTATAATAGCTGTGGTTAAGTATTTATTTCAAAGATTTGTACTCGTATAGCTACATATTATACTTTTTACTTGAAAAACAGCACTTTATCAGTGGGCTATCAGAATGTCAAATAAAATTTGAAGTTAACATTCATACATTCTTTGCAACATAATTTATACCTTCTTTTTAACTGTCGTAAGTGACTTATTCTGATACAGTAAGTTAGTTAGCAACGAAGTGCTCATTAAATATAAGTGCCCCATTATAAGATAATAACAGGACAATTATTCTTTAGCTAAATGACTCAATTTTATTTACGTTCATTATATTTTTTATTTGAACAGTATACGTCATATTTTAACTGCTTCATTCTCAACTCCTCATTTTAAAATTGACTTTTAGAGACAGAATTATCAAATTGGTCTGATTGATAATAAAATTTGTTTTTTAATGTTTTGGAGATGTTAATTCAACATCATAAAGAATCAGTTCGATTTTAAGATAATTTTGGCAAGACAAGCCTCATTTTGCAGATTTGAGACAGGGCGAAAAATTGTTACGCAACTTGTGAATAATGTGTCAAGAAGTGAATTTAAAATTTTAGAGCTTCTTATGTAAGTTTGCAATAAAATTTAATGAACTGTGTAATGTGAACGGGGAGATGTAGAATAGCTTTAAGTGAACTGTGGATGATGTGACGTTGGTTAATGCACAAGGATCGAATTTCATCATGTCCCCAAGGAAAAGATCAAGGTAACGAAAATACTTAAAACATTTCAGAAGGAGAGGGTTTTTTTTACACTCAAGGAATCATAACCTTTTCAAAGTAATTGGAACGTCTAGACGCAGAATGTCGGCCTTAATCAAAAGAGTAGTTTATTTGTGAAGGAAAATATGTATAGCATTTAAATTATAAACACACTTTTTTTTTAACTGCATGCTGTAGCATATACAATGTAACCTTAAAACATGTTATGAAGTATGTTTGGAATGATACGTAAAAAGGAAGTTAAATGATATACATATTAACATATCCATTATTTTCTTTCGAATAATGTTATTCGTAAGTTATCAAGAAAATAATTTTCGTTATTTCTGAGAGGAATTTTATCCTGTTAATACTTATTAATATTCAATACTATCAAACACTGCTAATTCTGAAGTATCGATTTGTGGCTTTTACAAAACTCAAAGGGGAATTTATTATTGTCAAAAGATTCAATTCTCTGATATCCCTTCTCATAATTACTTTTTGAAACATGATTTTATTTTTTAATTGTACCCTGTTTGAGATATATAAAGTGATATTTTTGTTCAATAACGCCGCATAAACTGTTCTATAATCATGAATCCTTGCAATGAAATTAAATGGATTTCATGTCTCAAAAGGATTTAATGTCGGTGTATATAATTAAATGTAACAACTCCTGGATAAGTTCTGTCAGTGCCGTAACTCTTCGGACTTTTCTTCCTGACATCAAATTAATTGGTTCATGATCAGGTTGCAAGAAATAACTCAATACTTATTGCAGTGCATTTTCCTAAGAAAGCTCTCAGTAGTAATGATTATCATCCGTAAACAATTTTCTTTATAAATTTCTATAGGTTATGAAATTATCAATAGACTTCAATGTTCTCAATGGTGTACGTAAGAAAAAGAGTAATTTATAGATCAACACTTATAGTAATCAATATTTGTGAAATATGTAAATGAACATTTTCATATACAGTTCATAACCTCTAATAATGCTAAATTTAACTGGTTTACTGAAATAAAGCGATTATTTATATCTCAAAATTTCAAAAATTTATGGTTGAATCAGGATCCATTACTATTAAAGAGAAACGTGAAGTAAATTCTTTTTTACTTTAAGGAATCAGCTATTGTCTCGAGATTTAGAGAACAAACACAAATCAGGATATAAAAATATGCAGGTATTCCCAGAATTTTCTCAAACTTATTTTCATTTAAACCTGTCTTATCCAATATATAAATTGATATCACAAATTAGAACCTCTAGTAATTACCTTAACAATTTAACAGCAAATAACATTCCCTACGCCATAAACCCCAAACTAAAATGCAGTCTTTGCCATATGGATGTGCCAGAGAATATATACCATAATATATTCATCTATTGCCCAATTTACTCGGCATTAAGGATCAAACTCATCAACAATATTGTTCTTATAGATAACTATAGCTGGCTCCATGATGTTAGCACACTCCATGATGTTATGAACACTTCGTCCCGAAATGATCTAATGCTACTTTACAAGTATATTTCCAGTGTGGTTAAATTAAGGTCATAATTGTTAGCTTTGTAAACATGATTTTTATGATCCATATTTTTTCTGTAAGTTAAGTTTTCTTTATACATTTTCAGTATATGTGACATTCTTTTTTCATTTTATTTATTTATTTTAAAAAAGAAGTTCTGAGAATGTGTTTTTTTTCAGCACTTATTATTTTTAACATTTTTTATGGTTGCTTCAAATGATTGCATTTTTATTATCGTTTAGCCAGGCAAGTATTTTTTTTTTAATTCTAAAACTTGATATTAATTACATATAATCAATAATTGTATCATAAAATATCTAATATAGATTAACACAATTATATAAGCTGAACCCCAAATGCATGGGAATAGTCCTGTAAGCAATTGTATATAAAACTTGCAAAACTTTGTATATCATCAGAAACAATTGTATATGATCAATATGTATTTTAAATTATTCTGCATCAACTAATAACATAATTAACTAAATAAGATCATCAAGTGCTACATGTGTTGTCTGATGTGGTTGTCTTCTTTATTATGAAGCTCGCCGGCTATTTTAAGTAGAAATCGTAGAGAAATCCAGTTCTTGAAAGTATTCAATCCTTGTTGGTGATGATTGTAAAATGAAGGGGCGCAACAGGGCCAACGATGATGAATTTCTGAGATGAATCTACCTTTATCTGCAGAACAAAGAAACGACAATTCATAATGAGAGATCTTAGTAGGTCAAGAGTTGAAAATGAACTACGTGGGAGAGACATTCTATTTACGCCAAAGAAAAATAATGCTGGAATTCAGTTTTTACATTAATGTTTTTATTTTTTTTTTAGGTTGGAGTTGTGAGTGGGTGACTCCAAGAGCTACTTGCTATTTATAGGTATTTCAACAACATTTACCTGGAAGCTGTGAGAGCATATCTTGTAATTCGCCCAATTATAATTTTCCCTTAAATTTAAGCTACACCACTTATGTTACATTTTCCTTGAGCTGGTACAATTAAGAAAGTCGAGCTTTTTTCCTTCTCTGAAAAAAACTCTATTGTCGAGACGTGGAGGAGCTGAAATACAAGATAAAATAAATAATGAGCACTGCATGATAATTGGTTGTTTAAAAAATTATTTTCCCCCTTTCCAGAGAAAGTCATAGGGCTTATTATCGACGCTATTTGTACTTTTCTAAATTTTTAAAAACAAAATTTAATGTTCTTTATAAGAAGGAAAATGTAAATAAACAAATTACCTAAGCGCAACCAGAAGGAAGATTTCTTTTAAATATGTCTACAACTGCTCCAGGTATTTGTAAATTCTCTTCCTCTTTTAACCAGCTGAGAAAGGTCCATAAATGGCAACCATTTCAAATGATTATACATAATGGGACTGGTGTGCAGTGGTTCATCTAATACCATTAACAAAAAAAAGTAAACACTAATTTGAAAATATGCTATGTTTAGAGAAAATATGTAACAACACATTCTTAATTTGCCAATACACTTCAAGTACCAGCCTAGAACTCCAAGTGTCATAATACTTCAGACATGTAAAGTCTCGCATAATTTCCACAGGTTCCTTTCTTTCTGTGCACCTCTCAGTTGTGACAAATAATATACCAGCTGTTTCTGTAAAGAACCGTAGGCCATTAGGCAAGATAAAAAAAAATAAAAAATATATATTACTTTTCTTATTAAGTATTATTGTCGTAAGCTCCCTCCGGGGCGTAACAACAGTAGTACTAACAATTAGTAGTAGTACTAACCACTAATAGTAGTAACAACTATTAAACCCTCCAACCGCCCATGGAAATATTCCAACAGAAGACTTGAAGTCGTACTAGGAAGACTCGGAATAGGCCAAAAAAGATTTACACATTGTTATCTTATGACAATAGATCAACCACCGATATGTGGGAAGTGTAACACAAATTTAACCATCTACCATGTGTTAATGAAATGGCATGCGTATACAAATATTCGAAAAGAGTTGCAACATTTCCAAAAATATAGCAGTCGACTTTGGGGATGGCCACAAAGAGCTAGATTATTTAATTTTATGAAAACTAAAAATTTGTACAGGTTCACGGTAAACGGACGGTTTTGAATCGCGCAGTACTTGGCGGCTGGTGGAGGGGGAAACGCGCCGTCAATGTCACTCGACTCCCCACCGCCTGCCATTCAGTCGCTGTGGACGAAAGATCATCGCGTGTTTGCAAACCACACATTTATAAAAAGTGGTGAATCAGTAGTTGAAACTCAACAATGTTTCAGGCGTTATTTTCGTATCGGACGCCATAGTGAAATACCGAGTAGGAATACCATTCTAAGGTGGGTAAATTCATTTTGATCCACGGGTTGTGTTATGAAAACAAAACCACCTTGCCCTGCTCGGTCGGCACGCACTCTGGAAGCACTGAAGACGGCAATACGAAACCAAATCGCTCTAACCAATGACGAGCTATTAAGAAGAGTGGACGTCAATTTTCAAGAAAGACTTAAAATGTGTGTTCGTGAAAATGACCGCTATTTAAGTATTGTTATTTTTAAAAAAATAAAGTAATGTATTTTTTAAAAATGGCATAAACTCAGCTTTATTTTTGTGTAAATAAAATGTGTCTGTCTTCAAAACTAACAGAGTAATTACTATTTTAAAACCGTCCGTTTCCCGTAGACCATCCTGTGTAAAGAAATTTAAATTAAGAATTTTATGAAGAAATTTATATTAAAAATTACAAATTTGTATAAAGAAATTAAAATTACAAGTGTAGAAATTTGTATAAAGATAATTGTTGCATTCTCGTTTATATCGTTACATTTTAAATGGCGATATAAATGAGGATACAACAATATTTATAATTTACATAAACACAATTTAATTACAAAATTACGGGTACTTATCCAAAACGAGATTTATAGATATTACCGGGCTATGATAACCTAGTAGTTTTTCGCCCTAAAACCTTCTTCAGAACGTCACTTGGAGTCACTGGCGGCAACTAAGATCGACCTGAGAATTTTCAGAAAAACCTAAGTTCAAACATTGGCAGCTCAAAGTTTTCCACGCCCAAAAATGAACCCTCTATACTGAAAATAACATCACGAAATAAATAAGATCTGTACCTTGCTAAATCGGCAAACTTACACAGTTGTTGCTCAGAAATTTGTCAGTGATTTCAATCATCAGTGTGTTCAAAGAAAATACTGCCCAACGAAGTTTCGTTTCCACCAAGAAAGAACCTGAAAAAGAAGTAAAAAAAGGAAACTAAATTTAAACATTTTTGAAATGATTTAGTTACAGTTAGAAATTATTTTATTAATGAGTAAGTGTAAATTTTGTGTTATATTACAAGTTTATGAGTACTGCATATTAAAATGTGGCTCTTCAAATTTTAAGATATTGTGATATTTCAACTTAAGAAAGATTAAATAGATTTTCTAATATTTAGTAATTATCAATTTAATTATTTATTTAAAACTGTGATTACAGAACTAAATAAATGAGTTAAGTAATCATAAATTGGCATAAACAATATGCTGTTGCAAGTTTTATTAATATAGTAGCATATAATTATTGAAAATAAAGTTGGTTAATACTTATAATGTTTACCATGAGTTAGTGCAATATATTTATTAAATATAATTGCTAACGATTTAAGAAATTTGTTAATAATATAAATTGGTACTTACACTCAAATCCTTGACATAGTTGAGGCGCCCTTTCTCTATCATGAACTGCCACACGCGTGTATTTTTATGCCATCAAAGAGGGAAAAATGAAGTTACAATGAGATTGAGGGTGAAAAAATAGGCTTATCCAGAGTATGAAGTAAAGCCTTCTTAAGATCTTTGTGCCAGGAACTGTATTACTGTGCTCCTTGTACACATTGGAACCTCTTTTATATAGGCAATTTGTAGTTTCTTGGTACGAAGTAGAGGAGTTATTTCAATTCCGAAAAAAATATGGTTTTCAATTTGGTAAAAAATCTCGGTAAACACAAATAGGAATTCCATTAGAATTTATATATTTGATATTTAGGGCCATTGTAGTATCTAGTTATGCACTACCTTTCTAGATGGAAATCGATTCAGAGAGAGAGAGAGAGAGAGAGAGAGAGAGAGAGGGTGAGAAAGTTTAAGAGGGTTAAATAAAAGGTTACTAATTCGTACGTACATATTAGAGGTACAGAAGCTTTGTATTTTTTGCTTACCATAAAAAAATCAATAAATTCTGTAACATTACATTTTTTGACCCGATGCATGGGGTTGGAGATAAAATATATCACATTAATAAATTCTATGAAAACTGAATGATAACTTTTTGTATATTTAACTTTATAGTAGTATAGTAGGAAGTTCTTTAGTATCTATACCATTTTTTTTTGTACCCGTTTTGGGTTCATCTATAATTTCAGTAAGTCATTATTATAAAACTTATAGTATTTTCAGTTCATATTAGATTTCCAGATGAATTTAATTCATATTGATTGCATTTATATTTTAAAGAAGCGGAATGCTTTTCCTAATATATGTTCATGCAATAATAGCTTTCCAAAGAGCATTAAAGGCTTCAATTACATCCAGAAATAAACAAGATTAATGGACGGGCTTAAATACTGCAATGGATTGGGTTTTAGAACCAATCAAGATTTATCTAGGAGCTTCGCTTACTTCAGAAGGACGAAGCTCGTTCCATGCTTTCTGGCTTGTCCGATAGAAACATTGAAAATCAATGTATCTCCATTTTGAAAAGGGATTTATTTTCTTTACGTACGTAAAGTATGACAGCTAATAAGAGATAGAGAAACATTTAAAAACCTGTAAGAAAAAAGTCTTTACAGCAATTTCACTCTTATGTGCGAAATACTTTTCCAAAGCAGTGAAACTTACTAGACTGTTGTATTTATCAAATGTGAAATATTCAATTTTCTCTCTCATAATAAAGTGAATAACAGAATCATCTATGAGTCAAAATTACATGACTATGTGAATAAATTGCACGTTATGATTAAATGTAAAAAAAAGGAATTCTTAACACTGTTTAAGCAACATTTTTGCTTTGTAACATATATTTTTCCCACCACAGACATGTGTTTTTATTTAAGCTGCTTAAAAAATAATATATTTGAATTACAGTTTAGCTCGTGAAATCAATTATAGTTCTAAAAGCCTTTGACAATCAAATTTAGTATTTCTTCAAATATTTTAACAATTTCATTCGAGTTATTTTCTTTTGAGCTGTCGGTGGTGAACCTGAGAAATATAGAAGCTGAAATCTTCATATGGTCTTTTGAAAAAATGTTCGAACAGAGAATAACAAGGGCATCAACACGATTCCTTGTGAAACACCTGGATTTTTTTAGTGGATGTTACAAATTATTGCATTAACCCTGAAGTCTCTATCATTTCACAAATGGAGGAACCGCGGAAAGGGGTCTCATCCGGAAAATCAGGTTGAAATTAAATGAAAACTGCCTAATGTTTAAATTAGGCATTCTTTGTGATTGAGCAGGTTTTGTAAAACATTAAAAAGTAACAGGATCTTTTTGATATTTATAGGTGCAATTACTCAGAATCAGAAATAACCATGAATAAATAAGCAGTATTCAAGCAATTTAAATGAGGCTTTACAGTATTTAAATGTTTTCTTTCAAGTGCGACAAGTATTTCATAATAAATGAATCAAACAAGTTGTTTAGATCTTGTGAAGTTAACTTTCTGTTGGTAATATAAACCATATATAGAATTTTAAATATATTAAACTGTTATTAGTTTTATCTCTGTTGTTCAATAAAACATTATGAAAACTAGCACATCATCATATCCTGTAGAAAATATTTTTACAACAGAAATGAAACAATGCCTCGTAGCAAAAGAGTATTGACATTGAGATTATTTAATTCTATTGTTGCACCAAATCACCTTGAAACATCTGGTGGATAAGTAAGAAACTATTCTAAATTACGTTAAAAATTCATATATTTTATAATTTAAGGTTTTTTATATTTCCGTGAAGCGCATTAAAATTCAGATTAATTTTAAATCAATATTTATTTTTAAATGTTTCAAAATGCCACCCAATTCCGTTTATCAATAATGCATAATTTCCTCAATGCATTCTTAGAAAAACGTGTTTTCCGAGTAATTTGTTTTAAATTTTTCTGCCTTGCTTACGAATGATTATTATTTATTTTTCTTACTTCGATTTTAGTGTTTAATATATTTCAGCGGACGAAATCTACACCCAAAAAATTTAATAAGAGAACAACACTAGTAGAAAAACTTTTATTGCGAATACATCAAAAGCAATATAGCTAGAAACGTTATGCACATGAAATATCGAATAGATACATAGGCTTATATACAAATATATTTTACATTTATGAGTATTAGCATTAAAAATACTTAAATCATTTATAAGATTAGGTATATCTTTATGATTCCGTTTTGAGAAAATTCATAATCTTTAGTCTTCCAGCTAGTGCCATACCGACTACAAGTCATATTGGTCTGCCTTTAGAGAGAAATAAAACAACTATTAAAAAGGGTTTAATAAAATATTCAATATATTTTATTAAAATAACACTTTCCGTTTCATCCGTCTCTCTTTAATGCTGTTAAAATACTGATATATATTGTTACAGCATCTCAGACTGTCGCCAGAAATTAATATATGAATGGGCCATTCCATTCTGCCATGTTATTAAGCATTGTTAATAATGCTTTATAGTTTTTCATAAAAAGTGGAAAATCACACAAGTTACCTGTGAGCCTCAGAGATAATTGTGGTCTTTAAATGGTTGCAAAACTTTCATTACGAAAAAGAAATATAGCTTTCACAATGCTCTGTGATAGAAAACATGGAGAGACTGTCAGTCAGCTACGGACATACCGGTGTCCATGAAAGTACATATGAACATACTTTTTGTCAGCTATGTCACGTTTTTTGAAGCTCTTCTCAGTTTCACTTTATTATATTTGGCAGCTTATATTGAGTGCACTGTTAATAATACCTCATCACTGTATGTTTCCAAATGTATCTTCCCATAGAAGTAATGATCTTGTGATGTTTCCATTCTGTTTGGATACTTTTTTAAGTACCTGCAAGTCTCTATTTAAAGTGTAGTCTAATAATCTTTGGATATAAACACATGACGTTTATCGCAGCATTGCTTCAACGACTCCTTCTAATTACTATCATTGCAAACTGGACATAGTAGCCAACAATTCTTTTTTTGGCGAATATTACGTAAAGATTTTGTGTAATCTCTTGGTCTTATTACATTCTTGTGATCATCTCTTGCTCATGTTTTCCCCATTTCAGCTGTGGCTTGAATGTTTCTTTCGAAAGGTTTCTTATTTAACGGAAGGATCAAAAGGTCAAACACTTCTTCTTATTTAGTACAGTGTAATTTTAGTCTTAACCATTTGGTTGGGATTTATGTTACGTAGAAGGAACGCAAGGCCCACAATTTACATGCTCACCCACACACGCACACACACAAACAAACGCATATATATATATATATATATATATATATAGTGTTAATTACCAATTGGTGTAGAGCCATCTGTTCTTGTCTGTCAAAAGTGGTACAGAGTACCTCTGCGGTTCACCGTTGACCCTGTTGTCAGTATTAAGTTGTTTTACTCCAGGCACGGATGTTTAATCTCTAGTCTAGTTAGGGTTATTTACGTTTGAATATAGGTATTATTTACCAATATCTTGTGGGGTATTGTTTGCCAATTGATCGTCATAGAAACATGTATTGGAAAATCAGGTATAAAAATAATCTGGCAGCACTTGGAGTTGGTCAGATTTGTTAAAAGTGAAACAGTTTCGTCGGTATTCGTTTGAATGTGTGTCTGTTGCTGGATCTCGTTTGCTATTTTGTTTCAGGGGTCTAAATATCGTTTCTGACGTAGCTCTGAGTTGCTCGTTGATAAATCCGCCCTTGGATGACCGTTGTTTGCAAGAGCTCCCCTCGTTCTCAAGTATGTATATAGGTTTTCCGGTTAAAAGTTCCATACCGTCTGTTCTGTTTGTCTTCAAAGTTGTAGGTTCGTTGGTTAAAAAAGTTAGCCCACATTTGTTTTGTCGGATGGAGCGAGGAGAATATATATTTTGCTCTTAGTCGTCTTTTAGATTGTCCAATAGTATTGGATATGTGTGCAAATTTGTACTATCCATGTTGCCAATGTAGTTTATGATTTTTTGTCTTTGTAAGTAATTACTTCTGGATGTAGCGTGCCGTAGTGGGTTTATATGCTTGTGCGAGGTCTGTGTATGTATTCGTGTATTATAAATATCGGAGGGTATATAAATGAAGTCGTTGCTTGTATAGATTAGTCAGGATTGTAATTCGAATCAGGACATTTATATAATATTACGAACATTGCTATATGCTCTGCATGAATAAATTCTTAATTAAATGTGAATTAATAATAATGAAATAAATATGAATCATCAAAGAATTCTATGTGGGAGGTTTAGGGATTAAAAGGTATGATTGACAATTCTTTATATAATGTAAACTAATCATTTATCTTCTATTGAACACAAGTTTTACATTGCTTTATTTGTTTTTTTGTTCTATGGAAATATTTGTCCTTTGAGTTAGCCGAAAAATCGAACTCTGATTTTCTTTCTGTAAATCACCTTTTGGTGATAGTACGTCTCGTCCTACCAACACAGCGCTTCAGTAGCCTCAGGGTGGTAATCCAGTCAGAAACAGGTTGTAGAAATGTTATATGTAAATATAAGATATATGAAAGTTATATGTAAAGGAAGGCAATAACCTTTCCTCGTATCGTTAAAGTTCAAGATCCTATAATGTCGGCAAAGAAAAAGAAATACCTGAAGTCCAGTTCAAAACTTATGGAGGTGTTCTGACGTGGTATTTACAAACTTATGAATACCATTTTTATGTTTATATAGAAATGCTAAAGTAATATGAGTAAAATTTAAAATAATTTTTAGAAAATTATCAGTGGTGCCAACTATCAGGTATGTTGTGAGTTTTGAACAACTTGCATAGGATTGGGAATGACATCACTGACCGAAGTTAAACGATACACGCTATTTATTTTTTTTATTTATTTAGTTACGTCCACTTTATGCTACTATGGCTAATTGGGACGGGTTGTCTACAGGTTACCACCCTTTTCTAGCCAGGGTGGGACTAAGGATATTATTTAATGAGTCCGTCGTTAAGTAAATTCCTATTTGCCCAGGCGAGAATCGAACTCGCTACTCCAGGTTTACCATATGAGATTAAGACGAACGCCTTAACTCACACGGCCAACCCGAGCCCCTCTCTCTATTTAAAAGTTGAATGAAAGCCAAGAGGTAACATCATACCAGGCAAGTGATAAATTAATAGATTTTGCAGTTAAGTATCGTATTGTTTACAAAATTAAACCTTTTTTCCAGTCAAGTCAAATCCCATAATACATTTTTTTGTCTGATGTTTTCATGCAATTTTTACCGGACAAACAATATCACATGATCATTATCAATGCTTTTCGAGATCAGTAAAAAAGAGATCTCTATTAAATACAACATATTAAAATATGTATTTTTTTAACGTTAAACATATTTAAAATCCAAATGGAATCTTTGAGTGCGGCTTCACACTACATGCTTGCAAATTATGTTGAACTTGATAAGCTATCTGTGAAACGTTTACCACCAGAGACAAACATGGAACATTTTCTTGAAAGCTCAAAAGCTTTTAATTTTTTCTATTGAAAATAAATACTGCATTTCTTTACAAAATAGATTCATTCGCCGAAAATTTCTATTTAATGACTGAGTTGACCATCACTACTGTCCATCTTAGTGCATGCCCTGAAGGAAAAAAAAGAATTAGTGTAAAACCTTATAAGCTTTGTACAAGTTTGTGTGAGTGAACGAAATTATGAAATACAAGAATACACAAACAAGAAAAATGTAAAATTGGACATTAAAATTAGTGAAAATACATTCACCAACCAATATTAACATTTTCTATAAAACTATACCAACTCACAGTACCTTCAAAACTATTTATCAATCACTTATAACCTGAGAAATATTTACAATAAAATGGATAAAACAATACATACATACACCAATTTATGCTAGATTGTGAATCATTCTGGGACTTTGGTAAATGCTTTTGATATTAAATCTAGTTAATTCATCTCCAAAGGTTCCACATTTCCAGAATTATATGACAAAGTATCATAAATTATTCTTATAATACAGTTGAGGCATGGAAATGAATATGCCTGTATGTGCAAAGAATATATAAAAATCTTTTTGCTGTATTTATGATAATAGCTTGAAAAACGATGATTGTGGAGTCAAAGGATTTAGTTGCCAAATATACCAACCAATTAGCTTCACAAATGTTGAGCTGACAGTTCTCAGAAAACGATTTAACTGCCTCCAACAAAAGTTGTAATAGATTTTCTAAAAACTGAAATGGTTTTGTGATTATTTTGTAGAAAATAACGATATCTCTGGAATATGCTGGATGGTAGAGGAACAAATGTATAAGGATCAATAAGAAGGCCAAGTCCTCTACTGGTTTTTAATATTATGCAGAGTGCACTTTCGGAGTCAATGCTCCATCCTCAGTGCCTGCTGACAAACACAACCACGAGTTAATTTAATTTTGTGCCATGCTATGAATGTTAAATTAACTCGTGGTTGTGTTTGTCAGCAGGCACTGAGGATGGAGCGTTGACTCCGAAAGTGCACTCTGCATAATATTAAAAACCAGTAGAGGACTTGGCCTTCTTATTGATCCTTATAAAATAACGATAATTACATAACACGTAAAAGAAGATCATTACCCATTTTACACAAGCAATTAATTTTCAAACGACAATTTCTAGAATTGTAGTTTTGGAAGTTACTTTTAGCAACTAAATTTATCCACTGGACAAATTTCGTCATTTTTCAAATTTTCAGCAGTTATGTACTTAAATACATTTAAGATATTATTGATAAAAAAATATTCAAATTGGCGTCTAAGGAAAATATTTATGCAAGAGGTCGCAAAATCATATTGATCAATATTATTTGGTTTTCATTAGGATTGAATGTGATCTGAGGCATTATTTTGATTTTCCAAAAAAAAGGATTCTTTGGGCCTCACAGACTATTCTAATTACATGCCTCAATTCGGTGGTGTTTGGAAAAAGAGCTCAAAATCATATTTTTGTATAATTGAGTATTTAATAAAACTTTAGAGTTAGTTATATACAATTTTCTTTTTCTTTTTTTATTGTAAGAAAACCGAATTCAACAGTTTTGGCTTACATATTGGGCAGTACAGTTTCATTTCTTACATTTTCTTTGTTGTGTCATTGGTCAGGTCAATTTTAACAAAAGTTCCAACGCACGAGATCTTCATAAAAAATAAAATAATGGTTTTGTAGCCCTTTTACCAAACACCATGCATTAACATTTTGCAACAATATGTATAACATCGACAAAATGACAACACACGTATTAAAGAATGCTTATATAAACCAATCAAACAACTGACTTTTACACTAGAAAAAATAATAACAAAAGCAGACAGCTGAATTAATGAATTATAACGACGATTTGTTTTATAGGATAGAAGAAGGATTCCAGGAACGTCGAAGAATATCAGAAAAATATTAGATACTAGGATGATAGGAGAAAACGGAAATGATACTTAAATAAATGCAAAGAACATAATAAGAGAAACTTTGGTAGATCAGATAAATAGATAGATAGATAGATAAATATATAGTTTGCTTAATAGACTAGATAAGTAGTTTATGTTTATTAAGAAATAATCTCAAGTTCTTGTTTATCTTTCTTCACTAAAAGATAATGATTTATAAGTGTCATCCCATTTTGGTTTTGTAATGAAATTTTGGACAAAAGCCCAATTAATGCTACTTATTTTTTTTGTTTTTATCCAAGATTTAATTTTTTAATTTATTTCTTACAAGGAACTGTATATTGGAGGAGATATAGTTTTCCAGGACTGTATTTGTAATTATAGTATGACGCATGGAAAAAATTGTCCGTAATGATTTTTTTTGTTTGAAACATAACGCTGCTATATTTAATAGCCTATTCATATTTTTTTTTCATTACCATTTGTATTTAATTATTATTATTTTTTGTTTATATTAATAATAACGTCATTTATGAAAATGACTAAACATAAATTTTCCAAGCCTATTGGAACGTTCCCACTGAATACTAATAATTTTATTTATGACAGTTCATAGTTGTTTTTTTTTTGTGATATTTTTATTTATACATGCTTTATAATATGTGGGAAATAGAACAATGTTACGAACCGGTTCCAGCTGGAGAGGATAGACGAGCAACTGTCGGGACAAATTAAACCATTTAGACAAGGAGTGGTAATCTGCATAAGTACGAACAATTAGCAATTATATAGCAACAACATTGTATAGCCCAACAGTTTATAAAACCATATAATGAGTAGTCAATTAGTTTCGTAATCGGAATTGAACCCACGTCTCGAAATTATCCGAGTGTATTAAGACTTACCACGTAACACACAGCTATTCTGCGGGCAAACGCACACTTCTTACATCATCATAGATATAACGATCGAACAACTACAAATAGGATTGTTTTTCTTTATAGATAGATAATAATTTATTGGCATAAATACATAACGTTGCCATGGGGTCTGGCCATTTGTTGTTAATTTGTTAGCCACACAGTCTATCATTGTCGGATTGTTTTTCTTTATTAAAATGCCTTGCTTCAAAATTAATAATTACTTTATAATTTTATATTCTTATTTATGATTACCAAAATTATGGGTTCTATTGTCAGAAGAAATAGGAAACTAAGAAAAGAAACCTAAGAAGTAGGAAGTAGTAATAGAACTACTTATTTCCGATTGTTAGGTAAATATTTGTACTTAGTGGCGAAATAAACTGATTCAGATCCAATAGCAATACTAAGTTGTGAATAAAAAATGTTATGAAACTTTAACAGAATAACTACCAGTCAATTATAAAAAATCTCTAAAAATTATATAAGACCTATTATTGTAGTGGAGAACATTAAGCCCCACATTAGTTTTAAAAGTCTCTCCCGCAGGGGCTGCGTAAACTAAGCCAATTTCCCATGTGGAGTTTTACAATAGAGAAATCTGCATACTGGTAACACAACACCACCGTGATTATATACAAATGGTAATGAGAAATCTTTCAGTTAATTGAAATAAATTCCCAACTGAAACGGCTTCTGAATTGTAAGAATAATTTATATTTTAATAACTGAAATTTTAGTAGTCCAAGAACTAAAGAAGGGGGGGGGGTAGGATGAACAGAACGTATTTGCATAAATCTCACGAAGTAACGAATGTAAAGTAAGGTTAGAAACGATAGGTAAGGTTAGAAGAAGCTTCCACCTGAGCCAAGCCCTTATGGAAACGGCCGACCTAATCCGAACTATACCCGACCACAGACTTCATAAAAATGCAAATATCTCGGTTAATATTAAAGATAGAGAATAACTCTATATAACAATATTTTTAGTGAATTTAATTTGCAATAACATTGGTTCTATACAAGTTTTCGATCCGATTCATAATAACGGATATATTTTGAATTTACGAAAATCCCCCACCTCCCTCTAGTCCGATTTCAGCCATTAACGAACTTGATCTGTATTTTTATATAAAACGGTTAAATATCGAGTTTCGTAACGATCAAACAAAAATTGCGACCGCTAGAACGTTAACAGACAATATATATATATATATATATATATATATATATATATATATATATATATATATATATATATATGTAATTTTGAACGGATCTTATTTTCGCGTTCCTCTAGGTAGGATCAATGGACATTTGAAAAAAGTTTTCGTAAATCGCTACACGAGTACGACCTTAATAGCTGATTTCCCTTAAGGGAAATCTGCTAAAATCTCTTCCTTGAACATATTAATTTAAGTAACGGTTCACAAGATGGAAACACTTTATTTAAATGACATATAAATAAAAAAAAACAACTTCTAGAGAAGGCGAAATAATTATTAAACAGTACTTTTTTTTTTTAAATAATATAAAATCAATATTTAATATCGACTTATGTATAATATTATTGGACACTGTCAACTACCAGAAATATTTCTTTCAATAGTTGTAAAGTAGAATTTACATTTATTTTTTCTAAAATAAAACAACTCATTCCAACTTATGGAACCTCATCCATCAGATTAAGATGGATGAAATACCGTGTATATAATCTCTTAATTACTTGGTGTGCAAACATTTTATCGAAATCTGATTTTTTTAAAAAATTAAGGATGCCATATTACAGAATTTATAACCAATGAGATTTATGCTATTTTAATTCATTGTTACTTTGAGCCAAATCGCCAAGATGCGGGTGCTCCTGTATAAATAAATAATAAATAAAGAAAAAAATCATCGTTGAACCCGTGCTGTTAAATTCCACCATCGACATCGTATCGTTTATTAAACAAAAGAAAGAATGTAAAGGAGAGGAAAAAAACTGAGAGAAACAAAAAGAGAAAAATTTTACAAAAGAAAAGAGAGAAAAAAACAGAGTTTCATTAAAAGTTTCATTTTCCTCTCGACAATAGTAGCATAAGATTGGTTATCAGGAAAAACAAAAACAAGATCGGAATTAATTTCTCCCTTTAAATTTTTGTTCCTAAAGAATGTTTTTCTAGCTAAAATAAACTAAATGATTAACGCAACGATTTCCAACTAACATATTTTCATGACAAACATATATATAATCAAATTAACGCCTTAATTTAAGTACATTAAACGTGCTCATAAATATTCCTATATATATATATATATATATATATATATATATATATATATATATATATATATATATATATAAGTTTGTTCGCTAATTTTAACTAATGGATAGTTATTCAATTCATTGGTTATTTTTCATTATATTGAATTCTTTCATACTTCTCCCAAGAATTGTACCTACCACAAGATGTCTGTTTCGAATTAGTGAGTTGAGCCATTTTTATTATTAAAAAAATTAAATAAAATAAAGTCTATATGTCAACAATGTTGGCTAATCATTTCATCTATCTTTATATAAATATCTATTAACAATATATCTGTCGTTATTTGGATAAAATAATATTTTTTTAAAGATATTATGATATGTTCAGAATTTAAACAATTATAGGAGCATATATAGACTATTCATAAAAAATTGACCAGACGATATTGAAAAATGGGCAACTCCCCGAAAATCAAAAAAGGATTAATTTGTTTTCTATCCTTATTTGACATTTCTATTATAATGATAGTAAGTAAACTGGCACAAAGCGATAACAATAAATAAAATGCTGAGCCTTAGTTTTCGGTTTCCGGATGATTTCCCATTGATAGACTAGGATAGTAAACATATTGTTTTTGTATATGTACATGTTTACATGTTTTTGGGTGTGGCAGTTCGACTTTTCACTACAGAGAAAAAAAATATCTGTTAGTATCAATATCTGTTTGAACAGAATCACCAGAACTAGTTCGAAGAAAACTCCCGAAGAAGTTCTAAATCAGGAGAGTGGAAGAAGCCCAATCAAAACTTTGGAGAAAAAAAGTAAGACCGTACGCCTCCCTTTGGGGGAAACGATTTCAGTTATTACTATACAAAATTATTGGCAAATGGAGAAGAGGAAGTGTCATAAAAAAATTATTTCTAAAAATATGTTTTCACTTATCACTGTAATAAGTATGAGACGCTTCCGGCAGGGCGTGTTTGTTTTAATTGTAAGTTGTAAATCTTAATTTTAATCACTGATAAGGTTTTTTTATTTGAAGTCTTGTGGATTTTAGGAGATTTCCCTGATGGGAAATCAGCTATTGAGGTCATACTCATGACGCGATTTTCGAAAAATGTATTCGAATGTCCTTCAATCCTATCCAGATGTCGAAAATGAGGTCCGTTCAAACGCGGTAGCAATTTTTGTTTAATCGTCACCAAACTATATATTTAAGCGTTTTATGTAAAAAGACAGATCAAGTTCGTTAATGGCTGAAATCGGGGGATTTTCGAAAACTTGAAATATCTCCGTTACTAAACGTCGGATCGAAAAATTGAATAAAACCAATCTTATTGCAAATCAAATTTACTATAAATATTGTTATATACATTTATTCTCTATCCTGAATATTGACAGAGATATTTGCATTTTTATTAAGTATAACGGCCGTTCCTCCGAAAGCTAGTTCGGCCGTTTCCGTAACTGTTCGGCACTCGTAAGGAGATTTCTCTAATGTATAACTTTACGTGGGAAATCTGCTTCGTTTACGCAGTTCCTGCGAGACGGACTTTTAGCAGATTTCCCTTAAGGGAAATCAGCTATTGAGGTCGGACTCATGACGCGATTTTCGAAAAATTTCTTCAAATGTCCATCGATCCTACCCAGGAGATGACGAAAATGAGGTCCGTTCAAAACTATATATATATATATATATATATATTTGTTTGTTAACACTCTAGCAGTCGCAATTTTTGTTTAATCGTCACCAAACTCGGTATTTAATCGTTTCATGTAAAAAGGAAGATCAAGTTCGTTAACGGCTGAAATCGGACCAGTGGGAGGGGGGGGTTTAGAGGGGGGATTTTCAAAAATTCGAAATATCTCCGTTATTATGCATCGGATCGAAAAATTGTATAGAACCAATCTTATTGCAAATTAAATTTACTATAAATATTGTTCTATACATTTATTCTGCATCTTGAATATTAACCGAGATATTTGCATTTGTATTCTGCGTGTGGTCGCCAGTAGGCTGTTCGGACTTTCCGCCGAGAGCTTGCGGCCGTTTCTATAACTATTCGTCCCTCGTGAATAGGTTTAGAGGTTAGGTTAACTGTTTTTTTGGGGCTATAAACTACTGGGTTATTACGCACTAAATAATGTTTTAGGTTTAGAGGTTTCTTACTACTACAGCTGTTATTAGACGGATTTCTCTAATGTATAACTTTACGTGGGAAATCTGCTTTGTTTACGCAGCCCCTGCATGACGGACTTTTTTCTTTTCATGTGTCACCCACACGTTGGGGTCCAATCTCCCTTTCCTCAGCCGGGCCAGCCATTCACAATAATATGTGAGACAGTTAAGAACTTATTGTGTGGGCACTGACCCCGCACAATAGCTCCTTGTCCACTTATTACGAACCAGTGGGTTAACTACAATACCCTGCTCCAATTCTATTCAGTTCTAATCCTTTCCGATCGACCTCCTTGAGGATTCTCTGGGAAACGCTAAGGTTTGGGGAAATGTACCCGCAATAGTTATCACGACTTCCGTGTCTTAAAATAGTCAATTTAACAGCCTTCAGAATTATAGATAATCCATTTCTAATGTAAATAATTATAACTGATTTAAATAGGAACCTTGAAATTTTGTATTTATTTAGGTATATTTTTATAAATTTTATTTGAATTTTGATCACTGTGTTTTTCCTTTGACCCCTTCACCATTAGCAATGTGGGTATTTTATTGTCGCTACAGTTTGGCATTCTACTTGTCGTTTACTCATCGTTATTTATTATTATTATTATTATGGGAAGGTTCATTCCAAAAAAAATCCACACATGTGGAATATTCAACAGATGTAAAGTTTGTATAATCTTGGCATATCTTGATGGATTTTAAAAATTAGAGCTTCTTTTATAATTTCTATTGATAATTTTAAACTCCTGGTGCCTATTATTGTTTTTTTAGGGACAAGTTCTTACTTACGATAATACCCAAAACTGTGGGAGAAATTCTAATTTTGTGCGTTTTATTGATTTCTCGGTACAGGATTTTCGAGCATTCTCATTTTTATTATTATATATTCATTCATAAATTTATTTTCTTTATTTGACATTTCTTGACGAGGCATAGCTAATGTAGTTCCCCTAATAAATATTGCTTGTAAGGTTTTCAGCATTTAAATCTTGCAGTGAAGGCCGAGTTTAAGTCATGCAAATGCATACGTCCTACAACTTAATGTGTGATACGTGACATTAGCCGTGGAAATAATTTGGCAAAGAGAGGTAAATAGAAAGTACATATCCCAGAAATCTGATAGCAATTCTAATGCACTAGAGAAAGTATAATATAAAATTTAAATATTTGTGATTAATAAGAAACAAAAGTAAATTAAATTATTTACCGCCGGAATATTCCGTTCCAAGTATTAATAAAATTAGAGTGAATTGAAAATTAATTAAATAGCAAATGTACCATTAGAATATTTAAAGTTGAAAATTCAAGTAATAGCAAACACTTGTTGAAGTAAATAATTACATAGGATATTTGTTTTGTACATAACTTACTGCTAACTAGTTTACATTTCAGGACCTACATTATTCATGAAGAGCTTTATTATAGTAGATATACTGCTCATCTATTTATTAGAATGGATTTATTGATAGCTTTATATAAATACAAGTCAATTCTACATTAATTTAATAGTGGTACACTTCCAAATTACTTCTGCCACCAACAGAGAACACTACTATCCACTAGTTAGAGAAACCAAGTCGAAAAATCATTTTGAAATTGTGTTACTCTACTACTGGCGTGTTTTCTTTGGCAGAAATATAACTGTTGTACCGCCATTAAAATAACGTCTTCATATACTTCATATTTAAATAACTAAAATACATATTACAGATTAAATTCCAGTAAATCACATGGTAAATAGTAATTGATTAAGTCTCTCCATGTGAAACTACTGAATTTAACTATCGCTAAAACAGTGTCTCCTTTTAAATGGATGACTGTTTAAGTTCAACAGTTAAATACATTAAGAGTTACTTTTAAATTTATGACTGTTCAACTTAAAAAGTCGATACATTTTGGTTTAACACATTTCCTACGTTATGTACAATAAATTATCTCAAAGCACACACTAAAATAGCTATCATAAAATGTATTAATTTCTAAAGTAATTCATTAATTAAGTTTTTATCTTTTTGAGTGAATGATAACTCCGCCCATATTCATTACAATTTTTTATTTTATGTTTATATATTGGTGAAAAAAGTTTAACTCGTCTGAGTTTTGAAGGAGGTTCCTTCCCCTCGGAGCGCGGATACTCATACCAACTGAGCTACAGACCTAAATGCCAGAAAAGTCAATAAAAAGGATGATACATTGATAAAATTTATCATGGCTAGAGTAGTTGTTCTAACGCATGGATAAACTGTTTGTCATCAGAGTTGTCGCAACAACGCAGTTTGACTTGGTTGACATCTAATATTGTAGCTCAGCTGGTATGAGTTGCGGCCGTGTCCGAAGCAACTCAGGCTCAGGTCAAACAATTTTCTCTAATACAAAATATATTTTTAAAAATTACATTAATTAATGAATTAGTAGGTAACTTATTCACCAATGTTGGAATGAGCCAACAGAACTGGTTTTTACGTTTACATAATTTTCTGGGCTTCATTCATAGCAAATATGTACTTGTAACAAATTTACTATTTTATCAAGTAATATTCATTAACTACCGGCCCTCTGATGTTCATTATTATTTCCCTATGGTCCCTGGAATTTAATGAAAAATAGGAATTTAGTTGCAATAATTTGACACCGCGATTGGTTATTAAAGAAATGTAATTTTCTATTCAAAAGAAAATAGTTAAAAATTAATTTATGCACCATCTCCCCATTTCTCATATGCCGTTTATACCTGAACTATTCAACCCATGGTATGTGTTATGTGATTTTTTTTTGTTCTGAATATTTTGCCGTTTATTACACCAATTTTGCCGTTTATACTTGAGCATTTGAACTCACGGATTTATGTTTCCGTTGCGAAATTATTTTACCGTTTTTAGGACCTCTTTTGCCGTTTATACTTGAACATTTGAACTCACTGATTTTTTTTCCCCCAATAGTTTCTTGCGTAGTTATTTTACCGTTTATAGTAGCTCTATTGGTATTTATAATTGGACTTTTAAACTTTTGTATTTTTTTCCGTTGCGTAGTTATTTTACCGTTTATAGCAGCTCATTCGCCGTTTATATTTGACCATCCTGTTTTGTTTTTTTCGTTGCGAAGTTATTTTACCGTTTATTGCAGCTCTATTGGTTTTTATACTCGACCTTTTGCACTCGTGTATTCTTTCCCGTTGCGTATTTATTTTGCCGTTTATATTTGACCATCCTGTTTTGTTTTTTTCGTTGCGAAGTTATTTTACCGTTTATTGCAGCTCTATTGGTTTTTATACTCGAATTTTTGAAGTCGTGTATTTTTTTTTTCCGTTGCGTAGTTATTTCACCGTTTATAGCAGCTTTATTGGTTTTTATACTCGAACTTTTGAACTCGTGTATTTATTTTCCCGTTGCGTAGTTATTTGCCGTTTATAGCAGCCTTTTTGCCGTTTATATTTGACCATCCTGTTTTGTTTTTTTCTTTGCGAAGTTATTTTACCGTTTATAGCAGCTCTATTGGTTTTTATACTCGAACTTTTGAACTCGTGTATTTTTTTCCCATTGCGTAGTTATTTTACCGTTAATTGCAGCTCTATTGGTAACTCTATTTTACCGTTTATAGCAGCTCTATTGGTTTTTATACTCGAACTTTTAAAGTCGTGTATTTATTTCCCGTTGAGTAGTTATTTTACCGTTAATTGCAGCTCTATTTTATACTCGAACTTTTGAACTCATGTATTTTTTTTTCCTGTTGCGTAGTTATTTTGCCGTTTATAGCAGCTCTTTTGCCGTTTATGTTTGACCTTTCTGCTTTTTTCTTTCGTTGCGAAGTTATTTTTCCGTTTATAGTAGCTCTATTGGTATTTATAATTGAACTTTCGAACTCGTGCATTTTTTTCCCGTTGCGTAGTATTTTACCGTTTACAGCAGCTTTTTCGCCGTTTATTCTTGAGCCTTTGATCTGCGGGTTTTTCCCGTAGCAAATAGTTATTTTCGCGTTTATAGCAGTTCTTTTGCCGGTTATTCCTATACTTTCAAACTTCCCTTTTTTAGGGGGGTTTTATTTTTTTTTCGTTGCAAATAATAATTTTTCCGTTTGTAGCAGCTCTTTCGACTTTGGTTTTGTGCTAATTTTTTCCCTGCTGTCCCGTTTATTCAGCCCGGCCCGGACTTCAGTATTTACGAATTTCAAGGAAAGAATCCTTTCCGGAGTCTGTTAAAAGCCTGCCTGATTGTTTTTTTTCTGTTTGTCAACTGGATTTTTATTTTGTTTCCTAGGTTATTTTTTTAAATTTTTGCCCCAGTTTACAAGATCGACAAATTCATTATTAAAGAAAACAAACAGTAATTAATATAGGAGAGGAAAACATATTTTTCTAGGAGTTATTTTTTTTTTTTTTTTACCAGGTTAAGTAATTTATTAACATGTTTGTAATGATGATAGCATCAGATCCATATTCAATTAATTATCTACAAAAGTGGAAGGTAAAAGTATACAACTTTATACAATAGACCTTACCTGGATATCAATGCTTCTCAACTAATGCAACTCTTTGTAAAGGGCTTTATTTCATTGTTGTTTTTTTTTCCTTTCATAAAATAGAATGGAGTTCACTAAGTGTTTAGAACAAAGATCATTTGGTCCCGCTTTATTCATCGTGACCAACAGACAGTACTGTATAAGAGCTTATTCGAAACTTGTTATGGTTACTTGCATATTATTAAGTGCATCGTTGTTATTGTGGAGTCCTTTTTATCCTTGTTATCATTGGAAATATTGATAAGTGTGATCATTTTAAAACCTTGCTGCTTTTATCACCTGGATATAAATGAACGCAGTTCACTTGGCTACAAGGATATTCTGTGTAGAGCATTGATTTAACTCTTACCTGCATATATTATATATGTTAGTTGGAGCGTATTTCCAGTAAAGGAGACACCCTTTATATCCAAAAATTCTTATCTTCACTGGTTTACCAATAATGCACTTATAGAACTGCATATCACTCAGAAGTGCATTTTAGTTAAACCATATATGCATAAAGGATACAACCTTCCTATCCGAACACTTCTTATCTTCGCATGTGCATCAATAATGCACTTATAGAGCTGCATCTGAAACTCTTACCTGCATATAATTAAGAAGTGCATTTTAGATAAAGCATATATGCAGTAAAGGATAAAACCTTCATATCCCTACACTTCCTATCTTAGCCTTTGCATCAGTAATGCACTTATAGAGCTGCATCTTAAACTCTTACCTGCATATAATTAAGAAGTGCATTTTAGTTGAAGCATATATGCAGTAAAGGGAGAAACTTCATATCCCTATACTTCTTATCTTTGCCTGTGCATCAGTAATGCACTTGTAGAGCTGCATCTCAAACTCTTACCTGCATAGAATTAAGAAGTGCATTTTAGTTTAAGCATATATGCAGTAAAGGTTGAACCTCAATATTCCTACACTTCTTATCTTTGCCTGTGCATCATTAATGCACTTATAGAGCTGTATCTGAAACTCTTACCTGCTTATAAATAAGAGTAAGCCATTTTGTAATAAGGGCAGAGAATAGAAGAGACATAGTGCATTATAAGCCACGTTGCACTGAGTTGCACTTCGTAAAATAAAATATGCGGTACACATCTTTATCTGAAACTCTTACCTACGAATAAATATCTAGGTGGAAGCACTTTTTCATATGTTAATAGGTCACATATGTAGATAAGGAGATATAGAGTTTTGTTTCTGATACCGCTAATCATTTCCTGTATATCAATAAGCGAACTGCGCGAGGTCAATATGATATCAAGCTTGGTTCAAAACTGTTACCTGGGCATATATGGCAAACCTGGGTTTATGGTTAGTATGACGACTATTCAGTTTACAGGATAACCAATATACTCCAATATTATTCTCATAGAGACATTACTCTCCTTATCACGGCGTGAATAAAATAGCTGCCCTGCTTTGAGATTTATTCCAATCTCTTATCAGGATATTGAGTTGTTTGGAGCATTTGGGTGGGTCTCTCTAGATCCTTACCTCTCATTCAGTTTAATTCAGTTGCAAATTATCAGGCAGTGTATTCCTTACAGGGCCAGGACACTTGACCATTCCAGGAGATAAGAGTTTTTTTTTTTTCCAGACCAGAACAACCGTCCCGTTTCCTTTGCGAGAGTCCACGCTTCACCGTCATACTAGGAGTCTATTTACCCATTTGTATGTCAACGACAGAGCCTTTGGGAAGAGGTTGTCGTAAAGAGCTATATTTAAGGAATGCAAGCATATGATTACCACGACATTCTAGTTTCAATGCCAACTGTATTAATGCTTTTTGCACGATTCATTCCAGCTACTTTAACGATGTAGGAAACGCGTACTCTCCCAAAATGACAGGGTGCTGTGGTCTGTGAACTCATTATATTTTCATTTTTTGTTCCATAGGTGTCAATAAGGATTTAATTCAAACTCTGACAAGGATACATCCTTGCTTTATTCAAAACTCCTTACCTGCAAATACTCTAGAGTGAGTTAATCTTTAAGTCCCACTCTGTTTTATCTCCTGGATATCATTGAATGACAAAGAATTTTTATAATCCTTACCTGGATACAATTATCAGTATAGTTCATAGTTAATATGGTAGCCATGAATAAAGCTTCATGTCGTACCCCATACCAAGGGCATATGCAACGCAATGTTTGACGCACATAAGTAATTTAGAACGTGGATAGTTTTTTTTATCACTTTTATGGATGGACATAACTTTAATAGGGCACACAGTACAGAGCTTTTAACCATATGCTCCATACGCACAAATAAAAATATTTGTGTTAACGTAGCTAATGTGCCACCTGTATAGATTTTTATATTATAATAGTCGGATATCAATATGTATGGAGTTCTTCGTAAATAAGACTCCTGGAGAATAATATGTGCGTAGAAAATAGTTTATGTGCTAATTCGGTAGATCTTTAAAATTTTTTATGTCTTATCAGACTTAGATAAGATAGATGAATACTTGGTCAATTGTCCACTTTGGAAATTGTACTGAAATTTCCCCAAAATTCCAAAATGAAATTTGCTGTGCATTTCGTTAGTAGGGCTCACAGTGTTACATATTTTTTCTTTGCTCTGATAATAGCAAATTTGTTGATACTGTGTTTACACATGTTATTCACTTGGAGTATAATATATCACATATAATTATATTATAAGTATAAACATATAATAATAATTATAAAGATGTAATTATATTATTGTGTTTAATATTACCTTACCTTTTAACCTTAAACAATATAAACACAGTGGTGATGAACTTGTAAGATACATTAGCTCGCACCCCATGGATTTGATAAGAGCTGAAGAGGTGAGTGTGAAATTTGATTTTATTTTTTTTAAAAAAACCATTGGCGTATTTTAACAAAAACACTAAGTACAACTTGTTTTATTGGAGCCAGAGAGTTTATCATAATCAAGATTTCAAGTTAAAAAAAATGTCAATCCCTCATTTACAATAGTCTCTATTATAAGATTGGCATTTCTTATTTACTTGAAATCCTAACCGAATGAACACAGTTATTAGGAACAGCACAGTTTTATTAATTGTATAGTTCTTAGTTTTATAGATTTTAAATAGTAATACTTTTTGTTCCAAAATGATTTTACTCTTAAAATGAATGGTGTTATTTTAGGTACTTATTGTTAAGTGTCTTTAAAAGTAAGAAGAAATAATTAAATACTCTCAATTGCCTCGTCTGTGCAGGTTCCTCACCACTGAAGTAATATATGGTTATTCATGTTACAAGAAAATCTGTCAACCGGCATTGCCAACAAAGCCCAGTTCTTTCTGAGCATTGTAGACATTGTGTCCCACGCCTGTCTGAGCAAAGTCCGGAGATTGCTTCAATATATCTTAATTTATCTCTTTAATCAAATTATGTCTCTACAGTGTTAAGCTCAGTTCGCAATTAATAAAAGTTCGTTCATTCTGTATTTCATTTAGACCCTGAGGGTTACAGAGGAATAAAATGATTTCGATACTACCTTGCTATGCTTGTTAACTAACAACTTGGCAACTCTGGGCTAGGTTCAGATTTTATTACACTAACAAACTCTAACTCTGGTGAACGAATATTTTTAGCAGACAAGTAATATTTCTAACTGCCCATAGGAATTATATTTGTCTTGTCGAATTACATATGTTTATAAAAGTTTCGTCTCGAAAAGCCATTCCAGTGATTATCAGAATGTTTAATGTTTAACAAAGTAAGAGATATTTACCAAAAGCCAATACAACACACTAAGGGTTAAAGAACGACTTTCATAAAAGAATATTATTTTTTTCTGTTTCTTGTGAAAATAGTATCTAACATTATTAGATATAAATTAAACATTAATTTTTTTTTTTTTAAGCATTATGTTAGATTTTCAAATTTTCCATAGTAGTGAGGGCCGGAGTTTACTATTTATCCCCCGATGTTTGAAGTTTTTCCAACCCCCGGCCTACAACATTGTGCGTTTTAACAACAACATGTTTTCTATCCAAGTTTTTTGACATAAGATAATAAATTATAATTTAAGAAAAGAATACTAAACAATTTCATAGTTTATATCCGTTTGTTACATTTAATTAGTATAGTCGATTCAATGAGCTTGTTTGTTATTTAAATTTACAATTATAATTGATAGTTAATTAAGAACAGCCGCAAGTCAGGCTTTGCTCAGAGAGGCTGGGTATTGTTAGCTTTCTATGTTACAATTCGTTTAACTAGGATAAAATAAAGAGAGAGAGAAAAAAATAGACAAGTGTAGTTTGATAGTACTAAGTTTATTATTCAACTACAGGTATAACCCTGTTCATAATTGTTTTCTAACACAGTCATTATTATTGGAACATACAGAAGTACCAATAGTACATAAGTTATATTTACATCAGCTTCACCGTGCTAATTTCCATGAAGTTATCTAGCAGTTAACTCCAAATCAACTATATTATATTAAGTTAACTATAAATAAGGACTATCAGTTACAGTCATCTCAAAACCTATTTATACATTGTACATTTATCATCTCTTGATAAAAAAATAAGTTTCAAAATTGAGTAAGCGCATAGGACATGCTTGCGTTTAGCGTTTTGTTAAGATCAGCAGTTTGGGGGAAAAGGGAAATTTTTCATAGTTAAGAAATTAAAATTACATCGAAGTCTAGTAAGATGATTTCAACAATTTTTTGTTTTTCGTGAAATGGCCGAAATTTCGAAGAAAGATAGTTGCTTACTGTTTCTAAGAGTTGCACTAACAAATGAAATAGATGCAGGAGGAATGTTAGGTGGGCTAACTGCACACACAACGCATAACATTATCTTTGGTAGTTACTTTGTAAATAATTTTTAAAAGTAAAAATTATTACTTAAATTGCACATTTCCTCATCCATCTGTACATCTTGATATCAATAAAAATGTATGTACTTACGAGGTAAGGATTTATGTACAAGGTTTTCTTTTATAATTATTTTAGCTATAAATAATTTAATGTACATTTAAGTGACACTCATGGAGTGCAAAGCATTATTCATTACCTCCTCCTCTTTTCGAACCCTTAATTTTGATTATTTACATTTATAGTAAGGAATAGTTAACATTGATATTGTCTTAATGATATTTGATAGACAGCCATTCATTTACCTGCCCTATTAGAAACATACATACATAAAACATAAATACAATTATTAACACTGGCGCACATTAGACCTGACCATTTCTGTAGACATTATAAATATATTTTGAAATTTAACTTTTCACCATTCACGCGTACATAATAGAAAAATAAGTGAATACAAAGAAAATTGGTCAGCTTTTGGTCAGGCGATTTAATGCAATCGTTTCTTTCCATATTGCTTATAGAGAAAGGAATCATTGTGAAACAAAACAATAGATAGGAATCAGAACAAGTCACAATATACACCTACAAAAAATATAATAAAAAAAAACTTACAATATAAAATATCACAAATTCTACAAAAGTAATAAATTAAGAATGGCAAAAAATAGTAAACAAAACTTCTGTGAGATAATAATAAGTAATGTAGAAACCAGGCTTCAAAGTAAAAAAGAAATAATTTATAAGATCTGAAGTTATAATTGTATTTTCTATTTGAGAATCATGTATAAAGAGATTTCATTATGGGGGAGGGGAGAGGTTATCAATTATTCATCATAAACCTCATAAAATAAATTAGAAAGTATCTGTAATAGACTTCAAATGAGAATTGAATTGTTAATTTTTTAATTAAAATGAAAGTGAGCTTAATGTTGTGAACACCTCAAAAAAGATATATATTATTTCTTCATAACTTTATAACTAGTTAATATTATTACCAGACAAAATAATGAATCCAGAAATACTGTAAGTAAAGTAAGACTTTTATACTAAAGTCGACTTAGTCACAAAGAGATCATTTAAAAAACCATTCAAACATGTCTTAAATAAATAAATATGTTCATAGATTACTTTTAGTTTTCTGTAGTCGATCATTTAATTAAAAATAATGATATAATACTTCTATATGCCTTTAGTAAAGTGGCATTTGCATTAATAATACCTTTTACATATTAATGACGAACTATTTAAAACAAAAATAACTTGATAAACTACTTCGTGGCATTTTTATTTGATAAAAATACTGCATATATTCCTTCAATTATAACCCCGAAATAACTTAGCAAAATATTACTTGAATATTGATAGGCCATGAAGAATGTTCCATTGTTTAATAAAAAGTTTTATAAGCCTGGTTTCTCAAAATTTAACAAATAACTCAAACATCTTGAATCTCGTAACCTTTAACATACAATCAAGTTCCCTACAGTTTACAATTTCCCTACATAAAACAGCCTTTATATTTAAAAGGATTTACATAACAAATAAAAATTTATCATAAAAAAAAATCAATAAAATATTTACAAATAGAAGAAACAATATTAAAACTTTTTACTAAATCAACAAGGATATACATACATAAATGTTCCTAAGGACACATAAATATTTTCTCTCTTAATATTTCGATTTTTATTTTTATTTTATTTTTTTTAGTTTTCTTTTGAAAGAAACGAAATAACAATTGCCTAACAAATTATAGTTAAGAAATATATTACAGAATATAAAATATGAACATAAGAAGATCACAGCCATGAAAGTATTACCGCTCCACTTCCTCATTCACCGGACACTGTCACGGGCGTCGTCCAATTCCAACGACTCGTGTACTTCCCGTCCGGGCTGCAACAGATAGAAAAACAAAACAAATTATTAATACAAAAAAATGAATGCATTAATAGAAAAACATAAATAATTAAGCCTATGTAAAAACGAGAAAAAAAAAAACCTTTATCCATAATCAGTCTATCAAACGAAAATATTCAATCATATAAGAAATTAATAGTTAAAATGAGTACTTCATTTATTACAAAGTATTGTTCTGAAAATAAAAGTTGTAAAACTCCACAAACATCATTTCATTGGAAAACCAACTTTCCTCAATAGGTGTGTGAATTCCTCAGTCTTAGTAACATTAAAGGATCTTAGTGGTAGTTTGTAGAAACCGTTTTCTTAGTAGGGTTCCGTTTGTGATAATACTTTCTTAGTGGAGGCAGTGCTTATGAAAACCATTTCCTTAGTAGGGAGTGCTTTTGAAAAATACATTCTTAATGAGGGAAGAGACGGTGGAAACTGTATTCTTAGTAGGGGTAGTGCCTGTGAAAAAAAAAACTTTCTTATTATTTACGAACGTGGTTCTCGTTTCATGGTATTTGAGTTAAGTGTTAATTCTATTACGGATTGTTGACTTTTTTTTTACATTTTATTACACACTTTGTGTGACCAAAAATAACGATTTTAACAGATTTCCCTTAGTGGAAATCAGTTATTGAGGTCGTACTCATGACTCGATTTTCGAAAAAACCTTTCAAATGTCCATCGACCCTACCCAGGAGATAACGAAAATAAGGTCCGTCCAAAATGTTTTATATATATAAGGTAAGTTACCCAGAAATTACCAAGCCGTAGCTAGCGTAGACATTAATATTTTTGGCAACACAAACACTTTGCAAAGTGTATGTTTTTTTCGAAACACCCTGTTTCCTGGAGAAGCAACCATTTAATATGCCTCCGAAGCATTATTGGATGGCTTCAATGATAATTTAATAATCATATCTCAAACGAAATGTCATTTGTAGGTTTTAGCAGATTCTCTTTAAGGGAAACCAGCTATTAAGGTTACACTCGTGACGCGGTTTTCGAAATATTTCCGTTATTATAAGTCGGGTCGTAAAATGTTGTAGAAACAATCTTGTTAAGGTACTGATATTATACAATTGTTGGTGTATGCATTTTTTCGTAACTCAAGTATTAAGCGAGTTTTACCCGTTTTCTTGTTTCTTGTTTTTCAGACTCCAGTAAACTCTCTCCCTCCACCCCTCCGCTCTCTTCTCTTCAGGTTTTTACATAGAAATAGAGAATTTGTTGTAAGTTGAGATCACAAGTGCGTAATACCACCAATTGGGAAATCTGCTTATTTTACACAGCCCTTGAGTGGCGGACTTTCATGTTCTTGAACACAGCACTTCAAAGGGCTGCTAATACATCATTCGTTAACTTAACTGACGATAGTCGACGCCCACCCGTCGGAATGATGTACAATTAAAGGATTCTGGGACAAAGGCGTTTATCGGAGCGTTTAGAAGCATCGGAACTATCATGGTTAATCAGAGACCGCACGAGTGGCTCCGAGCCCCGATACCTGGAGGGAGGTTCTGCCACCTGGCACGGGCCCTGTCAACATCTGATGCCTGGGGGTTGTTTTTGTTGGGGCAGCTGGATATTTGGTGGCGTGTCCATCATTATCTCTCCCTCCGATAGAGATGGAGAACAAAAACTATACCAGATAGTGTCTGTACGGCTTTAGAGAAAACTGCTCCAAGTTGACAACGTAGAGCCCCGCTGTCTGCATTCAGCCATAGTCTGCGTTCGGAGGGTTTCTAAATCCACGTGGAATGAGGAATAAATGAATTATATTATCCATGTGCTTGCATAAGAAATCGAAGTGCATAATGTAAACAATTGCACGGATTTTATTAAAATATGTAATAGTAAGTAGAAGGCATATTCAACAATAATTGATATTGACACAAAATAATTTTTATATAATTTATTTCAAAACAAAGTTAATAACTGAGAAGAAAAATAATATTCATTACTGGTTTGTAATGTAGTATCATTTTTGAGAGGTGATCTGGATTGGTGTTTCTTTTTCCTCTCCTTGTCCGTGGACATCAAATGAAACTGGTAGTGAAGTGGAAGCTGCCGTTTTCAAAGCTATTTTTGTAGTGGACAGTATCATTGGAAACCATATGCTTAGTGGGGCAGAGTCATTGGAAATCCTTTTCATAGTGGGTCCTTCTTTTTGGAAACCATATCTCTAGTAGGATAGTGTCTTTAGAAACCATTGTTTTAGTGGAACAGTGTCGTTGGGAAAAATTACCTTACTGGACAGAGTCTTTGGGAACCGTTTTCTTAGTGGGAACAGTGTTTATGGAAACCATTTCCTAAGTGGGACAGTGTATTTGGAAACCATTTCCTTGCTGGGGCAGAGTCATTGGAAATCCTTTTCATAGTGGGTCATTCTTTTTGGAAACCATTTCCTTAGTAGGACAGTGTCTTAAGAAACCATTTTTTTAGGGGAACAGTTTTCTTAGTGGGAACAGTGTTTATGGAAACCATTTCCTTAGTGGGAGAGTGTCGTTGGAAACCATTTCCTTAGTGGAAGAGTATCGTTGGAAACCATTTCCTTACTGGACAGAGTCTTTGGGAACCGTTTTCTTAGTGGGAACAGTGTTTATGGAAACCATTTCCTTAGTGGAACAGGGTCTCTGGAAACCATTTTCTTAGTGGGAGAGTGTCAGTGGAAACCATTTCTTTACTGAACAGAGCCTATGGGAACCGTTTTCTTAGTAGAAACAGTGGTAGAGGAAACCAATTTCTTAGAAAGAAGCAGTACAGTTATCATAAATTTCAAAATCACTGAATCCAATAAAAATCCATTTTGTTATTATTGTGTAAATTTTATCCACAAGTGCAATATGTGGCTTTTATTATTTGTAAAATGATTCCTATCATCAAAATCAAACAGTGGCAACAAGTATTGGTACGTTTGTATACTGCGAGATTTGTACGTATTTCATAGCAGTACTTGTACATGCTAAAGTGGGATCTAACGTTTTTAAGTAAACGATACAAGATTTGTACACCTTTGAGGCACATTTATATCTGAGTGAAGTATTCCTGATCACCATTGACTAAAGTCGGAAACATCGTGGAGTTTTTTCATTTTGAAAGGCCCAGAGTTATTTTATTTGCAGGCAACGTAGGAACAAGTGGAACACCGAACTTACATTCCAACTAAAAGCAATTACTGTAGGGACATAGTTTTAGGATCAGTGAAAGTTGTATTTCGAGTACTTCACCACCGCGGAACTTCTATGGGAGTTCAGAAACTCCAAGACGAAAGTTTATTTTTTTTTTTATTCCCAATGTAACTTAATTGTGGTACCTCTTTGTATTTTATGTTCAGACGTACGGGTTTGCCAGGTTGTTTAATCGCCAAATGCCTCGAAGGCTCCTTTTATTATAATACTATTCTTGAGAGTGGGGAGGATTAGATTCAATAAAAAACGTTTAGGGACGCGCATTAAATGTCATTAAATAGACATTAAAAACAACTTAGCGAATTATCGTTAAACTAATGAGGCAATTCTAATGAATGATGCGATCGGTTTTATTGAGAAGGGCAGCAATAAATAAAACTTTGGTAAGTCATAACTCAGGGTCCATACAGAAAAAAGTTGTTTCAGTTCCTAGCGCCTACTATAATTTACCCCTTTCCATGCAAAATGTCTACTGGGAATTAATTACACATCGGAACAACCTTCCCAATGCAAATTTCTGAATTACAGAGGCCACGCATTTGGAGCGCTTAATATAATATTAAATTGATTTAATTATAATCAGTCTATCAAACTAAAACATGTTCATTCAAACAAAAAAAAAGTAGTTGAAATTATTACTTCATTTATTACAAAATAAAAGTTATTGTAAAACTCCACAAACATAACGAAAACCAACTTTCCACAATACGTGTGAGAATTACTCAGTCTTAGTGACATTAAAGAATCTTAGTGGCAGTTTTTAGAAACCGTTTTCTTAGTAGGGTTCCGTTTTTGATAATACTTTCTTGTTGGAGGTAGTGCTTGTGTAAAATGTTTTATATAATAAGGCCAGAGCTTATGGAAACCATTTTCTTAGTAGGGAGTGCTTTTGAAAAACACTTTCTTAATGAGGGAAGAGACGGTGAAAACCGTTTTCTTAGAAGGGTTAGGGCTAGTAAAAACATTCTTTCGTAATAAAAGCAGAGCACGTGGAAACCGTTTTCTTAGTTGAAGTAGTGTTAGAAACCATTTTCTTAGCAGGTTTAGTGCTAGTGAAAACTTTATTCTTTACTTTCTTTATAAGGGGAGTACTTGTAGAACTTAGTAGGGGTAGTGCTCGTGAAAAACACTTTCTTAATGGTGGTAGAGCATGTGGAAACCTTTTTTTTTAGTGGAAGAAGTGTTAGAAACCATTTTCTTGAAGGGGTAGCGCTTGTGAAAAACACTTTCTTAATGGGGACCAGTGACTCAGGAAACCGTTTCTTAGTTGTGAAAAATTCTTTCTTATTGAAGGCAGTGCTTCTGGAAACCATCTTTTTTAATGGAGGTATTCTTGAAAACTATTTTCTTTTTTTTTTAAGGGGTGGCGCTTTTGAAAAATTCATTCTTAACTTTCTTAACAAGGGCAGTGCTTGTGGAAAACGTTTACTTAGTAGGGATAGTGCTTCTCAAAACTTCTTTCTTAATGGTGGCTGGGTTTGTGGAAACCATATTTTAGGTGCAGTTAGTGTTCGAAACTATTTTAGTAGAAACACTTTATTAATGGGGCAATTACTGTGGAAACCAGTTTCTTAGTTTTATTTATAGAAAATCTCAATGTCTATGAATTTCAAAATTACGTCATCCTCTAAGAGTTTATAAGCGCGCTAAGTGAGTAATTGAGAGTGTATTTAATTATGAAATTAAACCTACTTTCAGACGAAGTAAGACATATTTTCAGAGTTTTTCCTCATAATTAATGAAAACTAAACTTGTATAATAAATTATACCACAAAATTAATAGTCATTCACATTCTATTGAGGATTAATGGTGTCGGAATTATGCTGAATATTATTAACAGCAGCAATAAATATTCATGTTTTACACTAATTGTGAATATTAAGTGAATAAATACAAACGATAATAAGAAACCTCCCTATGGAAAGCATCTGAAATGTAAACAAACAGTTCTGCCAACTTCCCACAGGAAAGAAAAACAATTAGAGATATATTTCTGAATATAACGTATTAGTGTGATTGGAAACTATTCACTATATCTAGTACTATAATTTATAATGAATCAAACTAATTTTTATCTCAATCAATGAAATTTAAGTAGTCTAAAAACTTAAGAAGGGGGCACCAGAACAAATTTGCGTGTATCTCGTATAATAAATGTCTCTTGAAAACAATATTTGGTATTTAAGCTTCGAATGATGTGGGTTATTATATAACCGAGAATTGTTCATGTAACATGAGTAGAAGTGGGGGTTTGCTGAAGGCTGAAAACTGAAAAATGCAAATATCTCAGTTAGTATTCAATATAAAGAATAAATGTATAAAATAATATTTATAGTACATTTAATGTGCCATAAGATTGATTCTATACTATTTTTCCATCCGACATATAGTAACGGAAATATTTCGAATTCTCGAAATTCTCCTCCTCTAAACCCCCCTCCCCCCTGTCCGATCAACCGTTAATGAACTAGATATTTCTTTTTACGTATAACGACTAAATATCGAGTTTGGTAACTATTAAAAAATAATTGCAACCGCTAGAGCGGTAACAGAAATATATATATAGTTTTGATCTATATATATATACATATATATATATATACATATACATATACAGTTTTGAACGGACCTCATTTTCGTCATCTCCTGGGTTGGAATTAGCAGTTTTGATAGCATCTCTTTGATCTGACACCGCCTCTTATACTTTGTTGCTGGGATTGCAGAAAAAAAACGATAAGAGATAGAGGAATTGTACTAGTCTTGCATTTTACAGAATGGTGCTCATTCTTTCGTGTGAGACCTGTATTTATGGAATCGTCGAATGAAAGAATGTCATTAATTGTTTCGGCTTAACTTTGTAAATGTTAAAAAAAAAAATTCAGGTCTGTTGTAACTTCTCATAACTCGCACTTATGAAACCTTAAAAAAATATTTCTACCTAAGTATGATTCCTTGTACTCAACCATAATTTGCTGCCAACGTTCTTTACAACATTATAATCCAACACTGCTTATTAACATCATGTTTGATAAAGAAAAGTATTACATAAATACACTGAAGAAAATGAATATAAAAAAAATTATAATTAACTCTAAAGAGAAAATGACGTACCATGAATTACGTTTCAAAAACCCGTTAAAATGTTATTGCCGTATTTTAATTTGAAGAAAAAAGAGAAAATTAATACCCCATTTCGAAGATAACCTATATGATGATCCCTTATACCAATAACTAATATTATTATCTTTCAGATATGCTTGTTTTCGGCGAATTCATCCTTGAAAAATAATTTGTGTAAGGTCATTTCTGAAAAAAAAAAAAAAAAAAACCACTTACTTTAAATCAATTAAATTTTTCAACTAACAAAAGAATTCCATTATGTAATTTATATTTGCTTAAAAAAGAGTTTTTGATTAACTTAATTGAACGATTGATTTCACAATTTTTGCTGGATATTGAGTAAGCGGTACTAAAGATGAACTTCGGTTTATCAGATCAAACCTATTTACCCAAAGAAAACTGGCTTTTTATGTTAAATAGATTTATTTGATTTTGTAACACCAAATTAATGTGAATAAATTTGTGTGTTGCTCTACTGTACGTGTGTATGTCACTGAACTCCTCCTAAACGGCTGGATCGATATGAATGATTTTTTTCTGTACGCGTTTGGGTGACGCCCTGGATGGTTTAGTGTCACAAATCAGCCCGGCAGATGGAGCAGGAGTGGGGATCGTAAGGGAGGTCTAAAATTAAAAATAGCGATATTTCGTTTCCCATTGATTTTTCGGCAAATATGCACAGGATAAAAGTTGTTTATGTTGTTATTTAGAGCAACTTTTATTATATTCACTGTTGTCGTAAACAAAGTATAAACAAGATCTGAAAAAGTAAAGTGGGAGCCAACAATTTTATTGGGCGCCAACGATTGAACCGAACTTAACATAACTCGGTATGTGAATTAGCATTAATTATTCCATGATTATAAGCTATATTAAGTTTTTTAGGTTCGAACGGGAACGGAAGTTATAAGGGAGGCCTGAATAAAAAAATTCGTTTTCTGTGTTATTAAAAGTAGATTTTGTTTTAAAAATAATATTATTAAGTTTAATATCCTAATCGCTTGAAATATCATGCAGGACAACGTCTGTCGGGTCCGCTAGTATATATATATATATATATATATATATATATATATATATATATATATATATATATATTCATAGCACTGTAGATGACCGGCTTCTTAAATTGTTTGAAATTCACTGGCTCAATAAATGAACACTCTTTTTCTTCCTTAAAACATCTATTTTATGTAATTCCCCAAAGCGTTTCAAGCTCTACAACTCCTTATCAAGGAGTTCCTATTTAACAAAAATTACAATTTCAAATTGTTTTGGAAAATTATATTTACATATATTTTTTAATTTTTGTGTCCACCATCTACATGGTAAACAGCATTTTAAATGTTTCCATTATATCCACATTTTAAATCACCTTTCAAAGTTTTATTATTATAAATCTATCTTGGTTGTATAACAACTCAATGATTAAGAGGAGTTGATTAGCGAGTTTTTATATTCTTAATTCTGAGAAGGTTAATATAAATAGAATTGTTATTAATTTCTGTTATGATGTAAGAAAATAACAATATGAAATATATCTAAATAGAATGTTCAAAATTACGAAAAAAAAAAAAAAGTAAACAGATTTTTTAAAGAAGAAAAAGGGTGTTTATTCATTGACCCAGTATGGCTACAATTTCAATACAATATTTCTATCTTGAAAAGTATTTGGTCAGAATTCATTTCGCCGTTTTATTCAAGAAAGCTATATTTTAGAATATAAATAGTTTATTATCTATTTAAAATAAATTTAGATGTTTATCGAACTAAAAACTGGTTATTAGGATTGGAAAAAAAGATAAGTTACAAATTCTTATTCAACTGTCGCTATCCTTTTCCATAATAAATTAATCCGATTCTAACTCGTACCGAATTTTGAACTAAGAGCCTAAACACCATCAAGAAGCTACTTCTCCCATTGGCATCTTCTTAAAAAGGCCGAAATGGAAGTGAAAAACTATATGTTACATTGTGACATGTACTGTTTGACTAGAGGTGGCCCTTCGTGGAGTATTGTACCCAAAATTTTATTTACTTTTATTCGTTTATGATGGTACAGTTTAATATAAGCCTAATTAATAATTAAGACGTTTTTCTACAGACTAATTAATACACATATTGGTTCTACCAGCTGACAAAGTGTTCTGTAGCTAGGTAGACCAGAGAAGATATTTATATTAAACTAGCTAAGTTAGCCAGCTTCGCCCGGGAAATCATTTGAGGCTAAATGAAGGTATTTGTTTTGGGGACTTTACAATATTTTAACATTTCCCGGTCTCAATGCTTAGGAGTTACACCTAAGACCGGCGTGCAGGGGATATATTAATAATAAAAGTATTTGTTATGTACTTGTATTTTTTATGTATGTATGTTACGTCGTTTCCAGTGCATGTATCTTTTTTTATATATAGCATTATCATAGATTATCCTATTAACCATATTATTCATAATCATAGAAAGAATTCTGCATTCCGAACCATCTATGAATAAACATTCATTTCCTCAAAAGTGGTCCAAAGAAACACTTGAATGACAGCTGTTTTATATACGTAATGATCACTATTAAAAATACTCTTTTTTTATGTTTGGAAAGCGAACAGTATATTCCTAATGGTACATAGCATGTTCAGTAAAGTGTAACATATATTAACGGAGCAGAGTTAATAAATTCCAGAAATAACTGGGTATGCCTCTCCAGCGATCATTCTTTTAAATTATATGTTTATGAGACTTAAAAGATTGCAAAAGTGTATGTAACAAAAATACTCTAAATAACAAAATAAACAACTTGTGGTATGTGGATATTTGCCAAAAAAACAATAGGAAACGAAATATCGCTTTTTTTAATTTCTGACCTCCCTTATAACCCCCACTCCTGTTCGTCTCAGAGAATATTAATATAGCCTAAAGTCTAAGTTGGGTTAGTAGTAATATACATAATAAGTTTCATAAAGTTCGGTTTGACCGTTTACGATTCTATAAAGGACAAGCAGATAAACATTCATTTTTATATTCACTTGGTATATAGTACACTAAATTCTACACAATACCGCAATACTATCGTCAAATGCCCGGTAGCCAAGTCTTGGTCGGAAATATAGTTTGACTACATCGTTTTTTTAATGAGCTTAAGGCATCTTCAGGAAAAATGGAATGTAATGGATCAGCAGGCTGTTCGCAACGCCTACTGTGTGAGAGGAAGCCTTGAGCGATTTTCACGCTGCGAAAAATAAAACGATGAATGAGCTCCATAGTTATAAGTAGAGAACGGAGAGAGGGTTAACGGCCGAACATTTGAAACTCCGCGCGGCTGAAAAAGAAAAGGAAAAAGTAGCCAAAGCGAGAAAATGGCAGAGGGTAGTGACCCAAGAGCTGTGAAGGTCTTCCTCGTCCCAGGAGGCTTCTTCATCTTCCGACCACGAATTATTAAGAACAAATTTTTTTAGCAGTGAACATTTCTTTTTAGTTGGTCAATTAAAAGAACAAAATTTTAGAAAATTCAAGTTTCGACATCGTTATTTTACATAGAGTCCAGTAAAGCGTTAATAAAAATAATTTTCCCAAATAGAAACTAATATTTGCAGTGTATCTACTCAATATTTAATTTATTTATTTGGTTTGTTCCACACAGCGATGGTGATTGGCATAATTAGAATAATGTATTTACTCCTTCTTGCACTAACCTTTGTTGTACTTTATTTTTATATTATGGGAAATATTTCTTTAATATCTTATTGTTTCTCATGTCCGTGCTTTGTCTAAAGAATATAATAAAAGTTAACCCTTTTAAATCTTTTTAAGTCTACTAAATAAAACAGTGAAAAAGATCTAAGACTTTTTGTTATATTTTTGACGATTTTCAGCAACATTTTAGACTCCTTCACCATTTTACTGGATTTCCCTATAGTGAAATGAGCTATTGAGTTTGTAGTCACGTGGCGATGCTCGTAAATTTTGTACAAATGTTAATCACTCCTACATTTGAAGAAAATGAAGTACGTTCTGATACACATGCACACGTTTGTGTTTGTTGTGTGTCTGTAATTAAAACGCTTGTTCGATAATAAGAGAAATCGGCCTGGGTAGGGCATTAAACCAGAATATAATACAAAATCATGATTATAAATTTTACAACGTGCCAAAAAAAAAATATATATATAGAAATTACTAACAAAGTGATACATTGTACATTTTGTATCTTCACATTGCTCTTGATTTCGTAAATTTCCAGCCTTCAGTTAATTCCCAATTATACTCAAAAGATTTTTACTTAAAACAGTCGTGATAATAAATAATAATGACCAGCTTAAATTTAAAATCATGTTTTCAAATTATTGTTGTCAAGGGAGAAAATATTATGATGAAGTTATTCGCAAATGATTGGAGTGCGTTGGAAATCTGCTTAGTTTACGCAGCACTTTCGACATTAATCGCATGATCTCTTAGCTCAAGAAGACCATTTCAGTATTAAATTATGAGTATTTTGCCTTAGGTTTCTTAGATATCATAAAACAACCAAAGAGATCATGACTACAATGATGAAATGATTCTCTTTCGCTCAGATTTTATATCAATTTACGTTGCTTAATACTTTTTCATTATAGTTTACTATGCCTAGGAATGAAATACCATTGACTTCTACTGCTCACATAACTGCAGGTTCATATGGGCCGTAGTGTGTTGCCCGAAATTGGTTGATTGCTTTAAGGAGAATCACCTAAATTCATACAATTAATTTTTTGGTTTGGTGCGAAATATTAATTTTCAAGTGCATAAACATGTATTCCAAACCTTTTGGACACCCCTATTCAGATTTTGGCATCAGATTGTTCCTGTAAGTTTTACAATAGAGTGAAACTTACGCACGGTGATAGTTGAGATTGTAGGTCCAGTTTTATATAATTTAAAACAATTTAACTTTAGACAACTTATAATAGAAAATATTTGAATTGAAAATTATAATTGACAGCTTATAATGAAGCGAAGCTACGGACGAAGGCAGGAAGCAGACAACCGAATATCTGATTGGATAGTCCATTGAACAAGCTGAATCAATAATTCATTGTATGAATGAAAGTCATGTTTGTTTCCTGAGGATCTCAGTGAATGAAATCCTTGTGTGAGCTTGTTATTCCAATGTTACACTAGCCGTGTGTCAACCAACATTGACACGTTCGACATCCTGGAATATATACAGTGTTCTCCGAGTAGAATGGAATATTTATGCTTTGAGAATGTCAAATAAAGCATTTCTTAATGGCGTTTCTGTCAATAAACTCTACTGTAATCAATTTTTAAATAATTAATAATTTTTTTAGAATGAAAAAGTCAATAATGTGTGCTTTCGTCTATGATTAACCAATTAAGAGGAAATTATGATGAATTAAAAACTGAAATGAGAATTGACAACCCTCGAGTAGCTCAGTACATTTCATTCATACATTTGGTGAGCCCTGGTGTTTTACAGTTTGAGATTAAATAAGCATATAACTATATACTAGGTACTACAATCCTTTTAGTACCTAGGCCTCTGTCACTGTCCTATCCCATTCAGTGAGTGACACACACACTCACACATATGTATATATATATATATATATATATAATATACTTTGTGTTGCAGCATTTTATATTCATTTGGTACTTCAATGTCCCATTTATTTAGCAAAGTCATCAGTCAATCTCTCTCAAAGAGAAAATACCCTGGAGAAGTGTTGTTTTGAGTTCGTTGTAAATATAATAAATTAAATGTAGGTTGTTAGTGTTCACTAATAAAAAAGTCCGTCACGCAGGGGCTGCGTAAACTAAGCACATTTCCCATGCGAAGTTATACAATAGAGAAATCTGCATACTGGTAACAGAATACTACCGTGATTAAATACAAACGGTAATGAGAAATCTTTCAGTTAATTAAAACAAATTCCCAACTGAAACGGCTTCAGAATTGTAAGAATAAATTATATTTTAATAACTCAAATTTTAGTAGTCCAAGAACTAAAGAAGGAGGGTGGCGGATGAACAGAACGTATTTGCATAAATCTCACAAAGTAAGGAAGGTAAGGTAAGGTTAGAAACGACAGGTAAGGTTAGAAGAAGCTTCCACCTGAGCCGAGTACTGGCGGAAATGGCCGACCTAATCCGAACTATACCCAACCACAGACTTCATAAAAATGCAAATATCTCGGTTAATATTCAAGATAGAGAATAATAGTAATATTTATAGTAAATTTAATTTGTAATAAGATTGATTCTGTACAATGTTACAGCTCTAGCAGTCGCAATTTTTTTTTATCGTTACTAAACTCGATATTTAGTCGTTTTATGTAAAAAGAAAGATCAAGTTCGTTAGCGGCTGAAATCGGACCACGGGGGGGGGGTTTAGAGGGGAGGATTTTCGAAAATTCAAAAAATCTCCGTTACTATACGTCGGATCGAAATATTGTACAGAATCAATCAAATTAAATTTACTATAAATATTGATATATACATTTATTCTCTATCTTGTATAATAACCGAGATATTTGCATTTGTATGCATGAGTGTGGTCGGCAGGAGTCGGCTACGTTCGGGACTCTCCGCCGAGAGCTAGTGTAATAATTTTTAAACAATGTAATAGACATAGATCCTTTATTGTTTTTTAGTGTGTCAACAGAGCATTGACGATGATGCAATCCGTCGAAAGCGCTCTGTTCTATTAGTAAATATTTTTTGTGGGAGTTTGGGCGTTTTTACTTAAGTACCAATAATAGAAATCGCTCCTCCCTGTCAGAAAACTCAACTAAGAGAGTTAATCTTGCGATAAGAATTTAGTTATTTTTAATTTTTGGATTATTCCAATACACTGCATTAAATTATTATTTGATATTTATTCTAAATACTCCAAATTATTGCATTTTCTCGTCGTTATTTATTTTCCAGTTATACAAGAGTATTTGGCAAAAAAAAACAAATTGAATTTCAAATAATTATTTTCGGTAATCATTTTTTTTATTTACTCCAAAATTAAACCCTTCTCTAATCCCTGCTTCGAATATTAGAAGTAAGCAGAAAAAAAATCATTAAGGCGATTCATGTGTACGGTGTAATGTTCGTCTGATCATTTTAATGTTTCCTCCATAAAGAGTCGTCATATTCAATATTATCAAACGACAAGGAATATCTACGTTTTTTTTTTAAATGTTGATAAATGTGTCCAAGTTGATGAAGTTTAACGATGCCATAAAACTGTTGAACGCCATTGCTTTCATTTGTCGAGATGGTTAAGAGACGAGATAATTTTATGTGCATCCTTTTCCTGACTCCATCGGCCCACTGAGAAGATCGGAAATCCTAATGGTTTTGTCCTTGGTGATGGGAGTACGGACAGTTGTTGATTATTCATTGAATGTTCTGGCAGAGGAAACGCCCTTTTATAGCCAGTGTGGAACTAAGGAATCTATTTAATGAGTACCAAAATAATTCCTATTGCCCAATGGGAGAATCGAACTCGATACTAACAGTAAATCTATAATAGAAAGAAAATGTTTTGTGGCAATATTTCTTGGCGTTATAAGTCCTCAATTGCTTCTCCCCCCTCCCCTCCATTACTCTCTACCTTTGGAAAGGTTTAATCGAACCAGGTTATTCTGGTCAGTGATATGCGAGATTGAGATATGATAATATTTTTCATTACTGTCTATTTGTTTATTTGCTAGATTCTAAGTAAATGATGAAAAATGTCCGTCATGCAGGGGCTGTGTAAGGGCATTATACTAAAAGGTTGGAATCATTTTTTTAAATGTTATTTAGAAATAAAAATTTCAGCGCATTTCTTAAATACACATGACATATGAAACGGTATATTTGTTGTTGTTACTAAATGTCTAACTGAATTGCTAACTGAATTTCTAAATAAAATAAAAAATGGCTAACTATTTAAGATACGTGAAAATAAGCATGTAATGCACATGAAATAGTCAAGCTATGGAAAACTCGGTTATTTTGTAAACAGTTAAAGATTCCAAAAAGTGAATGGAGGTGTATTGAGTTTTGAAGAATTTAAGCCAGAAGAATTAGAAATTCTTCCACTATATCTGGATTTCGTTTACTTATTTTCAGAATTTCATATCATCACAGTTTCGCTAAGAATTACTTTTTTATTAATAAAAAAAACAAAAAGCTATTATATATATATATATATATATCTATATATATATATATATATATATATATATATAGCAGAACTTGAACAGATGATTATGTAGCCAAATTAGAGTGTCTTGTAGCTCAAATATTTCTTATTTTCTTTGTTCCCTCAACAATAAGTAATTTAACCTTTCTCTGAATGAATTCCTAGAGTTTTCGTAAGGTTGTCTTAAAGCTTTCAGCCCATTAATAGAAATAGAACATTAATATAAATTTAAGACAACGTCATTGGATATCCGGCCATGGTTTTCTCTCCCTCAAGGATTTATTTGGTGAATGACTCACTTTAGAAAAGGGTAGTAGTAATCAGTAAATAACTCAACTAGTCATAGTAGCTATAATAAACTAAAAGAGAAAAGTAATAAAGTTAAAAATTTCATTTAATGGGGATAATTTTTACATAGTAGCGGGAGTGGATATACTTATAGAAATGGACTAAACCATACATGAGTCTATTTTTTTTCGTCCTATTTAACTTAAAATAGGTTGATAGTTGATTAACGTGTATATATTGCAAAATAAAAATGTATTTAAACATAATATAATATGTCATGTGGCAATGAAACATGTACTGAAATAAATAACTCCTCATAGGGTTACTATGAGGAGAAAAAGAAAAACAAAACCTAAAATAGGCGTTACATTTTAAAAACCATAATATGATTATTCTTAGTTTATTGTTAATTTAACAAAAAGGGCCACTAACATATTTTGCTTAAATATTCTTATACATAACGATGATTTATTGAGGTTTAAATCATGACCTAATTTTTGAGAACTTTCAAAATGTCCACCAATCCTTCCCAGGAGACGACGAAAATGGGGTCCATTCATATATAAATATATATATATATATATATATATATATATATATATACACGTGAACGCTCTAGCGGTCACAATTTTTGTCTGATCGTTACCAAACTCGGTATTTAAATGATTTCTTTAAAAAAGAAGATCTAGTTCTTTATCTGCTGGAATCAGACCTGTGGGGGGGGGGTTAGAGGAGGGGACTTTAAAATATCTCTATTGTTATACGTCACATCGAAAAAATATAGAGAAGCAAACTTATTATAGTATTGTCACTGTCAAGAGTATAACTGAGGAATTTCTTAGTTTTCAGCCTTCAGTAAACTCCCACTCCTACTCATGGCTCCTAATACCAAATATTGTTTTCACAAGCCCTTTATTATACGAGATAATTGAAAAATCGTTGTGTGATGACGTCATCATGTGAGATTTTACGTACTAGTCTCGAAAATGTTTATTTGATCTACACCGCACTCGATATTTAACCGTTTCAGCCAACAGTAAAGATCGTATTTGTTATTGGATTAAATCGATCCTGGAATACTGGGGTTTAGGGAGGGAGAATTGAAAAATTCCAAATCTCTCCATTATAATAAGTCTGATAGTAAAATGAAATTGAACCAATTTCATTAAACTATAGATATTCAACAATTTTTTTATGCATTTTATCTTAACTAAAGTATTAAACGAGTTATTCGTACTTATTTAAACCTTCAGTACCCCTCCCACTACTACTCATCGGTTTTTTACTTAGAATAGAAAATATGTGGCCAGGTGATATTACAAGTGGATTAAAAGCTAAAAATATCTTGGTATAATTGATTTGATTTTAATGCAAATAAATCGGATATTAGAATGGGCACTCCAAATGCATTTATGTTCAGTGTACTCTGCTAGGAATATGCAAATATTTTAATCACCTGATTATTCAAGGCTATGAGATACGTCAAGCAAAGAGGTTTGTCATTCGTACCGAAAATAACTTCTAAGGTTCATTAGTGTGACTATGAAATGTATTAGTTAGTGAATTTGGCACTGTGAAGTGGTGAAAAATCCTTGAAACTCAAATTCAGTGCAGAATATCAATTATTAGGCAGTGAAATTAGGAATTAAAAAGATCGTACGGAAACTAAGCAGATTTCCCACTCTCAGGAATGACACGTGGATGTCAAACCTCTTTGTCCAGCACAAATGAAATTATTGTCACCTTCCATTTTCTATTTCACTTTTATAATATGCATGTAATGTTGGGCTTGGATTTTATGTGCTTGAAAGAATGGCATGCTTAGTGAGCTAATATGCTTAATATGAAAATCGTATTTCTTGGAGTGGGGGTTCACTAAAGGTCGAATAAGGAAAAAATCATGTAACCCTTTAAATATAATTTATCATTAATTTATTAACAATATTGGGTCCTTTTTTATTATTCGATCCAATGGTAAAAAATAGAGTTATTGGTGATATTTTAATTTTTACGATTTTTATGAACCCCCAGCAGAATGAAACGTTAAAATATATAGTTGGGTGACCACCAAATAAAATTTACGTTCCCAACAGAGGGGGGGGGGCATCGTTTTAACGAAGGCATTGGTGGACATAGAAACATTTTTTCATAACGTGCATCTCAAGTACTACCTCAAATGCTTAGATCTCTTAGGTTAATTTAACTAGACTCATCTTCAGAAAAAGAACTGCAGTTTGATTGATATAGCTGCAATTGATTGGGATATTAATGGTGGGGTTATATTTTTTATTTTTCGAGTATGGAATAAACATTACCAATGCCACCCAAGAAGAATGTTGAGCCAGGTTAAAAAAACTGCAAGACAGCAAAATGATTGTTCTATTCCCAAAATAACACGTAGCGCAATGCAGTTTAATTAATTACCCGTTTTAATAATACTCTCTCAATGTGAATTTGTATTGTTCCCATTTCACATTGTTAATGTATATGAAAAAAAAAAAAGATGTAAGTGTTCAATTTATATACATAATTTAATTTATTTATTCGTGTAAACAATCAAACCAGGGTCAATAGTAAATGTATATAAAAAATATAGGTATAAATAAACCGAAAGATCCAAATAGTAAAAAATATAAATTGTAAAATCAAGAATAAAAAAAATTATCTGCAATAATTTAGATTCAGATAAAAATAATATATTTATACCCAGTAAAAGAAGGTAAACGCCAGTGTTTTTGTGGATTAGAAATTATATAAGCAATTATTAAAAAAAAATCAATACTTAATGCAAAAATAAGTAAGATTTACGTAGGTCTTTAGTTAAAAAAAATGATTTTTCATAATATCATGATTTTAACTGATTGCTACAATAGAATCAATTAATGAGTCACAAACACGAAATGAGTTACGAAATCTTTAGGATTAGAATTAAGATTAATATGAATTGGGCAATCAAAAATTAGGTTTTGATTTGAATTTTTTGATCCAGACTTCAGGGATTCATCTCCGACATTGATCATGGTTTAGGTTCATTTCAAAGCTATGTCTGTGACGTCGTCGCAATTTTTGATGTATCATTATCAAACTCGATTATTTAAACGTTTTATGTAATACTAAATATTCATTAATGATTAAAATCAACCAAGTGGGAGGGCGGGGAGAATTTCTGGGGATGCCGAAGAGGGAGGGGGTTACTGTTTTTCTCTATCTTGTGTATTAACCGAGATATTTGTATTTTTAACTCGAAATCATTCATTTGATATATGCCGTACTCGATATTTAACCATTTCATTCGACAGAAAAGTTCTTTGCCATTAATGGCTAAATCCTGTACAAGAATATGGACGGGGTGAGTGTGATGAAGGAAGGAATTCGAATGTTCAAAATATCTCTGATATTACGAATCGTTTCGAAAAATGTCTAATGTCTACCAATCTATTGAACTATTTGTACTCCACGATTATTGTAGTTTATATATATATTTTTTTTTTGAAAGTCAAATATTAAGTGAGTTAGTTATTCGTACTAGCTAGGGATTTTTACTTAGAAATAGAAAATATATTCTGTGAACAGCCTATTATAATCCCATGCGTGCAACTCATGCGTGACGGACTTTTTCAATTATGAACAACATCCACCACCAATTTAAGGAGCTCTGAGTGACATGTCATTGTCAGACTGTGCATTGCAATATGATTGTAAGTTTTAGTTTGCCTCATCTTTATAGTCCAATCATAAGTCTGGTCATGTAAGCTACTCAGGGGATGCTTCCACAACAATCTTTGTAAAGAGCGGAGTTCTCTAGTTGCTTAAACTCATGCGGAAGACAATTGGAAACCACTGCATGTCTGTGTGACCCTCTGTCCCCTGCCAATTTCCAAGAAAGATCAAGGACTTGTTCACGGTAACAAGCTACAAGTCAGCCTTTGGACATACATCCTAGATAACTTCCGCTTCTTGTTTGCAGTGATTTAATTGCATACATTTAATACATTTTCCGCCTCGAATAATTTACCTTAGTTATTTCTAGAAGCGAATAATAAACGGGCATAGTTTCCTTTCTTTCAGATAGGAGAAGTACAAATATCAGTCATTAGATAACAATATTGGTGGGATTTGTGACCCACAATTTGATTTAGTAGTTAACTAAAAAGATATATTTATATTGGACTCTTAGGTGGCGAATGCTACTTCAAAAGTGATTGAAATCACACACATTTACGCAACATTTGAAATCTGGACGTCCACTTTGTGATGAGTGATCTACAGGTTATCTTCCTTTTTAGCTAGGATGAAACTAAGAATTTTATTTACTCAGTTCTTCACTAAATAAATACCTATTGGCCAGAAGGTAATCGAACCCATCACCCTAGGTTACCCTGTTTATTAAGGCACAACGTCTTAACTCACACGGCTAACCGGAGAACCAAATAATCTGGGAATTAGGGACCATCCGTCAGGATCTCAGAAAAAGGCCCTAAATCTTCATAATCATTTATTTTGAAGTATGATTTTGAGTCGGTCCCTAAATAAATACCTGTAGCTCATGAAGGAATTGCATTCTTCACTTAAGGTTTTCCAAGAGCACATCGAGTGCACTGTATGTATCTTTCTCACCGCAAAAGTAATTGTCATGGTTTATCCTCAAAATTACTCCTAATTTAAGAGACCAAATCTCCAAACTATTCTATTTTTTTTTTCTTTTTTTTTTTTTTTTTTTAATGGATTATTCAAGTTTGGAGAAATATATTTGTCAAAACGTGTTCCCAAAGTTGGTATTCCTCGTTATCGTCAGGTGCGTGCCACAGAAAATCTTATTTGTGAACTGAGCGCGTACAAACTTTACTAAATCTTTCCCCCTCCCACGCCTGAAATCTACTATACCCTCTGCCAGATGATTGACTTGTTTTTTATTTGGTGTATGCCTGCAAATATGTAGAAAGAAGAAGGAAAGAAAATGTATTTGGACCAATTATTATAAACAAAGTGTTACTATAAGATTTGTTACAAAATTAAGAAATTTCGGTACAACCTCGGACGTAGTCGCCCTTCAGTCATTGCACCTAAATTATAATGAGTGGCTCAACTTGTCATCGGAAGGCTGCCATGATATTTCCTCACAAGTTGTTGAAGATGAACTGAAATAGGAGCAACCTCCAATTCCCTGTGGATTTGGCTGTTCCTAACAAACCAGGGAGCATTCGCCGCTATCCGAAGTACTTTGCTCTGGAAGGACTGTAATTTCTTTTTGTGTGTGTTGCTGATGCCCAGCCAGACTGGGCATGCGTTTGTTAATATAGGGAGTAAGGGTGTTTTGTAAAGCATTGTTGCGCTAGTCAGTTTCAGTGGTGTACTTTTTTCATTAAAGGGTATATTTGTGTAAGTCGTGTTTGTGCTTGTTGCAATTTAATGTGGATATGATGCCCTGAGTGGATATGAGTTCAGAAATGTGTTACTCCAAGCACTCTGTCCTATGTTTTAAATTTTACTTTAGAAAGGACACAATTTTTCAAAACGTTGGCAGTTGAACTTAATTTAAAAATTCAAATCTTCAGCTGATCAAGATGCGCAGGAAATATTGCGGCCGTTTTGTAATAATAAATAAGTTGGAATTGTCGAGGTAGTTGAGCATGTGAAGAGAGGAGTTGAGTGAATGAATGAGAGAGACCAAAGAGGCGAGGAGAGAAAGAGAGAGAAGAGATTGTGGCGAGAGAGCGGAATGCGGGTGTAGAAGCGGCAACAGCGCAGAGGACGAGGATTGTCCCGATGCAGTCTGCTATAGGAGTAGCAGCACAGAGCTGCAGTCAGCCGTACACATCTCAGGAATACAATGGCAGAAAGATGTCATCAGCTGAACAACTAATCTCAGTGCAGAAGTAAGACGTGAGGGGTTCTTTGTAGGAAACGTTCAAGAAATACGGCAAGGTCTAGATAGATCAGGCAGGCAGGGAATCTTGTCTTATTTAGTTCTCCACCCAGCTGGGGTAGTATTTAATGATTTGGCTATCGGTTGGAAGCAAAGTTTCTATGCTCAAATATTATTTAGTTAGTGTACTATATATGAAGGAATCAAAACTGTGTGTGCTCATCAACTAAATGCTGACCTTATTCCTTCTTGCACGTCCGTTTCGGTAGTAATGGCTCGGGAGCAAGAAATTAGAACATGACATTAAAACTGGAATACTTGTTAGGATCAACCAAATTAAAGTTATCCAAGAATATAGCTTCCCTAATTAAGCGCATACGTGTGGATCTTTGTAAGACAAGTTCAAGAAGCACGGCATAGTCTAGATAGAACAGACAAGGAGGGTATCTGGAGTTGTGTTTGATTCCTTGGTATGCTGTTGGAAGCAAGGTTCCTACGCTCAAATATTATAAAGTGAGGATATTTATTTAGTAAAGGGATCACAGATATGTGTTGCTCTCCAACCAAATCCTGTCCATGGACATGTTCCTTCTTGCACGTTCTTCAGGAGGTTATGATAAATAAATGATCTTTTAAGTGATTATTCAAGGCATTTATCCTTTTACTACGTGGTTTATCTCCATGTTAAATTATACCATTTCTTTGAACATGAGGGTTTCTTTGAAGAGGGTAAAAGGTAAAAGAGAGGGGGTGAGGAAGAGAGGGGGAGAGAGAGGGGGGGAGAGAGAAAGGGAGGGAGGGTGAGAGAGAGAGAGGGAGGGAGAGAGAGAGAGAGAGAGAGAGAGAGAGAGAGAGAGAGAGAGAGAGAGAGAGAGAGAGAGAGAGAGAGAGAGAGAGAGAGAGAGAGAGAGAGAGAGAGAGTGAGAGAGAGAGAAGCTTATTTGCAGAATGCAGAATGTGAGACAGAGAGGGGAGGGATATGGGAGGCTGAATAAAAAATGACTCCATTTTCTGTGTGGGCCTGCAGCAAAGGTTGTTATCTCCCTGTCTCACCTAGAGCACTCCAAGGCTGTCTCCAGTCTAACCGACTACTCTTCCCGTTCATCTCCTCATTGTTCTTTTTATCCTTTATTTTTGTAGTAGTTGATACAATGATCGGTGTTCTTGTTTTTCCCTCCGCCTTTATTTAATTTATTACTTAAGTCCACAAAGTGGAAATACACGAAGCATGTTGATTTCGCAAAGGAAATTAACTCTTTTTATGGCGGGGTTGCGGAACCACAGAATGGAATGTGGATATATAAATCTTAATATAAATCTAAATGTTATCAGACATAGATAATTCAGCACTCATAATGATTAAGTAGTAATACACATCCAGAATGTTTTGCTAATGTTCTTGGACCTTCAAATGTGCCCCTCACCACTGTATAGTGAAACAGTTCTCATATGAGCACAGTGTATTGTGTGTAGAGAAATCTGTTTAGAACTTGTGCGTACAATTTGCCGACTTGAATAAGCAGGTGTTCTTTAATGTACATTATCAAACTCATATATTCGACATATTTTGAGTAGCCATTGAGTTCCAGAGACATTGGGAAAGTCTCTGAATAGAAAAGAAAGCGTGAACTGAACTGGGACACGTTTCCAGGTTAATTGGAACAGGACTGGGAAGTATAATTTTTCTTCTATTACAACCATGTTTAGTACAGAAGTTTCAAGCTAAGTTTGTTTTAAATTAGTGACAAACAGTTTGTTTTTCTCTGGGTAACTAAAATGTTTTTTTTTTTTAATTCCCGCTATGTGCTTTTTTTATCGTGAGATTAAAGTCTTCCAGCGCATAATCGCTTGATTGTGCGGATAAATGGTAAAATGAGATTGGATCTCACACTGTACGGCAAACCACTCAATACAGCAGCTGATGTAACTTTCGTAAATGTTTGGTAACATGTTATGTTGGAATGTCGTATGTTGGGTTTCACACCTACAACTAGTTTCTACTGTACTCTTTGTAATGTTATACCCCCTGTTACATTATTCAAGTCAAAGGGAAAACTTTTTATCAAAGGGGAATTCTTTTATCACCGCTCAGCTTCAAGCGTTTTACTGTTCTCTAACGTGCTCAAATATTTTAGCTAAACTTGGCTGTCTGGAGCTGAATGGAATATAAATGGACTTCACAATGATTCATGGCAACAGGAAACTTATTAATGATCTGTTACGAATTTATACGACCATTAATTCTAACTACGCACTACGCTTTTTCATTAATTCCCATTCTTTTCTAATTAATGAATTCTTTTAAATTATTAGATTTATTTTAAGTTTCAAGAAATTGGGGTTAGAGGGTAATAAAGTTCTTATTTTTTCTTCAAGTTGAACCAGATATAAGTTTCCATACTAATTTGAATTGATAGGGAATTTTGAAATTTCAGACTCCAATGAGAAGTACCATTTGGTTATATCTGAATTTCTATGTCATCGACTCGATATAAGCCCCTTGACAGCTCAAGTCACATATATCGAGTGAGGATATATTCTTTTTTACATCCAGAGAGGTTCCTTCTGTATTATTTCATGAACTGCCAAGAGATTCTAAGTAGCATTGGAAGCGTCTGTACGGCCAAAATTATCTCCAACATAAGACCATATCCCTTCTTCTTAGAAGTCAGTCATAATTATCTTATGGCATGGTGAGAATTTAATATTTGACAACTAGTTTCAATTGCTAAATATCAGCTGTTGAGATCGTACTAATGTAGCGACACTTAAATTTCGCACGAAAAAGATCTTAAAATGTCCATTAATCCTACTCAGAAGAACTCGAAAATGAGGTCCGTTCAAAATTATATATATATTATGGCTGATCGGACCAGTGGGATTGGGGGAGGTATAGAGGGGAGTAATATCTATCTCCGTTGGATCGAAAAATTGTATAAAACAAATATTATTGCAAATTGAATAATCCATAGATCCTGTTCTATGAATATTTTCTGTGTCATGAATATTAACTGAGATAATTGGAAATATATTTTTCGGCTTCAGTAACCCCCCCCCCACTCCTACTCATGTCATATCAATAAACTGTTACATCATGAAACAGTTTATTTGAAGTGTAAATACCAAATATTGTTTTCATTGAACATTTACATTGTGAGATATGCAAACATGTGATGACGTCTTCAATTAAGATATTCCGTTCATTCATCAAAAATGTTTATTTGATTTATACTATACTCCATATTTAACGTTTTCATTCAACACTAAAGATCGACATCGAATTTGTTATTGACTGCAATCTGACCTAGAATGGTGGGCGTTTTGAGGTGGAGGGTATTCGAAAATTAAAAATATCTTACAATATTATTGTCAGTCTGATCGGAAAGTGTTATAAGACCAACCTTGTTCAACTATTGACTACAATTGTTGTTTATGCGTTTTGTCGTAACTCGAGTATTAAGCGAGTTATTCTTAGTTTCTTGTTTCCTGCCGTCAGTCCGTACCCCCCCCCTCTTCTATTCATAGGTTTTTACATATAAATAGAGAATACGTGGTGAGATGAGATCACAAGTGTGCTATTATATCACATGGGAAATCTGCATAGTTTATGTTTCATATAAAGTTAATATTATGTAAAAAAAGTATGCATTTTTTTTTACATAATATTAACTAATAAATTAAAACTATTTGAAACATATCATCTCTTCATTACTGGAGTACGTAGCAATTGCTCTATACAAAAAGATGAACATGACATTATTGAAATTGTGAAACGCACAAGTTCATTGGCTTGGACAGAATTTTGGCCAATCGCATCTATGGACAACAGTTGCAGAGGAAATGTAAAAAACGTATTTGATTTCCACATGAGGAAAAAGTGAATTCTGTGAATGTATATAGAATCCATATTTCAAAGAAAAAAAAATGCCCAATCCCCCTGGCATTTCGGACGAGTGATCCAACCATTTATTCATACGACTATTTCTGATCGACTTGCCTTCAAAGCGTTTAACGTTCCATTTTGGTCATACTTTTTACCAAACCCTCACAATTCATTGTAATCTGTCGGAGCGTCCTTGCAGTCTCTGCCGACACAGCAGCTTTTGATCGGAGATATTCGAAACGAGTATCTAAATCAGGGCTTGTAATTATTACAAACTTTTTAAATTTTACAGATATTCTCCAGTATATTTGCTAAGCCTATGGATCCTTCACAATAAATATTTTCTTTTTTAACCTATAATGAGTCTTAGTTGATTACCAACATAGTTCGAAGCAAGGTCCTCGTCGGTGGGCATTTAATTTCCTATAAATGTTATTATATGAGTTTTTTAATCATGAATGTTAACAGAAATATTTGCAACATTCAGCAAATACTCACTGTCATATTAACAATTAACTTTTATACCATGAACCACTTTATTAGAAGCTTAAATACCCATATCTGGTTTTCATTGAATTTTTACTTTGTGATTTACATGCAAACACGTTGTGTGACGATAATGTCATCATTAAAGTTTTACGTTCCTAACTCGAAAATGTTGACCGACATTTAATCGATTCATTTGACTTTAAAATTCATAGCCCTTAATGGCTAAATTTGGAAACAGAATAGGAAGAGGGGGGGTAATTTTGAGGGTAATTTTGAAATGTTTAATATTTCCGTTATTATGCATCTAATCGTAAAATTCTATATAACCAATCTTGTTGCAAATGTAATGCTCTATAAATGTTGTAATGTTCGTTTTTTCACTATCTTGATTATTAACCAAGATATTTGCATTTTTTTAGTTTTCGGCAATCAGTAAACCCCCACTTCTACTTATGTCATATTAACAATAAGCTGCTATATTACGAATCACATTATTTGAAGCCTGAATACCTAATATTGTTTTCATGGAACGGTTACGTTTTAAGGTAAGTACAAATACGTGACGCGCGAGGGAAATCTAGTCAGTTAACGCAGCCTCCGCGTGACGAACTTTTAACTAAATAGATTAAAAAAAATAATAAAAATAATTCTGTTTCCTCCCAAAAGAAAAATGTTGATTTCTGCGAATACCTGATACCCGGGTTTTCGCCAAAGCTGTGGCGCAAACCGCTGCCTGAGGTCGGTTCAACGCCCTCTTCTGAACTATAAAAGAGGACACGACGGGTGAAAGGGTGTTCTTTCCAGTGCCAACTGTTCTGCACTTGCCCTGTGCACTTCTCCCAGTATTTCACGGTCACCCATTTTGGAAAATATTTAGGAGCGTTCGTATAAATACGAACGCCAACGTGTATGGAGTATTTATATATTCGGCTTGACGATGTTCACGTTTTGCATGTTTAATTGCATGCATTTTTTTTCTCCTCGTTTTAACCCTATGAGAAGTTAATTATTTGATTACATCTTCCATTGCCACTTGGCATATTACATGTATGATTATGTTTAAATAGATTTTTATTTTACAATATATATAACTTAATCAACCATCTAATGAAATATAATATTAAAAAATAATAAAATAAAATATTAAAATAAGTAAGATAAATACAAATAAAATTAATAAATGAAATTAAAATAAATAAATAAAATAAAAACTAAACAAATCAATTAAAGTTAAACTCAACCGATGTTTTAATTTGCATGTTTCTGTATAGTAAATATATCGCATTATAATTCTTATTTCTCACAATCAACTTTTCATTCTAATGTATATTTGCTACATCCATATCTATGACTTTTGAAAAACTTTATATGTTCTTTATTATATTTATTAAATGGTCAATTACCTCTTTTTAAAATTATTTTCATTATTAAATTTGATCTATTTTGATCAATTGAACAGTCATAAAATATATGTAAAAACATTTGTATTCTTTGTGAGTCGCAAGTACATTAGTCATTGCCTTGAATTTTAAAACTTGTTAAATAATGTCCTGTCTTATGTGAAAAACTAACCATTAAACACTTACTGACTGAATGCAGGATAATCGAATACTTACAAGACTCCACATGACATGTACGAATTTCTCACAAAAAGGAACCCAAGTATTAAAGAAACATCTTAACAATCTTAAAATATTGTGATTATAACTTCTTACCCATTTGGAGGGTCATTTAATATAATTTAGAAAAACCATAAATTCTAGGGTATAGCAATAACATAATTTATTTTTGAAAGACTATTACAATTAAAATATTCCAAGGAGTAAACTGCAACAGTTGTGGAGCTCCTAAACCAAATAAATAAAAATTGCATACAGGAGAATTGAGTCTACAGAATTATGTAGATTTAAGAAAAATGTTCCGTAACTAATAAGTTACAATGAAAAAATGCCACATTTTTAAAATTTAAATTTGATTTTTTAAAGTGAACTTTGTGAGGATGTGTTACTTAGGGAGACTTATCTATAGGTTACCACCCTTTTCTAGCTTGGGTAAAACTAAGGAATTTATTTAATGAGCTCTTCACAAAATAAATTTCAGGAGGGAATCGAACACACGACTCTAGGTTCACCCAGTCAGATTAAGACCAACACTTCAACTCACATGGCTAATAAGAGCCCTAAATTTCTTATTTTAGACGAAAAACGAATTATGGATTTCCTTATTTTCCAAACCTTATTTTCGCATTAGTAAGTCATCATAAATTTAGATTGTAAATAGCATATAGCCTGTATAATGTATATCCCATAAAACAATAATTAAGAAAGCCGAGGTCCACATCTACCTGTTAATGAAATGGAAAATAATTTAAACACCCTTGAGTAAAAATACCACCGTAAACTAACTTTGTACCTTCCGGAACAACTTATTTTTTTAATTTCATTTTCAGGGATTTGCCGAATGAGCTGGATTTAATACAATTTTAAAAATGTCGCACTTCAATGACTTCTAAAATAACCGATGATTCATATTTCCATATGGCGATATCACTATAAGACTTGTCACAAATCTCATTTACATTTAGCCAAAATAATTTTTTTGTAACCCCAAGACTAATGGCATCAAAATTAGAATTTTAGTGTCTATGTGGCAGCTTGTACGTTTGTTGCTTAAAATCTGATTGAGTGTTTTCAATGAAAATTTATATTCCGTACTACTCCTAAGACCAGACACAAGGTACGTTATATGAGATTACGATTTGCCTAACAGGAGAACCAAGAAAGTTAAAAACATTATCTATTTGTCACTAAACATTTATTAGAAGAAATATAAATAATTAATTATGTTTAGACTATAAATTTCTAAATACTATAAAACGTATTTTTCATATATGAGATTACAAGTTTGACTTCCAGCTTTCGGATTCCGAACACAACTTCATTGACTAACAAGAGAATAACTGAAGATAATTGGTAAACTTCTTGTAAAGGTTTGAATTGAGAATATATTGGAAACTTGAGCTATTTCATAATTTACTAGAGCTAATCCGTGACGGGGTGGAGGGGGGGGGGATTCATACTAAGTGAAAATATAAATTTATTTTATTACCTTCCGAATTTATAAATAGACATCCGATAACCATCTGCTTCGTTACATTATGTAAACATATAATGGATCGTTAGTTGGCAAGCAGTATTTCATAAATAAAGTCTAATAACTTTCAATTGATCATGAACATTTAGTTCTGTTCTGTAACACATTAGAAGACTAGAATAATATTCCTATAATTGCAGGATACTACATTATAACTACAGGGTACGCCGGTAGATAACCTTGCAGAAGGATGGTAACCTGTGGATAACTCGTACGAGGTAAGCAATGTAGCTGACTTCTGAATAAATAAGTTTGAATCACGGAGAGCACTTAACGCAAATGTATATCTTAACGCAAGTAGACCACGTCATATTGATTTAAAATAGAAGACGAGAACGTTTTTCGTATTTTCTAATGTGTGCATTAATTGTTGCAGCGTTTAGAAATTTACAGAAAATCTAGAAGCATTCTAATCTTCTAAAAAGTAAACTTTTATATAATAGTATTGGTTTTCAATATGAATACATTTTTCCAGCGGCAGACTAACAGTAAAAAAGACGTTCACTAGAAAGAGGAGGAAAATGGAAGGTGGGAAGGATCAAAAGGAGTAGAATACAGCCATTGGGAATATTCCAGAAAAGAAAGGCATCTCCTAAGAAAAGAAACTTGTACGTACTTTCTAGAAGTAGAAGTTACTGTCAGTAGGCCGAGGCCAGCCAGCTACTGATCACCACGACATTTCTAGTCATTGTAATTCCTAGTGCAACATTGTAACGACAGTTTTGAGTGTGTGTGTGTGTGTGTGTGTGTGTGTGTGTGTGTGTGTGTGTGAGTGAGAGAGAGAGAGAGAGAGAGAGAGATTGTGTAAAGTGGATGATCGTGGTAGTACCTACTTTTTTAGCAGATTTCCCTTAAGGAGAATATGTCGTACTCATGGCGCGATTTTCGAAATTTTTCATCAAATGTCAATTGATCTTACCTAGGAGATGACGAAAATGAGGTCGGTTCAAAACTGTGTATATATATATATATTTGTTAATGCTCTATCGGTGAACATTTTAGCTTGATCGTTACCAAACTTGATATTTAAGCCTTTTATGTAAAAATAAAAATCAAGTTCGTTAATGGCTGAAATCGGACAAGTGGGGGGGGGGAGGTTTAGAAGGGAAGGGTTTCGAAAATTCAAAATATATGCGTTACAATATCTGCGTTGAAAAATATGGTTGTATATATTCAATCTCATTGGAAATTAAATTTACTATAAATATTGTTATATACATTTATTCTCTATCTAGAAAACTAACCGAAATATTTGCATTTTTATTAAGTGTGTGCATATAACGGACGAGATGATATCGGCTAACTTCGGTTCTAGTAGTGAGTTTCCGCTAAAAGCTAGTTTGGCCGTTTCCGTAACTGTTCGGCTCTCGTGAAATTTCTCTATTGTAAAACTTCTCGTGGGATATCTGCTTTGTTTCCGCAAGCCCAGCGTAACGGACATTTTCATTTATTAACACTCGTGTTGAAGAACGTAATTGTCAACCAAATTCACTTGGGTTCATCGATTACTATCGCTAAGGCAGGAAGCTGATGAAACTGAAGATGCGGACGAACAATAGGCAAATAGGACGAACTGTCTAATGTCTATGGAAAATTCTTTATTAATTTACCTAATGACGTTAAGGGAACAGGAATAATATCTGAAATTGTTTGCTAATATTAAACAGAATGAGGGGTTAATAAGATTTGGAAGGGAATTGCGATACTCCTGTAAACGCTGGATTTCAATGTATCGATGCTGGGAAAGACCAGCCACAGTTAACTATTAAATTGAAAAAAAAGTCCGTCACGCAGAGGCTGCAAATTTCCTACGTGCCACATATTTGTATTGTCTCAAAAATTCAAAGAACAATGAGAACAATATTTGGTATATAAGCTAAAAATAAAGTGCTTCGAGATATTACAGTTTACTGTTAATATCACGTGAGTAGGAGTGGGGGATTACTGATAGCCGAAAACTAAAAAATGCAAATATTTCGGTTAATAATCAAATAGTGAAAAAACGTGCATTACAACATCTATAGAAAATTACATTTGCAATAATTATTGTTCTATACAATCTTTCGATCCGACGCATAATAACGGAGATATTAAGAATTTTTGAAATTTCCCTCTATAAACCCTCCCTCCCCCTGTCCGATTTCAGCCATTATCCAACTTCATCTTTATTTTTGCATAAAACGGTTTAAAATCGAGTTTGGTCACTATCACACAAAAATTACGACCGCTAGGCCGCTAACAGACAAATTGTCAACAGACCTCATTTTTTGTCATCTCCTAGGTTCCTACTTGTGTAAAGTCTAAGTTAAGGGTCTGTCCTAGATGTGTTAGGCGAGCTTAGGGGAGTCACCCCAGCAGGGGGTAGGCTCATAAATTTTGTCCTGTAGGGTCAATCTCAAAGGGTGTAGCAAGCCCAAAGGTATAGACGCTCTTTATTTATTTATTTTTTATGTTTGTAATACATTTTTTTAAATGGAGTATTTAATGTAATTTAATAAATTATAGCAAATTTTTATATAGGATTGATGGACATTAGTACAATAGTATAAAAAGATACATTTTTATCTCTAATAAATGGAAGCTTTGAAAAAGATTAAACAAGTTGGTCAATGTCAAAATATTCCAATATTAAAACTAACAGAGTTAAAATATGATCATTTATATCCGATTAAAGAATTTAAAGAAGTTAATACTAAATTAGGAAAAAGAATAGTTCTTATATTATTAAATGGAGAAAATAAAATGCAAGTTTTTCTACCAGATAGATTTAATGATAGATTAAATAAAAAAGATATTTGTCAATTAAATTCCAAAAAATTAACATTTGTTTATAATGGTTTAAAAGGAATAGGGGATGGGAAACAGATTCATATTATCGATTTTCAAGAATGTAAAGATGATATCAAAAAGAATAAGATTAAATCGAAGAAAAATGAAAGTGATAGTGATGATTAATATATTGGATAAACATTCTTATTTCAGGGTTTTATCCCTATTTTATATATTTTTTCTAGGTTTTAACCTCTGTTTTTATATAGGTTTTAGATCATAAAATTTTCTTTTTTGTTATATATATATATATATATATATATATATTAAAAATATGGATTTTCAGGGATTATTTGGAAATTAGTACGTTCGTATTTTTTTATGGATTTAGGGTATTTTCAAAACTGCGCTCGAAAGATATGATACTTCAGATTACCCTGCTATAAATAGATAAAAAAAATTTAGTTATTTTTATGGATTTTTAGCTATTATTTGAAAAAAAAATTATGAAAAAAATCAATGTTTTAATGGATTTTTAGTGATTATTTGAAAAATTAGTAAAATTAGTACGTTCGTATTTTTTTGGGGATTTGGGGTATTTTGAAAAGTGTTCCAGAAACCCCCTTTTTATACTACTGACATTTAAGGAAATGCTTCGAAAATCTCGTCATGAGTACGACCTCAATAGCTGATTTCGCTTAAGGGAAATCTGCTAACAGTAATAAAATGACTTTAAAAGAAAATCATCCGGGATACGCTCAAGGATGGTTTAAGACTTAGCTGAAGTTTAACTGCATTCCGGATTTACTGCACTATGGGAGCTTGCAAAAGTTGCTCGGATCACTTAGACGTCCTTGCTTTCACAGAAATAGCGCGAGTTAAGACAGTAGTTTAGTTTCCATCTTGGCCTCATTTCTCGACAACACCTATTATGGCCTGCTTAATGCCGCCATTCCTGTCTTTAGATGTGCCACTTCTCCTTGCTGATACGACGTAGCTCACTAAAAGTGATTTTCATTCTCGATTTGGCGACGGTTAAACCGTAATTGAAAATAAGTAGCTATAAAGGAAGTCATGAGGTAGACATATGGGGGATTTCAATGCCTTTTTTGAAATTATACCTTTTTCAAAATGCTGGAGAAATAATCTCACCAAATGTGGCAATTAAGATGAAATCTAATCTCCCTTAAGTTGGCAAATTTCGAAAATTCAAAATGTCTCTGTTATAATGCATCGGATGAACAAATTGTATAGAATCAATCTTATCGCAAATGTAAGTGCTCTATAAATGTTCTTATGTACATTTTTTTTTTCTCTACATTGAATATTAACCGAGATATTTCCATATTTTATTTTCCAGCTATGATTAAACCCCCACTCCTACTAATGTCATATAAACAATAAGCTGTTATGTCATGAACCACTTCATTCCAAAGTTAAATACCAAATATGGAATTCATTGAACTTTAATTTTGTGAGACACAAAGCAAATACTTTGTGTGATTATGTCGCCATCAATTATGATGTTCTGTTCATTACTGGGAAATGTTTATTTCATCTGTACCATACTCGATATTTAACAGGTTCAGTCAAGGCTAAATATCACATTTGTTGTTGGTTGAAATTTATTATATTCGAAAATTCAAAATATGTCCGTTATTATGAGTTGGATAGTAAAATGTTACAAAACCAATCTGGTTAAACTATTGATGTTCTACAATTGTTATTATATGTATTTTTTCGTAACTCAAGTATTAAGCGGGTATTCATACTTTATTGTTTCCCCCCTCCCCTTTCACATATAAATAGGGAATATTTGGTGAGATTGGATCACAAATGCCTTACACCTTCTTAGTTTATGCAGCCCCTGCGTGACGGACTTTTTTATACGTCACGAAAATAACAATGTAACACGAGACTAACCCAACTTTATTCTAGCTTCCACAACTACTGACGGGACATGGCTCAACCAATTTTCACCTACAGGAAATTAAACGGACTAAAACAAACATTTGCTCATGTGATAATTACGCAGAGTAAACCAGCATACACCTAATTTAAGAATGCCCAATCACAGAGAATGTTTTCGAAAATTAATAAAATTGGGAAAAGGTGACCCATTAGTCCAGAACTATATACAAAACAGAGCCAAGTAGTATTAAAATAATTTAAGTCTCTACAAAGATTTGGCACTAATTATTGCAGTTAGGAGTTGTATTTGTGCAAATTCATTTCTATTTTTCTAATATAAATCATTTTGTGAAAATGTATTCTATATACTGTTTGTGAAAGGTGGCGTAGAAAATATACTCCCCCTTTATAGGGGTACTAATAAGGGGATATAAATGATAAAAAAAAAAAAAAAAAAACGGATATGTTTAACGAATAAGCCAAAATATAAAAAAAAATAACGAATATGATCTTTAGTGCGGAATGAAAAGTTTAAATATGGAGTATGGTATTGATCAAACATGTTTTCGAGAAAAGAAATAAAGTCTAAATTGATGACGTTATTACACGACGCATAATATTTCTACGTATCCCACTAGTCAATGATCTGTCATGATATATTCGCTTATTGTTAAAATTGCCACAAGTGAAAGGGGGTGGGGAAAAAAAAAGAAAATGCATATCTCAGTCAATATTCAACATTGAGAAAACGTGTACAAAACAACATTTTTAGAAAAATTATTTGCAAGAAAATTGGTTATATACGATTTTCCGATATGACTCGTAATAGAGTAGATATTAGAAGAAATGTTTGGGACATCACCTCAGAAGTACAACCTCAATAGCTGATTTACCTTAAGAAAGATCTGCTTAAAGTACAGATCCAACAAAATATATGGTCATATACCACCAAAAAATGAAAGCTCAATATCTTTTAAGCTTTCTATAGTTACTAAATACAACAGTTATAGGTTATTTGGAAAGGAGCTTTTTCAAAACCAACTTACTTCTCCCGTTTGTTAGCTATTGAATTCAACAGTCCCTCTTCTAAGAATTCTAAGATAAACGGTTTAAAGTGGAGAGAGGAAACGTGTCTTAACTGTTTTGCCCAACCGTTTTTCCTTTCTCTTCATTTATCAACAGAGTTGTCAACACTGCCTTCTTAAGATGAGTTATATCTTTGGGATGTCAGCTACGCTCTGAAAACGAAAGGAAGCGACGTTAACAGACTGAAGGCCTGATAACAAACTGTGTGAATATTTCTTATTTCTCAAGAGAAAAATAGAGAAGTAAATGAGAAGAACATCCGAAACATAAATGTTTGTACTGTTGAGCCTTCATGAAATAGACGGGAGTCAAATAGTGAGGCTCAGTAACTCCTAATGCCTCATAATCACTGACATTTGCAGACTAATTCGAGTAATTGGGGGCTTGATGAAGAACTATACAGCAATTTGTTGACAGATGCTTTACATCATCCATCAGTCCCTATAATCAACACATATACTCCTGCATATAAGGCTTATGTAATTAGCATTCCCAGAGAGCTTTTTCCAGGTTATAGAGCAATCTCTGGGGCTTTTATACCTGCTGCCCCATTACAGCTCTCAGTAATCACCCAGGTACTTGAACGTGCTACGACAAATAGAAAACGAGAGCTCATACCTCTATTGCTGGAGCTTAGAAAAACGGGAATGCTTTGTGTCATGCGATATGTTTTTCAGTGTCGACAGCTGCCTGCAATAAACCAATGCCATGGAAATGGTCTGATCCTCGACAAAATATTGTCTGTTTGGTTCCGAGTATGGCCACCTGGGCTTATTCGTGTTTCATTGGATGCCTTATTGTATCCTTTGCAGCATAGCAAATTCTGAAGTTCGATCAACATTCTATTCAAGATTCGTTGATTCATATTTGCTTTGCTTTTGTGTTGTTGGTCTACAGTTTTCCTTCCTACCTATTTTGGTTTGGAAGTCACTAAATACCTATGGTTCTTTCCCCTTTTCCTCAGTATCCTCAGAGATATATATATACAGGGTGTCCCAAGTTCCCATGGCACCCCCATTAAAATCGCCAATTGTATTAATAAAAGGCAGATACTTTGTGTGCCGTAATTGTGAGCCTTGCTGATTTCTTTTTCAGTCCGTATCCAATCTCGTAACCTTCTCCAGTACTTCAGCTACCATAACTTTGGAACTTCCAATGGAATGCCAAAGATATAGTACCTGCAGGATTATGGAGAATATTACGAGTTTGAATATGGACTGAAAGATTCTTCTGGGGTCAAAATTAGGCAAACATACTTTCAGCCTTTTATCAATAAAACTGACGAACTTGGGACACCCTTTATTGTAGAATCTCGTCTTTATTCTGATTCAGAAATGCTGCCACATACACAGTAAAACTCTAATATATTCAGAAACGCACTCTTCCGACGCCCTACACACTATTCTAACCGTTATATGTCGGGGAACTTAATCATGAATCCGGCTACTCGCACGTTCCTTCTAGAAATACTTTCTATTAAAGGATAATCTGCCAGTTAGGTCCTATCAGCTTACATCCAATGGATCTCCTGCAGAACTCCTAGATGTAAATGTCCAGCGCAATCAGTCTCCAAGGTTTTACCCCTGGTTGTACTCTGTTCAGAACTTCCCAAGCTCGAATTTGGAGTTCTACCAAAAATTAATATTTTTCTTTTTGTCTTGTAACACTTGTAAATATCTGCTATTGGTGGAGAGAACAAACCCAATTATTTGTATCAAGAACTACAGGCTCATTTTGACGCGTAAGATGTAATTAATCATGAACCTAACTCATGAATCGTTTGTTTGTTTATTATTATTTACGTCCACATTATGCTACTATGGGCTAATCGGGACGGGTTTCCTACAGGTTACCACCCTTTTCTAGCCAGGATGGCTAGAACTCATGAATCGATTGGCAGAGAATCACTATGTGCAACCCAGCATTGCCTCAAGCAAATCCAGAGTTTTTCATCACATATTCAAGCATGCTAAACTCTGAAAATATCCATGTGCTGCATCGCTTTTATAAAATAAATACATATATCCTCTGTCGCCGCAACGAGGCTTTTGTTTAACCAATCTTGTTAATATAATATTTTGCAAAGCATTAATATTGTTATGGCTTAGATTTTCCTCTGGGTTGTAAATTAAATTGATTTTTTTTCATTTTCAGGAAAAAATCTCCAGACTGCCTAACATGTCATACAAATTGAGAAATACTGATTTCAAGTGCAAATAATCTGTATATCATTCCGTCGTGGAAAATCTTACTTTATGCAGCCCTTTACAGGCGGATTTGTATTGTCTTTAAGATACGGAACTCTTAATAAATGTTTTTATCAAGGATGTTTCCAATGAAGTAAGTTTTAATGAAGGACTAATTAATAACAAAGTTATAGGAAAAACTTTCAATAAGGCTTTACAAAAATTTGCGTTCCGTACAGCCAAACGCTTAGGGTTTCAAAAGCCTATGTTTGAAATGATGTGCCTAGAGTCGAGATGTTAGGTTTGTCGGTGAAGTTAGCTTTAAGAGAGCAAGGTCGGGTGAATTGATGCTAATTTAAGACGACCCACATATATAGTACCCTGCCTTCCTGAGCCATAGCTACGCATTAGGTATAACACATGTTATATATAGTGTTCCCTATCTTCGGCCTGCTTATAACACAGGCTAACGTTTACAAGAAAGAACTCTGTAATAACTACGAAGTCGGGTACGCAGTTAAACCAAAATAAGCAGATTCCCAACGAGCTGTAAAGGTACGCTGTATGTAAAACGTACTGGAAAAATTGAGAAAGAGTTTGAAGGAGCTGAGAGTAATTGATGTTTTTTTTTGTAGGTACTTAAACATTTCCAATACATACATGAGGAAACGGAATCTTCCAGAAAGTTAAATAAAACCAGATTATAGTATAAATATATTTGATCTAAAACAAGTAAACTATTAAACCATTTTTATCCACTCCTGGTGGCGTGGGTGATAAATAAGGTTATTCAAAACACTGTAAGTGGCTCTTTATAATTTATTTTGAAAAACCTTAGGGCTTTCAGGAAAATTCATTCCAATCAGCAGAACTGCAATAAATAAGGAGTTTGGTCTAAAAAATGTTTAAAATGTGCATAACTGGCCGTGCATAAAAAAAACAAAAAAAAACACAATTAATGAAACTACCGAACCTACAATAATAAAATGTTTCAACAATAATATTTTTATGATAAAAACAAAACAAATTAAGTTTTTAAATATTATCTTAACATTAAAAGAGCTTTTAATTTAGAAAGTAGGGTGAGAATTTAGCACGAAGGGGTCATCCAAGCCGCTAGGGAGGTGGCAGAGAGATCCGTTTGTGTCCGTTTGCACATTTGCATTCTTCTAATTATTGTTTTTTTAGAGGTTTTTTTTTTCCATACCCTCCACCATCTCCATCAATAAACTTCTCACATCACTGTTGAGTAATTTTGTCTGGTGGATTCCAGGTTGGTGGTTTTGATCCCTAGAGTGGGAATTTATTTTAAAAATGAAATGTGAGGAGCTGCAAAACTGTGTCCTGAATAACCTATACTATTAACATTAGCGAATTAACAAGTAAAGTAGAAGATTTTAAAGAATTAGTTCTTTCCTAATGTTTTCCAACCGAAGATAGGTGTTTCTTATATACAAGAAAGAACTCTAGATTCGTAATAAATACGCAGAAGGCCACGCAAGGGTTGCGTAAACTATACCCCACGAACTGTAGTGGCATACTGCATGTAAAACATAATACAAAAATTGCTTGAGAAAGAGTTTGTTAATTGCTGAGCAATTAACCCTTTTCACCTATCATATTGAGCTATATAAGTTGGGATATAAGGGTGGTTACCTGTAGATAACCCGCCCCAATTAGCCTTAGTTGTAAAAATTGGACGTTAATAAATAATTTAATTTAATTTGGGGAATATATATCCAAAATAAAATGATAATGCCTATGAAGAAAATATTTATACAACTTGCATAAAGTTAAATAAAAAAAATATATTGTAATTATAGTTAATTTGAAGTAAGTAGAGGTTCACGGATTAACAATTAATTTCCAGAAGATTTGGAGGAATTTACGTGAAATTTTATCTTGGAACCAAACACAATAGCGAATTTTTATTAAGAAAACTGCTAAAATCCCCCCCATTTTTTTTCATAAGTCGTATGAAAAAAAGGAAGTTACCTAGAAGGAGTAACTATATAAGGAAAATTTCCAGACTTTGACTACTATAAATTTTCAGCGTCCACTGTTGGCCAAGGATATCTTCAATTTATCGTTATTGTTCAATTATAAACCTCCCTCCAATTGCATGGGTTCTAATATCTAACGAATGCGTTCTTTCTTTCCCAGTCAAAAGATCAAATATCAAGTTATGTTTCAATATTCCACAAACTGCTGGTGCTAGAGAACGAACTAAAAACCAATCTACGTCTCCCTCGTCCTCAAAATCCCTGAATGATGACGATTTGAAGGAATGTTTGTATAGTTTTGTCATTTGAACAAACCCATTGCTACTTTTTCCAAAGAATCAACCACAAAAAACAAACAAAGAACTCCATCAATATTAGGTCCAGTAAACTTAAACAATGTACAATGAGGAAATAATGTATAGATCGATAATAACACATATTCGTAAGTTCCCTTCTTCTTTTTAAAAACTTTCCACTAACTCCTTATCGCCATCTTGCCATTGGCTAAGTTCTTCAGAATATATTGACCTCTGTATTGGCTCAGGTTAGCCATGCGAGTTAAAGCGTTGACCTTTATCTCACATGGTAAACCTAGAGTGGCGAGTTCGATTCTCGCTTGGGCAAAGGAAATTATTTAGTGACGAAATTTATTAAATAACGTCCTAAAATCCCACCCTGGCTAGAAAAGGGTGGTAACCTGTAGATAACCCGTCCCGATTAGCCTAAGTTGCAAAAAGTGGACGTTAATAAATAAATAAATAAATAAATGTATTAAGGGATTTAAGTATTATATATAATAAGTAAAAAAACAAAACAAAAAAACTCTTCGTTAGACCGCCTAATACTAAAAACAACTACTTTTGAATATAAAAAGAGGGTAATATAACTAGATAGAAAGTACTCATTATATGTTTTCCCACAAATTCTAAAGCGATTATTCTTATTCACAGGGAATTTCATTTCTGTATGCATTTTAGGAGAAAGTTGATTTTAAATATGCGTTGCAATGACTTTACCGGCTTGCTTTTGAATTGGAAGGATTCTGAAGTTAAATAGAAATATTAGTTAGAAAGCTGAAGAACAGAGATATAACTAAGAGACCTAATTTTTTTATCAATCGGGTTCGACGATGTTATATCAATAACAAAAAAAAAAATCCCAGCCAGCTTACAACCTAAATACCTAAATTTAATTGGAATTCCTTATTGAGGTTGGTATTACATAACAAGCTAAAAGGCTAATTCGGTTTAATAAAAAAAAGTAAGATACCGAAATGCAGATATAAATAAAATTAAATGTTTGACTAAATAAAAGTACTATTTTGGTAAATTTTTCGGTTTTAAATCATATACCTAACAAGGATATTTGTCGGTTTAATATATGGAAATTGAATGACAGATAAGATTGTTAAAATATGTTATAGGTATATTACACGTCATTTGTGATAAGACGCCTGAAACTAGGAGATCGACAAGTTGTTAAATTTTATTATTATTATTATTTATTAACGTTTGCATTTCGTTACTGTTGCTAATTGGGACGGGTTATCTACAGGTTACTACCCTTTTTTAGCCTGGGTGGAACTAAGGATTTTATTTAATGAGTTTGTCACTAAGTAAATTTCTATTGTCCAGGGGGGAATCGAACTCGTCTCTCTAGGTTCACCACATTGTCTGATAATAAATATCCTTTTCCAGGTGCGGATGGTCTATAATAAACACTTCCTGGAGGCCTTTCCTGTTGGTGTTAGCTACGGGCCAGAAGATCTCACGTTTAACTTATAAATAGTATTGGCATGATAGTTTGCGACAAGCTAGAAGCCACATTTAAATCTGTGCTCCGACCCTGTGTCTCATATATTCTAAACCCGGAAAAGGAAAGATCAAACGTACTTATAACGTCATAGAGCATTCCACGTTATAAAGGACTAAGTATTTTTTTATTTATGAGCTCGTCATGTAATAAAATTTCTATTTCCCAAGCGAGAATCGAACTCGCCACTCTAGGTTTACCATTTGAGATTAAGATAACTCTTAAATTTAGTACAGAGAAGAAATTAGTGAGTCTCTTATCTTACTTTAACCTAATGCCAATCCCTATATACTATGTATGTATGTTATATACTATGAATGTATATATATTTGTATGTGTAAATATATGCATTACAGTTTCAGTATGATCTTAGTAGTATCGGTTGGCATTTCGAGGAAATTTTTGAAAACTGCTGATATTCTATCAATTGCTGATATTCTTCAAGGAAAATCTGTCAAAAATTAATGCTTCTGCTGAAACTGGATATTTCCTTCAGGTTGGTTCTTGGTTTACAATAAACTATTCTTCGATCGCTGTTTTAAAAATGTCTTGCCTTCAAATTAATAAACATTTCCAGAAACATTGTAATTATTTTAAAACCAAAACATTTTGTGGCTTTCTTAATGAATCATTTATTATTCGGCCACATATCCATGTCGACATTGGCAAGCACAGAAAAGTAACATTCTCCAAGAATGTCACATTTAAAAAGAATATTTAACACTTTATTTTATTGTATTAACAAATGGAATAAAAATACCACCTAATTTGGATAAATTAGCACCGGGCATAAAACCATTATAATACATACATGTCCTCTACTTATACACTTTCATAAATGAAATATTTCTTGGTTGTTCACGTCAAGAATATTGTTTTTTTTTTTTTTAATACATATTAATTTGTTTTGTTGCGTAAAGCATAATAAATTAAGCATTTCAAACGCTTAATTGAATTTACTTTTCATACATTCCAAAGATAAGTATGTTACATTAAAAGGATAATATAAAATAATGGTATTCTGTATGTTTAATTTATAATGTTTTGACTGGATATTAAATCTAATAGAGTTAAGTTGATTCAAGAGAAGTGGTTACTGTCAACTTTGAGTCTCAGAAAAATTACAATGTAGAGGGTGTTGATCCTATAACTGAATTGCATTTACACTCGAAACTTAGCACATTTATTAATGTCATTTTAAACTCTGAAATGTCACGTTATCTAGATTGATACTTCAGCTGTCAACGGTAAATGACTTACATGAAAAAAAGAAGAAAAAAAAAAAGGAACATTTTGAAGAACAATTTGAGAAAAGAGCTATCGAGCTTTATAAAAGTACTGAAGATATATTCAAGGTTTTAGATAATAAATTTTGAATAAATGCGTATTTTACGTCGTCTAAAAACGGCTTCATTATTTGCGCCTTAATGCAATAAAACGTTGTGCAATGCGACCCTGAACAGCTGATAGTGCTTATCATTTTATCGTGTGCTAGTAAAGTACCTAACAGTAAAAAAAAAAAAATAAATTATGAACCTTGGGGCCTATTTTGTAAGATTCGGTTTTTCTCAAAGCGGAAGATTAACAGATTATTATGACAGGAGTTGTAATAATCATTATTTTCGGAATTATTCAAAATGGATTCAATATTTTTATTAAAGCATATCCTCTACAAAAACAATTCGAAACTTTCAAATGTGTAGACAGTATCTTGAAAATCACCAAGTAGTTCATAAACTATACAAAACTGGAAAGCAATAGAATATGCAGTCATTCATTTTTGTAAATTAGCTTAAATATGGTACATTTATAAATACAAGTATTTACTTAACATAAAATATTTTAGAGTTTAGTTGCTTGTATTATTTTAGTAGATTTACCTTAAGGAAAATCAGCAATTGAGGTCGTACTCATGATGCGAGTTTCGAAAGATTTCTTCAAATGTCCATCGATCCTACCCAGGAGATGACGAAAATGAGGTCCGTTCAAAATTATATATATATATATATATATATATATATATATATATATATATATATATATATATATATATTTGTCTGTTAACGCTCTAGCGGTCGCAATTTTTGTTTGATCGTTACCAAACTCGATATTTAAACGTTTTATGCAAAAATAAAGATCAAGTTCGTTAATGGCTGAAATCGGACCAGTGGGAGGGGAGGTTTAGAGGAGAGGATTTTCGAAAATTCGAAATATCTCCGTTACTATACGTCGGATTGAAAAATTATATAGAAGCAATCTTATTTCACATTAAATTTGGTATAAATAATGTTATATACATTTATTCTGTATCTTGAATAGTAACCGAGATATTTGCATTTTTCTGTTTTCAGCTTCTGAGATGAGTTCGGCTAACTTCGGGTCTAGTCGTGAGTTTCCGTCAAGAGCTAGTTCGGGCCCTTCCCGTAACTGTTTGACTCTCTATTCTGAAATTTCTCTATTATAAAACTTCACGTGGGAAATCTGCTTAGTTTACGCAGCCCCTGCGTGACGGACTTTTTTATGTAATCTCACATGGTTAAACCTAGACTGGCGAGTTCGATTTCTGCATGGCTTTTAGGAATTTATTTATTGAGGAACTCATTGAATAAAATCCTTAGTTCCGTCTTGGGTAGAAAAGGATGGTACCTATAGATAACCCGCCCCAATTGAACACACAAGCACAAAATCGACGTAAATAAGTAACATTATTTTTTATGAAATCTTTCGACATTCTGAATATCATATATTCATAGTTAAGTGGTTCTGCTTAATCATGTCAGGAGCTGATCATAATATATTTGTCTTTATTTTGATACTGGAGCGGACCGAGGAGAATTTGGTTAGTGACGGTGTCACTAAATAAAATCTTTAATTTACGAACTTGGCTAATAAAGGATGGTAATATGCACATAACAAACATCGTTTTACCTTAGTTAAATGAACATAAATATTCAGAAGGACATGGATGTTCATATTTCGTTCATTATCAAAACATAAGTTTAATTTATTCTGATATAAATATAACACTAGTTTCCTGGGTCAATATTTATATTTCCTGTTTATAAAAAAAGTTATTTTGTATTGTACTCGCGTAGATTCGATGTTCACACCACCTTTCTTATTTATTTATAAAAAAAGTGTAAAACTGTAGACATTATTTTGTTGAAAATGAACTTTGTTTCATCCCTTATAATCCCCGATATCCTCAACAGTTAAAGGGAAACTACTTTGAGAGTTGTATGCAAAAGTATATAGAAGGTAGGAAGTACTAAGGACCAAGTAAGTAGAAGACGACAAAGAAGAATGTAAGGATATTTTTACAGATTGTAGAGCCAGAGAAAGGAGTGAGCCAACCCAGCGTCGATTCAGGCATTTGCGTAGGGAATGGTTTTTTAAAATGGGGTAGAAATTTTTCACGAGTTTTGTTCTGAAAGGGAGGGGATGCATAAACTTTAGTACATAAATGAACTCCACCACTATTACCTACAATTTTCGGAAAATTTATGTTCAATGTATGTAGGTAAACATGTGAAATAAATATTCATATTCAGACTTAATGGATTATCTGTTAATATAAGCTATTCTAATTTAGCTAATTGCATAATTATTATTGTAAAATTCAGTGCTTTAAAGTAATCAAAATTACTTGACTTTGCAAGAAACCAATATTTTATTTAATAAGTCCGAAACGCATAGACTGCATAAACAGAGCTGGAAAGACACGATGACTACCCGATCTCTCTTTTTTTTTCTCTTAGTCAGAAGCCTATGTAAACAGTATTTGAAGCCGTTAAATTTGAAAAAAAAAAAAAAACCTATGGAGTCTAGATGGAAAATTTTAAATGATGACGTAGCATCGAACATATTTCCATTATCTCATAAACCTGAAATCAGTAGAGCTGTGTAATTTCAGAAAGATGAAAGCAAATAGATCAAGAATTACAGAAAATAAAATTTTTAACAAGATTTGGTTTATTATATTTCTTTAACCGGCTCATAATACCGGAAATATTTCAATGCAAATAACGCAGTGACAAGTCATATGGTTTTCTATATTGTTTTATTTTATTATTGGCTTCTTTTAACGTGATAGCCACTGTAGCAAAACATAGTCGTTAATAACTAATCTTTTAAGCTGAGTTGAGTAGACAAGGGGAGTTTTCTCAATGCTGCAAATCAACTAGAACGAGAATTACATGAGAAGATACGGCATTATATATTTTTTGATCCACCTTATAATACTGACAATATTTCGATTATAAACTAAGAGTGGTGAGTTCCATTCCAGCCTGAGCAATAGGAAAGTATTTAGTGACGAGCTCAATAAATGAAATCGTTAGTTCCCCCTTGCTAGAAAAGTGTGGTAACCTGTAGATAACCCGTCCCAACCATACTAGCTAAAAGTCGACGTTAATAAATAATAATATTATTTATTAACCTATTCGCTAATTGGTACGGGTTGACTACAGGTTACCACCCTTTCCTAGCCAGGGTGGGACTAGGGTTTTTATTTGATGAGTTCGTCAGTAAATAAATTCCTATTGCCCAGGCGCGAATGAAAATCCCCTCTCTAGGTTCCCCACACTGACAGAAAATAAATATCCTTTTCCAGGTGCGGATAGTCTATAATAAACACTTCCTGGAATCCTTTCCTGTTGGTGTTAGCTACGGGCCAGAAGATCTCATGTTCAGCTTATAAATAGTATTGGCATGATAGTTTGCGACAAGCTAGAAGCCACATTTAAATCTGTGCTCCGACCCTGTTGTCTCATATATTCTAAACCCGGAAAAGGAAAGATCAAACCTACTTACAACGTCATAGAGCATTCCACGCTATAATGGCAACGCTTACATAATTTGATAAATGGAGTATCTTGCATAAGACTTCCTTTAATAAAATGCATCCATATTATAAATGCATTTATCTACCGTATAATTCCTTCTATCTTCTTTTTCCAGGATAAAGATCCACGCCCTCCCAGTTATGCATGCGCAAAACAGGAAACAACAGATTAGTTTTACGGTCCATAATTCTCGCACAATAACATATTATAAACCTCTTGATAGAAATTCCTGAAAATTTACATAAATTTCTTTTTGTAATCATGAAAGCATAAGATCTGTTAATTTTTTTTTTCCCCCAACGCGGTGATAAAATAAGAAAACAAAGTTACAGTTTAGGTGGAGTAAATAATGCGGCAAAATTATATAAATTTTGTAATAGGAGAGAATTAACATAGAATTAATCTGTTTCAGTTGATATATAGACTTTTTGCAATAAGAATCTATAATAAATACAAAATAAAATTTAAAATATAAAGTCAATCACGCAGAGACTGCGGATACTAAGCAGATTTCCCACATGTTGGAATGACACTGGTGATATCATCTCAGCATACATTCTATATTACAAAAAAAAAAAATCCGATGATTAGAAATGGTCGGACTATAAAATCTTAATTTACTACGTCATCACACTAACTATTTGGTATTTATGCTTGGGAAAAGAAGATTCATGAATTTCCCCTTATTTTTAATGTGCGATGACTAGAAGTATTCATTGATATTGAGCTCAGCTTAAAACTAGACGTCTCATATCTACACTATTTTTGCAAGATATTTTAGCGTTTTTTTAAATAGGTCAAATTATTACTTATAATAGTTTTTTTTTTTTTTTCAATATACATTATTACCCAAAATAACCATTTTCAAGACTGTTATTTTCATTATAACAAAATGCCATTCAAATAATTTATTACATAACAAATAATGTTCTCGTTTGAGAGCACTTGGAAGAAATGGGTTAAAATGGCAGAGATTTCATATCAGCTGATAAGTGGTGGTCTAGATTTCGATTAGATCAGAAACTATCAGTTTTAAATAACCCGGCAGTATGTTATACTAAATATACTACTATACTAAATACTAAATATACTAATATACTAAATACTATATATATATATATATATATATATATATATATATATATATATATATATATATAGCAAATAAGTACACTTTACATTCATTCCTCTAAAACGTAAAAATGTCATGTGTTATTGATATTTAGCAGGTGTAACGTACTCACCGGATATACTAAGTATATTGAACATGTAAATTGGTTTAATTATTGCTTTTTGTAATAAAAAAAAATCAATGCTTGTCTAACATGAAATAGGAAAGTAGAATATAATTAATAGAACATCAAGATTAAGTACGAGTGATTACAGTTATATTTATTTATATCAATCTGTAAAATTGAAATAATTTATACTGGACAAGTTAATAATTATACTTACAAGATATTTGACTATTTAGTATTTATTGCTGGGTTATTAAGTAATTAGTTATACAAAGTTTTTCCAGACTAAATACCTAACAACTTGAAATAAATTTTTAAACACATATATTTTGATTATGCATATTTCATAGCTAAAATTCTTCTCAAAGATGATATGTCAGAAAATGTTCGAAAAGAAAATACCATAAATCACCCAGAATAGTTTTGTTTAAAGCAATGATTTTTGATTTTGTGACATCGCTCACTACATCAATTTGTATGTTAGAGTTTGAAAAACAAAATCTAAATTTCTAGAGAGGTCTAGTTAATATTTTTAATTGCTTGTACAACAGAAACAAAATAATATATGTCCTTTTAAATTTAATTTTTTATTCAATATACTTTATATTTATGATTATATTTATTTAAGTAGGAGAACTGCTTAAGATAGTTTTATTTTTAAATATGATATGATTTACAAGTCTTATCAAATTGCTTTTAATGTCCCATTTTAGGAGGCTTTTATCTCACCTGTTTGAAGTATATTATATGAGTGTCCGTGCGATTGTGTGTGCGCTTGAGCAGAATGTATACGAAATGGGCCCTTTTAGCATACTTCCCTTAAGGGAAATCAGCTATTGAGGTTTAAAAATTTCTTCAAATGTCCATCGATCCTACCCAGGATATGACGAAAATGAGGTCCGTTCAAAATGATATATATACATATATTTTTGTCTGTTAACGTTCTAGTGGTCGCAATATTTGTTCGAACGTTACCAAACTCGATATTTAAACGTTTAATGCAAAAAATAAAGGTCAAGTTCCTTAATGGCTGAAATTGGACCAGTTGAAGGAGAGAATTTTGAAAACTCGAAATATCTCCATTACTAAACTTCGGATCGAAAAATTGTATAAAAACAATCTTATTACAAACTAAATGATCTATAAATATTGTTCTATACAAATTATCTGTGCACATGAATATTAACCGAGATATTTGGATTTTATAGTTTTCCGCTTTCGTTAAACCCCCACTCCTAGTCATCTTATATTAATAATAAGCTGTTATATCATGAACCACTTCATTACAAGGTGAAATAAGGAACATTGCTTTAATTGAACTTTTACTTAGTGAGATATATGCAAATACGTTCACTTGATCCCCCTCATTATTTTGTTTTGGATTACTTAAATTTAAGTAATAGAGATTAAAATTATTCTGATTCACTACAAATTACTCCACTAGCTATAGTAAATAGTTTTCAATAAAATTAATGTGTTATATTCAGATATATTTCATTAATGGTTATTTATTCCGGTCTAGAATTCATGTTGGCTTGCCACTTTGTTTACAATAAAGACGCTTTCCGTTGTAGAGTTATTAACTTGTAACTGAAAGATTTCTCATTACCGTTTGTATTTAGTCACTTAATATTTGCAGTGGTGTTACCAGTATGTATATTTATCTATTGTAAACCTTCCCTTGGGAAATTTGCTTAGTTTACGAAGCCCCTGCGTGACGGGCTTTTATAAGCAACTAAACCACCAAATAAATACACGATAATTCATCAATTTGTGAGAAAGACTGATGAATGGAACTAGTCCCTTTGGCTATAACCGCCCTTGTCTATCACATGATGATCGAGGAAAATGAAAGTGCCCTTCCAGTTTCTATATTTGAAGGGTCTCTATCAAGGCCAGGGGAAATCGATACTATCAAGGTTATCTCGACCTCTAAGCAGCGATATTCACGAACGCATATTGCTACTACGATGGAGAAATAATAGCTATTTTTATCTATGACATACAGTTTAAAACAAGGTTATGATATTTCAATTAATATCGTTGATAATGTTTTCGTATTGAAATTATTTCTGTCAAGAACATGAGTTACAGTTATTTCGTTCCGAATCATTGAAACCATGTACATCAGTATTTACGGACCTTAATACTTTAAATGCACATTAAAGAATTTCTTTGTAAGATAACTTGGCCACCAGGACTTATTGTAGACGAACAAATTAGCTTTTCATGTCGATGCGCCCTTTATAGGAAAATGTCCGTCAGGGGCTGAGTAAACTAAGCAGATTTCCCTCGTGAAGATTAATAATAGATAAACCTACATACTGCTAACACAACGCCACCGTGAATATTAAGTGAATAAATACAAACGGTAATAAGAAATCTTTCCCCTGCCGGCGGGAAGCGTCTCAAATGTAAACAAACAGGTCTGCCAACGGCTCACCGGAAAGAAAAACAATAACTGAAACATATCAGAATATAACATATTCATTTTATTGAAAACTATGTACTATACCTAATGGAGTAATTTATAATGAATCAGAATAATTTTTATCTCAAGCAATCAAATTTTAGTAGTCCAAGAATTTAAAGTGGGGGGGGGCTCAAGAACATATTTGGATCTATCTCGAATAATAAAGGTCTCTGGAATACAATATTTGGTAATTAAACTTCGAATAATTTAGTTTGTTATATAACTGAGTATTGCTTATGTAACACGAGTACAAGTTGGGGTTTACCGAAGGCTGAAAACTGAAAAATGAAAATATCTCGGTTAATATTCAAGATAGAGAATAAATGTATATAATAACAATTATAGTAAATTTAATTTTCAAAAAGATGTATTCTATACACTTTTCGATCCGACTTATTGTAACGGAGATATTCCGAATTTTAAAACGAACGTAAATAAATAACAACAATAAGTAAATAATTTAACACTGTTCTTTTTAGGATTTGTGAAAAATTGTCTAACCTTGTGGAAATATCTGGGAATTAAAAAGAAAAACGAATATTTCTCTTTTTAATTTTATCTCTAGACTTGAAATGATTTCGTTATTTGACCCTACATAATTTTCTTATATGTTCCGCAAAACAGAATTTATTATATTTCTTCAAATAATTAAGTCATAGTGTATCCTATCCAACCAATTCATGGAAATAATGTGATTACACTTACTAGGAGCAGCCTACTTATTTAATAGTAAGTAAATGTTATTGTTATGTATTTACGCCCACTTTGTGCTACTAAGTAAGGGTGGGATTAGGGATTTTATTTAAAGAGTTCATTCAATAAATCAATTCATATTTCTCAAGTGAGAATCGAGAATATAAACTTGATCTTTACTTTAGCATTAAACGTTCACCTGTAAGAGTTTGGTAACTATCACAGAAAGTTTTCGACAGCTGGCCCGTTGAGCGTTAAAAGACAAATAAAAAATATATATATCCCTTGAAGGAAATTTCTAAAAGTTGTAGTATGCGGAAGAGTGGGGAGGTCAGCTGTAGGCAGACTCGAAGCCACGATATGCCAATTGGCCAAAGAAATGGCATGCCGAGGTAGCATTCCTTGAGCGGTGCCAGGCCGAGATGCAGCTATGCTGTGTCTTAGAATGGGCCTTGGCGAAAATTAATCACAAAAACCAAAATAGAATCTCAGGCGCAGACTATATTTCATTACTGAAACTATTTGGCTATTGATTGCAGGTTGCCGAATGGGGAGTATTAATGATTTGGCAGCTCCTTTGCTCTCAAACGGGATTTAATTTTAATGTCAATACATTTCCCAATATAATAAACTGTCATTATGATTAATCATATTATAATGAACTACATTTAAACAAGCTATGTGGGCTCTTAAATTATCATAGCTGTGCCCCTACTTGCTGGGTATTAAAATCTACAACATAAAAGGAAGTGAAATAGTAGCTTTCGTAACCTTAAAAAACTGATACACAAGGGGAAAACTTAGTTAAAACTTCTTTCAATTTTTTGACAAGATAAATAATATATATAACGTTCTAGAAGTCGATTGTAGAGTTTAAACTGAAAACATATTTATTTTTTATTATATTTGGTTTGTGCCCCACATCGATGGTGATTGGCAAGATCTCTATTAAGGGGTAGTTAGAATAATATATTTATTTCTTCAGGTACACCTTTGTTGTACTTTATTTATATATTATGGGAAATATTCCATAAATATCTGAGTGTTTCTCATAACCTTACATTGTTTAAATGAATATAATAAAAGTTATCTCTTTTAAATCTTTTTAAGTTTCCTGTAGACCTATTCTATTTACTACATGAACCTTTAATTTATGTTTTTGTAAATGTTTATATGTTTTAGATATGTTAGTATTTTTAGAATATATTGGCTGCTGTCAGTTAACAGTTCTTTCATATAGAAAGCATGACTCGGAACCTCAAGAACTGTTAAAACAACCATATGTGGTGTATAATGCAAAATGAGATTTGTTTATATATCAATGCTAGGCACTATTTAATAATTCATTTAGATTAAATTATATAAATTTACCTTTCAAGCGTAAAAAAGACATTTTGACATTACCTGAAACAGAAAATCTAAAATTAGTATCCTATATTACTAGGTAAAAATTGTTAACATTGCAACATCATATAAACATTAATTTCTTAATACACAACCATGTTCTAATTTAAGAATCTAGAATTTACCTAGAACTTCATGGCAATGAAAAATGAGGAAAGTCAATAATAATGAACTTAGAGCGGCGTTTAAATCAATTTTGGTCTTGATTTTTAAATGAGATTTATAAAAGGCCAAAAATAAGGTAATATAACATTTTTTATCCAATACACAGAATAAGACTTATACTAATAGTCAATTAGCAATTTTATTTTTATGTATAAAAAAAAAACAGCTTTTGAATGTTGTAATAGGAGTTCTAAAATATTTCAGTTTGCCTAAAATATTTCAGATTACAGTTACCTAGAGTCCTTAGTACTCTAGTAGTAGAAATCTTAGAACTAATGACTTCAGGTAGGCCAACTGCAATTTATTTTACAACTACACATAAAATTTGTTTTCTTACGTAAGTATGAAATTACTATTTCGAGATCTGAACGTAGCGAAAATTCCAGATTGGAATAATGCCAAAAGTAGACTGATTTTATTCATATGAGAATGTGTGTGCTTCATTCCGTGCATACGCATTTACTCAAAAAGGGTTTTCTACCTTTGATTGTGACTAAAAGTGGTGAATGTTAGTCGAATGTCTTTCTAACAGACACATCTATTTTGTATCGCAAGTAAATTGAATAAATTCATTAGAGGCAGTATCATTATTATTATTTATTAACGTCCAGTATTATTAATTCGCTTTGCAACAGCATTAATTATTGTTATGCGCGAATTGGTGAGTTAAGAGAACTCTTTTTACTTATAAACTCAGCTCCCCGATTGTCAAATTGAGACTGAAGAATAAAACCCATTAAACGCCCCCAACATTGCTAAATTTAAAAATGAAATCTATTCAACTGATACACCTTGACCTTTTGAAACACAAAACGAAAATGATCCAGACGAAATTGGATACATTGATGTTTCTTTAAAGGCTTCTTTTATTGTTGAAAAATTACTGATTTTTCTAATTCAAAGGAACTTTTGTTTATAATATGGTTTTGTTTGTTTTTTACAGTATATATATATATATATATATATATATATATATATATATATATATATAATCATAACAAAACCTACTGTATTATTTAACTAATTTATGGCTGAAGGCCAACAAAAGAGTAAAAACTTCACATGATTATGAAAATAATTTTTATTAATGGAAATTCTATTAAATTTTACTCTGAGAAATTCAGGGAAACAATTGGTGAGCGGGATTTTCTAGTGATAGGCTTGTGGTTCAGTGTCAGAGGAACGGTCCCTATGCCCTAGACATTTTTTGACGAAGTGAGAATAGATAAAAAAAGGTTCTTCAAGCCTTGGTCGAGGGTATCATTATTGATACTTCAGGGATTATTTCCCGCCATATATTTTAACTTTAACTTTGACCAGTGATTTTATTATAGATCATAGATCATGTTATTCTAATAATAGAGTTTGTTAATTTATATCTAGTGACAAACAACTTTTAGATTGCTGACCGCGTTAAAATATTTTAGTTATTTATCTGACTAGATACAATATGTATTAGCAGATTTCCCTTAAGGGAAATCAGCTATTGAGGTTGTACTCATGATGCGAGTTTCGAAAAGTTTCTTCAAATGTCCATCGATCCTACCCAGGAGATGACGAAAATGAGGACCGCTCAACATTATATATATATATATATATATATATATATATATATATATATATATTTGTCTGTTAACGCTCTAGCGGTCGCAATTCTTATTTGATCTTTACCAAACTCGGAACTTAATCGTTTTATGTAAAAAAGAAGATCAAGTTCGTTAATGGCTGAAATCGGACCAGTGGGAGGGGGGGTTTAGAGGGGAGGATTTTTGAAAATTCGAAATATCTCCGTTATTAGGTGCCGGATCGAAAAATTGTATAGAATAAATCTTATTGCAAATTAAATTTACTATAAATATTGTTCTATACATTTATTCTGTATCTTGAATATTAACCGAGATATTTGCATTTGTATTCTGCCATGCTATGTTCGGACTTTCCGCCGAGAGCTCTGGTGGCCGTTTCTATAACTATTCGTCCCTCGTGAATAGGTTTAGAGGTTAGGTCAACTGTTTTTTGGGGCTAGAAACTACTGGGTTATTACGCCCTAAATAATGTTTTAGGTTTAGAGGTTTCTTACTACTACAGTTGTTATTAGGCAGATTTCCCTATTGTAAAACTTCACGTGGGAAATCTGCTTAGTTTACGCAGCCCCTGCGTGACGGACTTTTGTTTTACTTAGTATTGGTATTGTCCTAGGGATTGATTTCAGTTGCTGTTTGCTTCAGCATCTCAATATAATTGAGCAGACTCACAACCAAAACAAAAAAAGTGACTCTCTCTCTACTAGTTTCACGTCCATATGATTCCTCATCAGGAGAAATTCTACCACCCAAAAGATACTTGTACTCCGGCCTTGCCGGTCGGAGAATGGCTTACAAAGCATGGCGGGTCAAGTCAGCTGATTTATATCGATATGTAACAAAATATATGTCGACTATCCCTAAGGAGTTTACTTGTCTTTGTGTTGTAGAGTTTCTTTTATTAAATTATTTGAATAACCTTAAATAGGTCATACTTTTACAACAAAACCAACTATGAAAACACAATACATTACATTAAATTAATTCATGATGTCCATCATATAAGTAGGACGTTTGACTCTGGCCTGTATCCTCTGAATTGCGTGCACTTTATAAAGAGTTAGCTGAAACTTGCTGCATATGTTGTCAATTTTCTTGGTTCGGCTACTTCGGCTTTCTACACCACCGTTCAATACGTTATTGCTGTGGCGAATTTTGGAAAGTTCTTCCACTTTCTACATTAGAATTCGAGATAGAAGGTCGTTCGGAATCGGCACTGGAAAACGGGCGTGCAGGACACGATTGAGGTGAAACTGTTAAATGTTGAAGAATATTGGTAAATTCGTCAGAAAAAAGATTCAGTTCTAAAGGTATTTAAGGTAAAAAATGGCAATTTAAAATCATTTTTTTTTCTTCTGGCATATATTTTTTCTTAAGTATTTGCCTGAATTTTTCTCAATACCTTTTAATCAGCATGAGCCGTTCACAGTACATTAAAAATAGCCGATAAATACTCACGAACACTATTCATTACGATCAACTGGGACGCAAAATAATATAAAATAAAAATTAACCAAATATACCCATTTAAAATTTCTGAAATTCCCAACATAAACTCCTTCAGATTCAATCAAGATTAGTTCCTAAAAAAATAGAATGGTTCAAAATAGGAACACGGAAAATTAAATGTTGTATTAAAACATTTTTGTCATTTTCCTTTAGTGATTCAGAGTGTAATATGTTATTGTATTCCAATGGCATGTGACCGTGATTATCATTACTCATTATCAGTAATTTAATTTTATCAGTACTACTATCATTTTTTTGGATTTAATTTATGGAATTATACTCTGGAGAAATATTTGAATGACAGAAGTTGTTTTAAAATGATTTTTCCATTACAAAATCTTCTTAACCCGACAGAAACTTTTTAGGTTCAACGACTAAAATGTTAAATGTCACTTAAGTTATAAGGAGTAACCTAACTAATTTATGGTAAGTAAATGTTATTGTTATCTATTAACAGTTTGTGCAACTAAGACTAATTGGGAATTGTTATCTAAAGGTTGTTTTCCTTTAAGTAGATTCCCTTTAAGAGGTTTAGCCATTTCAGTCAACACTAAAGATCATATTTGTTATTGGTTGAAGTCAGTCAAGAAATAATGGTGGTTCAGAGGAGGGAGAAGAGAAAATTCAAAATATCTTCGTTATTTTGAGTCGGATCATAAAATTATATAGAATCAAACTTATTAAACTTATAATTTTCTACAAATGTTGTTCTATACAATTTTTGGGAATGCAAGGATTAAGTGAAATATTTTTACATTCTGGTTTTGTTCCTTCAGTAACCCCACCCCCTACTACTCATCGCTTTTAGCAGATTTCCCTTAAGGGAAATATATATATATATATATATATATATATATATATATATATATATTCTATTAACACTCTCGCGGCCGCAATTTTTGTTTAATCGTCACCAAACTCGGTATTTAATCGTATTATGTAAAAAGACAGATCAAATTCGTTAACGGCTGAAATCGGACAAGTGGGAGGAGGGGTTTAGAGGGGGGAATTGTATAGAACCAATCTTTTTGCAAATTAAATTTACAATAAATATTGTTATTACAAGTATTCTGTATCTTGAATATTAACCGAGAAATTTGCATTTTTATTAAGTGTAACGGACGAGCTATGGTCGTTTCGTTCCCGCCAAAAGCTAGTTCGGCCGTTTCCGTGACTGTTCGGCGCTCTGATGGAGATTTCTCTATTGTATAACTTTACGTGGGAGATCTGCTTAGTCTACATAGCCCCTGCGTGACGGACTTTTTTACGTATAAATAAAGAATACATGGTGATAAAATATCACAAGTGTTATAACAGCATTTGGGAAATCTGCTTAGTTTGCGCAGCCCCAGACGTTTTTTAAGCCAGGCTGGGACTAAGTATTTCATTTAACGAAGTCGTCACTAAATAAATTCCTATTGCCCGAGTGTTCAAGTGAGATCAAGAACGACGCCTTAACTCGCATGTCAAAGCTGACGTGTTAATAACCTCTGCGATGAAATCCTAGTAGTTGGTTTAGTGTCATGAACGACGTCCGCGACTAAAAAAATTCTAAATAAAAAAAAAAATTCCATGATATGAGATCTTGTTATTGGTGTAGGACCCACCCCTGGGGTGCCGGTGTCTGGTCACGACGAAGACCTCCACCGACCAACTGGCACATCCGACTCTCATTAAAGGAAGAAATTTTCTTCAGGGCTGCTATAAACCATTACGACTCCTGGGTCCTTAATTACCAGAGTCCTTTCTACAGAATTAATGACCCACTGAATTTCTTTTTCTCAGCCCAGAGCGAATCCAACATTTTCTTATTAACAGATTTCCTTTAGGGGAAAACAGAGCTACCCGCCTTATTCGACTCGATTTTTGGAAATGTCCTGCAAATAAATATCGTCGACCTTAAGTAGGATTGAGGAAAATGAGGTTCTTCCAAATTGTGCATACATCCAACTAAACATGTGTTACTCCTAGAGGAGTGTGTGTGTGTGTGGAAGTATTTCGTGATAATATTACTTTATAAAGTTGCTTGTTATCTTCTGCAAAACTAGTTAACATTGAAATTTAAATAACTGAAAATGAATAGAAAAAAAAAACTAAATCAGAGTTAAAATGAAAATTAAAAACAGACGTAATGAAAAGACAAAATTTTCACATTAAAACAAAATAACAAAAAGCTAAAAACCTTACAACAAAATCAAACATTGTTAAATAAAGTTAATTTATATTTATAATAACTTGTCAGATGCTTTGTTATTAATTAATGAATGCTTTCATTCAACTATTTATATATGGGATAAACTTGAAGAAAAAAACACATGGACGATTGAAGATAAAAACGCAAGGACGATTATACATTAAATAAAAATTGAAAAATGACGCCAAGGGGCCCATGTATAGTCATGTGAGGTAAGATGTTGGTCTTTACCCATGGTAAACTTAGACTCTAGAATTCGATTCCCATGTGGGTTGTAGGAATCTAGTGACGAACTCACATAATAAATCCTTAGTCCTACTCTGGCCAGAAAATGGTTGTAACCTTTAGTTAACCCGTCCTTGTTAGCCGTAGTTGCATGAAAGCGTTCGTTAATAAATAACAAAACATCTGAAAAGTTATTATAAAAATAATTTTTTTTTGAAAATGTTTAACTTTGTTGCTACATTTTCATGTTTTTTTACTTTGTTTTAAGGTAAATATTTCGTCTTTTCTTTACGCTTGTTATACTGGTAATTTTAATTTTTTTTTTTAATATTTGTAGGTCTCTATTTTCTTTTCATTTTTATTCATGTAAATTTTAATTTTAACTATTTTGACAGAAGAGAACACGTAACTTTATAAAGTAATATCTTCACCAAATATATATGTATATATACATATAATATACACACCATCTTTTTACAATGATCGAATTAATTTACCTATTACGAATAAAGTTATTCATACACAAAGAGATTCTTTCCACTTTCACCACATTGTTAAATATAATAACACCTCAAAACCATCCACTTAAGTCGTATTTTTCCTAATAGCTGACAGTGATTGATTGTACTTTTTTTAATCAACAATACCTTTCGATGGTTTATTGATTTAAAAAAAAAAATGGAAATTAAATGACAAGTCCTTTGTTACCTAACAATTACTAAACATCAGGTTTGATTGCCACCAAAGGTGAAATATATATACTTTAAAATGTTGGCAATATTGCCATTAGTTTTTGAGGATATTTAATTTAATTGTCATCAAGTTGAATTAGTTATAAAATATTAGTTATTTGAATATTTCACCCGAGATAACCTGTATGTTTCTTTAAAGTACCCAATAAATGTAGTTTGTTAGATTCAGAAGAGTTTTAAAAATCGTATGGCCCCATACGATAAGGGTTAGCAATTCTAATGATAATAAAAAAATTAAATTATCCAAAATACTAGTTTATAATTGATTTGTTTAAAGTCCTTCTTGTTTTCCTAAGGAATTGCTACTGTCTAACTGAAAATACCGCACCTAAAACAGTATTAAATCAACGAAAATATCCGTTTACATTGAATTAATACATATGTCACTCCTTCATCAGTAGCTCAACATGTTTCTTGGTTGTTCTTGAACCTTGATCCGGGGGAAAATGAGTCCATGTGAAAATTCCCATGGGGTGGACTATAAGCGAACAGGTTTCTTTCTTTCACTATGCATTTCTATGCAACGATTTGCAAGCCATGACTTAAAACCTGTTTGCAAATTTTTTCCTCCCTTCCGGACAAGATGCAAATGCATTTCTCACATTCATATTATTTAGCATTATATTTATGACTTGAGCTATAGCTGTAGCCTCTCTAAAATGTTGAAACTATTCTAAACTGAAATAGACAAATGATTTTAACACAATTTTTACCCACAAAAAGAATCACATTTCTCACTTTGCATTGACGATGCCTTGATAGTTGTTATCAACATCAACATTTACATTTGATGATTCAAAGTATTTAGACTAAACTAGTGCTACAGCCCTTCTAGAATATCATGAAAGCTGTTGGGATCGCATAGATTCAAGCCAATCTTCTTTAAATGTTTAAAGGTATAAAACAAAGTTATTTTCATTCAGTTATTATTATTTAAAAGGAATTGTATTAATCCAATTTTCTCACTAATTAACTCCTATTTTAGGATATTCAGAGATGTTTGACGTCCCGGAAACACAAGTGGCTGGGAAACAGTAGAAATAAAAAAAAAAACACGTAGTTTTGACCAAGTACTTATTTCTTTTTACCTACTAATAGGTAAAACTAAGAAGTTTTTTAGCAATCTGCCATGATTTATGTATTTACGAAGTTATTAATTATAAGCAGTTTTTATTTTTTTAGTATTTGTTTATTGGTGGACTGATAATTTCCTTTGGGTTCATTACACCTTCCTCAAATTGGATCCTCAAATTGCCGGTATCCATGTTCTAACCCTACGTGGTTCCTTTCATATAATGATATACAACCTTAGCTGTTTTTGATCCCTTTAATGATATACATATATTAAATCTCATACAAATCCACAAAAAAAAAATCCGTCACGCAGGGGCTGCGTAAACTAAGCAGATTTCCTAAGTCCTAGAACAACACTTGTGATCTCTAAATATGTAGAAGGGGGGAGGGGGTTACTAAAGATAGAAAACAAGAAAGTACGAATAACTCGTTTAATACTTCAGTTACGAAAAAATACATAAAGCAACAATTGTAAAAAATCAAAAATTTAATAAGATTGGTTCCATAAAATTTTATAATCCGACTCATAATAACGCAGATATATTGAATTTCCTAATTCCCCCCTGCTCTAAACCACCATTATTCCAGCTCCGATTTCAGCCAATAACAAATATGATCTAAAGCGTTGACTGAAAGGACTAAATGTCGAATATGGTATAGACCAAATGAACATTTTCGAGTAAAGAACTAAAAATCTTGGTGATCTTGTAATTGCATGTGTTTCACAAAGTACTAGTTCAATGAAAACCACATTTGGCATTTAAGCTTGGAATGAAGTGGTTCATGTCAAAACAGCTTATATTTAAAATGACATGAGTAGGAGTGGGGGTTTACTGGCGGCCGAAAAGTAATATATGGAAATATCTTCCATATACAATATAGACAAAACATGTATATAACAGCATTTATAGAACATTATATTTGCAATATGATTGACTCGATACATTTCTCACCTCTAACCCCCCCCCCTTCCTACTGGACCGATTTTAGCCTTTAAAGAACTTGATCTTCATTTTTACATAAAACGTTTAAATATCGAGTTTAGTAACGATCAGACAAGATTGTAAGCGCTACTGTGTAGAATCGATAGACATTTGAAGCCATTTTTCTAAAGTCCCATCATGAGTACGTCAATAGCTGATTTCCCCTTAGGGAAATCTGATAAAAGCTAGACGATCCCTGAATTTTCCATATGTGATTCAAACACAGGTCTCTTATCAACCAAATTGTAGAGCGTTCTGTGCCTATATCAATGTCTGGCCACCATTAAAGTAGTTTCCTTATTCATACTAGGAACCAGGCAACAGGTGTGTCGCAAGGGGACATTATAGGCCACGCGTTGAAAGATGTCAGGAGCCTAACAAGATTGGTATAATCAGCGTAATTAATACCAGACGATATGAGTCACACGTATTCAGAGCCTTTTGAGAACCAGCTGACGAATCAACACCAACTCAAAATGGAGTTCCTGCTTTCCCTTCCCTTATTCTGCAAGAGGTATATACTTCTTGCACAAGAAACCCCTGACGAAATATAATTTCTAATATACTATTTTTTTTTTTAAATTAACCTTTACAAGTAAGAATATTTCAACATACATAATAATATTATTAGAAGTGAATGGTACGACAAGGTTTCTGCATGATCAATTAAATCGGTCTGAAATGGTATCAACCCTTCTACTTAATAATAATTAATCTTAGGAAATCTATTTTACACAACAATATATACTGGTGTTTTGTTGCATTTCATACAAGTGTGAAGGTTTTCAAATAATTGGAATTACTGCCTTTTTTTTATTTTATCTATTTTCGTTTATTTTGCCATATTGAAAAAAATATATGTTACGCTCACGTCCGATGAAAGTAATATAAGAGACATGGTTTTCTTTTGCAGTGTATGAAGAGGGATATTACAGGAGTATATTACTTCAGGAAACCAAATGTCACGTTAACTCTAAATAAATGGAATTGAGGAATCCCAAAGCTCAAAGTGAAGGAAGTTCCCGTCTAAAATATCTTAACATATCGTTGCAGCATTTTAGACAATATTTTTGTAAAAATGTGTACAATTACCACATACATTAACTATTGTAATATCGTAAGACCAACATATTATATTTTTAAGAATAAGAATCAAACGTATTTATATATCATAACATATTTCATAATTTGTTGAATGACTTATTTATTTGTTATAGTGTATTTCCAATTTTATCACATTTGAATTTTTCTTGTCAAGAGATTACGAATTTATTAAATTTTCGATTATTTAATTAAGGTTCTGTTTTTTTCGGTTTTTTTACACAAGTTTTATGACGTTACATAGATTAGAACAACTATTTTCTTCTTGTTAAACTCTGAACTTATATTTCCACCCAGATATTTAGTTTCGCACAGATAAGATTCTATCATTATAAGTTAGCTTTCGTAGTTTATAATTTCGTCCTTAATAAGAATTTTCTGCACTATTCATCATTCTATTCCTTCATCTACCTGCATTGACATTAGATCATACCTACTAGAATTTTTGGATTATTACAAGTGTAAGAAACTGGACCTGAATTGCCAATAAGAGCATAGGAACTACACTTTCAATAATATATCAAGCGTAGATACTAGACCTACTATAATATTACAACTGGCATAGTACAATACTATACCTATAATGGCATTACAAGCGTAGATAATAGCCCCACAATGACTTTACAAGTGTAGATAATAGAATTATTGGGGTATTACAAGCGTAGATACTGGGCCTGCATTGCTATTACAAACTTTGAAACTAAACCTACAATGACTTTTTAAGCGGAGATACTAAACCTACTATAATATTACAAGTGGTGTACTATACCTATAATGACATTACAAGCGAAGATAATATCCCCACAATATCTTTACAAGCGTAGATAATAGAATTAGTGGGGTATAACAAGCGTAGATACTGGAACTTTATTGCCATTACAAACTTTGAAACTAAACCTACTAGTACAATGACTATTCAAGCATAGATAATAGGCCTACTATAATATTACAAGTGGTTGTACTATACCTATAATGGCATTACAAGCGTAGATAATAGCCACACAATAGCTTTACAAGCTTAGATAATAGAATTATTGGGGTATTACAAGCGTCGATACTGAATCTGCATTGCCATTACGTGGGTAAGTACAAGACCTACAATGGCATTTCAAGCGCTGAAATCCTGAATTAAGACTACACCTAGGACCTAGGAAAAAGGAAATAGAATCATTTTGCGGTGATTAGTCGTCTTCCCGTAAAGTCTTTGGGCATTTGGGTGAGTTGCTGGTTGTTCATCTCTTAAGTAAGCCAATGCAAAAATACTCATTCATCGTAGAGCCCCTTGTCCTTCGTGAATGACTCTTACAGTTAACAACTCGTCGGGCGTTAAGCGCCCAGGTAGCCAGTGACTGCTTCTCGTTTTGTGTCGTAACTTCTTACGAGGGCAGAGGAAGGCCAAATCAAATGTAGCCATAAAATGCGAGGAGGGGCTCGGGAGCAAGGGGGTGCATACGAGTAACCGGGACGGGAAAAAAGGTTGCCACCGCGACCGGTTCTGCAGAAGAGGCGGGAACCACAAGGACGGCCTTCTCCTCCCTAACGGCAGAATGCTAAATCAAACTAACATTTCTCGGCCGGTTTACTACAGTAGGTGACTCCGAAATAATTAATTACTTCTTGAATTAAACACAACGACGTTTTAAATTCGAAATTATGTACAGCTACTGTACCTAACCTAATGAACAATACACATAAATTAATATACATCGACAAATATTACTCCTAATGACCGAGATCTCAGGATATTTATGACCTGGAATAAGAATAAGTCTTGTGCCGCGATAACTAAGCAGATTTCCCTCGTGCACCACGCATTTGCATTTATCTCAAAAAATAAAATATCAATGTGAACAATATTTTGTATTTAGGCTTCAAATAATAACAGCTTATTGTTAATATGACATGAGTAGGAGTGGGGGTTCATTAAAGGCCGAAAAATAAAACATTCAAATACCTCGGTTAATAATAATGATAATGGAAAAATGTATATAACAGCATTTGTAGAACATCTAATTTGCAATAATATTCGTTCTATACACTTTTTTGATCCGGTGCATAATAACGGAAATATTTAAAAATTTTGAAATCCCCCCCCCAATCTAAACTCCCATTCAACCAGGTCCGATTTCAGCCATTAACGAACTTGATCTTTATTTTTACATAAAACGTTTAAATATCTGGTATGACAAACTAGTGATCTCGTCTCGCCTTATATTTTTATTTCAACGAAAAAATCCGATGAGTAGACTAGTTCGTGTTTATTATTATTGAATAGGACTGTTAAATTAAACTTCCAATACGGCTTAGTGCTAATAAATATAAACGAGTTAAGAACGTATAAAATTACAATATAATGAAAGACGATTAAACAAAAATTATGGCCGCTAGTGCGGTAACAGACTTGTGTGTGTGTGTGTATATATATATATATATATATATATATATATATATATATATATATATACTAGCGGACCCGACAGACGTTGTCCTTGATGATATTTCAAGCGATTAGGATATTAAATTTAATAATATTAAGCTTATAACAAAGCTACTTTTAATAACACAAAAACCACTTTTGTTATGTGCACGTTTGCCTACAAAAAAATAGAAAAAGAAATATCGCGAATTTTTTATTCAGGCCTCCCTTATAACCCCCACTCCTATTTGAACCTAAAATATAGCTGATAATCATGGAATTAACGCTAATTTACGTATAGAGTTTTGTGAAGTTGGGTTTAGTCGTTAGTGCCCAATAAAATTGTTGGCTCCCACTTGAATGTTTCAGTATATATCTCGTCTATACTTTGCTATACGACAAAAGTGAATATAACAAAAGTTACTCTAAATAACAAAATAAACAACTTGTATCCTGTGCATATTTGTCGAAAAACCAATAGCAAACGAAATACCGCTATTTTTAAATTTAGGCCTCTTTTACAACTCCCACTCTTTCTCCATCTGCTGGGCTGATTTGTAAATCTAAACCATCCAGGACGTCACCAAAACGCATACAAACAAATTCATTCAATCCGGTCCAGCCGTTTAGGAGGAGTTTAGTGACATACACACGTACAGTAGAATTATATATTTACGTATATATAATTCTACTGTACGTGTGTATGTCACTGAAGTATATAACTTGAACATAGCTTTAACACAATATAACAATAACTGTGATAACATATAGCAATAACAAATGTAATATTGTGAAATAACAATATTATATCAATTTTATCACTACATAAAAATAGCTTTAATAAAAAAAATAATATAGCAATAATTATAATAACACATGTCAATAGTTATAACATAGTTCGACAAACAAAAAACAATATACTGTAGTAATACAAAACATAAGGCAATGACCAAGCCATTTATAACAAACTTGAGGTTATACTCAGTACTCCTAATGTAAACAAAGGAACTACAGTGATGTACAATCATTTTTAAATATCTTTAGTCTTAGAAAGTAGAATTAACACAAACACTATCTATTACACTCTAATAACAATGTGCAATATATATACAGTCGACTCTCGCTATCAAAATCCCAGCGGACTGCCATTTTTGTTCGTGTTATGTATAGTTCGTCTTAGGCATAGTTCGAGTTATAGAGGTGAACTAAATGAAAATTCGTGTTACAGAGGTAAAAAAAAAATGTACTGTGATTTATTCCCTACATCTTCTACAAATCTACATAATCTTAATATTTTACGAATATTTAAATGAATTAAAATATGTATATATACATAATTTTAAAAAAAAAAAAAAACAAAAAAAAAAAAAAACGGTAAAACACAGAAAACAGAAAATATAATATTAATTCCACTGATTAATAAGTCCTTAATCTTCCTTTGCTTAAAACTGAAAAACACCATCAGTCATAATGTTGATTAAAATAAAGAAAACTTTGCTGTATCCCTTACAGCTTCAAAATTAAACATTTAACTTGGTACAGTATAATAAAAAATACCCGAGACGAGACTGCAAACAGACTAAAGGCTCTTGTCGCCGGTTATGACTCACCGACAGGTTGCAACCTGAACGCCGGGATTTCGTGTTAAACAAATCCATTCTGAGAACATCGTGATATAGAGGTAATGCACTAATTAAATTCGTCTTATCTACTGAAATTCGAGTAACAGAGGTAATTTTTGTCTCTCTTCATGTTATAGAGGTAAAATATAACCGGTAAGTTCTTCGTGTTAGACTGGTTTTTCCAAGGGGATTAAAAATAATTCGTTCTATCAAGGCTTTCGTGTTATCAAGGTTCGTGTTAGCGAGAGTTGACATAAATATATAAAGTGGTACCTGTACTTTTTAGCCCTGAAGAAGATAAAATAAATATTCTCGAAATATTGGAATGAACTAAGATTTTTTCACCAACTCTTACCAAAACTCCAAAAAACAACAACACCATATATATATATATATATATATATATATATATATATATACATTTGAAATCTCATTGTTATTGGATAGTCTAATGCAGAAGCCAAGTGGAAGCCACCGCACTTCTTTGGGACTTGCTTTTGCTCTTGTTCGTATCAGTGGAATTTCGAATAAACAGAAGGCGCTTCATGATTCGACTACTAATTTGTAGAAGCTCATTTATATATAACCCCTCTCGAGAGAATTTGTTACAGTTTTATCAATTATGTGTCGTACATTTAATTATCTAAATATTTTGTTCATTCTCCGCCTTAAACAAGCTTAGATTTGACCTTTTGGCACTATAAAATGAAATCTGGGAAAGTCTCTTATGAACATTAAAAGGAGTAATTGAACTAACATGATAAAAAGCATTTACTGTTTTTAATGATAGCATTTACGAAATATTAGTTTTAATGTCATTATCAATTAACTATAATGACAGTTTTATCTGCATCTCGTGCATTCCTTTTAATTAAAACTTACAAAGAAAAAGCAGAGGCCTTCATTGGGTCATTAATCTCTGACATGCATATGACGTATGACGTAAAAATATTATCTCTTGACGTAAATGGTTCATGCAAATGAGAATAATTTCGATTTAAAGCTACCTAGTAACAAATAAATTGAGCAACATTTCGTAACAGCTAATGAAATCAAATTATGACGAAACTCGGAGAAGAAGAGAACAACAATTTAGCAATTATTTATAATTGTTACCCTGCACAAAACAATCAATGTTTCCGTTTAAGTCCTTTATGAAGCATCTGCAATCTCTAAGCGAAAATGATAAATCAAACATTTTACCGTGAATATTAGATAAGAATGAAGGCCGTCAGCTGACTCTGTAGACAATGATAAGGTGATCTTTTTATACCAAGCAGTTAAAAATACAATGAATGATTATTTTTTTTCTTTTATCAGTATGTTATCAGTAGGTAGATATTAATAAACAATAAAGGAGATATTTAAAAATAATATTTATAAATGAAAAAAAAATAAAAGCTACAATAATATAACTGACATCTATAATACACAATAATTGCTTATCATAATTTCGGAATTCTTGTTAAGACAAGATAATTGTAATAATGAATTTGTAACTTTATTATTTGTTAACGTCCACTTCCTTTTATGGCTGATTGGGCAGGTTGTCTATAGGTTACAACCCTTTTCTGGTAAGGGTGGGACTAAGGATTTTATTTACTGAGTTCGTCACTACATAAATTGTTTGCACAGGCGGGAATCAAGCTCGCCACTCGAGGTTTACCATGTGAGATTTATAGCCAACGCTTTTACTCACATGGCTAACCTGAGATTTTCAGTATTTTTAATGGAGCCCTTATATTTTATTATCTTAAATAAATTCGATTTTAGACTATCAGGGTGATCTGTTAAAGTATGCATTGTTTTAATCTCACCAATCTTTAGACTGACTTATTAGATTTAATACTTTAACTCATATATAAATACAAATCAATAATTTAAATATTTATTAGTGAAACGACGGAGTCATTCGTTTTTTCTTTAGAATTTATTTTATTACACACACACACACACACAAACACACACACACACACACACACACACACACACACACATTTAAACGGTCCTCCTTTCGTCATCTCCTAGATAGAATTAAAGGAACATGTGAGGAAATATTTCGAAAATGGCGTACAAACTCAATAGCTGATTTACTTAAAATATGTACTTAAAGTCACTGTAATATTTAATATATTTTTAGGCGCAGAAAATGTTATCAATTTGAAAGAAAATATTTTGACTTCATGTTCGTGAACAATTCTATTAATCAGCTAGTTCAAAATATACAGACGCACGTTTTTCACTATTTATTTTACTCTGTATTTCATTATACCTCTGCTTCATGCTATAGAATTATTTGAAGAATATTTCATGAGAAGTACTCTCTTAATAAGGACCAATAAGATGGCCAAGTCCTCTACTGTTTTTTAATATTAAGCAGAGTACACTTTGGGTGTCAACGCTCCATCGTCAGTGCCTGGTGATTATAGCTGTGTAGTCTGGACCACGACCGCCGGGCGTCTCCAGATCCCGTGGTCCAGACTACGAAGCTTTAATCAGGCACTGAGGATGGAGCGTTGACTCCGAAAGTGCACTCTGCATAATATTAAAAAACAGTAGAGGACATGGACTTCTTATTGATCCTTATCAATTGGTTCCTCTATCATCCAGCATATTCCAGATATAGTACTCTCTTACTGTAACCCCCTTTATTTTATAGATTCTCCTTGAGACAAGAAATTGCTCATATATGGTAGATATTTATAAGATTAACTATATATACATAAATAATTTGGAACTTCCATGGTTTTAAAAGGGTGTAAATTCGGACAGTGGTTTTCCGTTGCCCTCTGTCCTAGTCAGTGTTGCACATTTTAACCGTTTTGCCACTACCCAAGTTACCCAACCCAAGGGATCTCTGCATCATTCCTACAAACTAGAATCCGTGATTCACGGACCGCAGTGTACGTCGACACTGCGTTGCCCAAGCAGAGTGAGAGCAAAAGTCTTTTCAAGGCAATGGAAAAAAGGAGTTAGAAACTTCTTGGACATATCATAAGGCACAAACACTTCATTACAAATATATTTGAAGGTAGGATTCTTGGGCATAATGGAAAAGGAAGGCCTAGAAATCCTATTTTGGAGACATTAGGCATCTTATGGATTTCGGTGAGTATAGTAATGTGAAAACAGCAGCATCCGATAGAACACAATGGTTGCAATGACAAAGCGTAGCCTTAGATCACGATTATATATATATATATATATATATATATATATATATCTATATATATCCACACATGTGTGCGTGTAATGGAAAAAATGGGATAGTAGAAAGTGTATCTCAGAGAAATGTGAGGCGATGTGGCTGTTGAACTTGATTCTCCGGTGCAGTAACTGTACTGCTGGGAGGAGGGAAGGGGTTGGTATCTAGATCATCTGAGGTCGGGAATGCTGTGCTTTCTGCACTAGTCTGCTTATCAGAGCGATAAGTCTTGCTAGGGCTATCTTATAGTCTGAGCAACTGTATCGAGAGTGGGGGAAATGATAAGGGAAGTTGTGGACGATAAAACCACAACAAAAAGGAAGTAAGATGGAAAAAAAAAATTATACGTGACGTCTGTAGGATCTAAATAAAAGTCAGTCACACAGGGGCTGCGTTAACTAAGCATATTTCCCACTTGATGGTATGCTATACCTGGTGACCTCATCACACCACGTATTCTTTCTATGTAAAAAGAAAAGTCTCCGGGTGGGTTACTGCGGTCCGAAAACAAGGAAGTACGAATAACTCGCTTAATATTTTAATTCTGAAAAATTCTAGTGCATCAAGAGTTTTAACAAGATTATAACATATTGCGATCCACATATATTACTGAGATATTTTGAATTTCGAATCTTGACTCCCCTCTAAACCCGCAAGAACAATAAGAAATTATTTAGTATATAACTCATTAAATCCATAGTCTCACCCTAGCTAGAAAAGGGTGGCAGTAAGTGGCAGTAGCCTCGGTAGCAGAAAGTGGGCGTAAATAAATAATAATAATATTTTTTTTTTTATATTGTGCATATTCACTTTTATTTACCTCTTGCTTATATATTTTTTTTATCATACTGACGTTTTCTATTAAGGGTGATGCGGAGCTTTAGTTGTACGGGAAAATAGAAAATTGAAACCAAGAACGCCGAAGATTTGTACACGGATGTTTTCGTTTATCCAATTAGATTAATGAATTTTGCTATTCTTAAATGAAATGCAGTACAATATTTATCGATTTAATTTAATAGAACTATAATGAAGTCATGTAATGCCCACGTCAGATTTCTCTTTCCGATCTCCAGTGATATAATCTCCATCTAAATAACCAAAAATTGTTGAATAACAATTGCTCCTAAATATATTATCAATTTAACGTTTTTGAAACATGGACCAAATAGTCATTTAGTGGTTAACATCTTTTTCTAGCTTCGTTTGACCTTGGGATTTTATTTATCCAGTTCATCACTAATAACAACTCTTTGGGTTGACCCACTCAAATACTGTTCGGATTAAAAATACAATAATAATAAAAAAAAACAAAAAAACAATCTAAAATCATGTGAAAAGCATTGGATAAATCATTAGCTGGAATCAGTACAAACTCTTCGAAACTTAGAATGGTTCATCATTTTAAATAGGTCATTGCATTATGTAATTTTATTGTTAATGTTGAAGTACTTCTTTCTTGCCACTTGAAATAAAACAAAATAATAACTTGTGTTGCAGATTATCCACTTATTAATATCTGTAGGTAATTTAATTATTCACTTATGAGTACGTTGTTACTTTAAATCAAATCTATTATTCTATAACACTTGAAATGTTTGAATTTATCAGAAAAATATCAACAAACAAAGGAGTTTAAATTCATTTTTGCCTATGGGATATATTGATTGAATATAAGCAGGGTTACTGATTTGAGGTAACTTCTGTAATTATTTTATTATATACTAGCTGTGTCTAATGTAATAAAACCTAACTTTTATTAGCAAATTTCCCTTAAGGGAAATCAGCTATTAAGGTCGTACTCATGACGCGATTTTCGAAAATTTCTTCAAACGTCCATCAATCCTACCCGGGATATGTCGAAAATGAGGTCCGTTCAAAATTATATATATATATATATATATATATATATATATATATATATATATATATATATATATATATATATATATATATTTGTCTGTTAACGCTCTAGTGGTCGCAATTTTTGTTTGATCGTTACCAACTCTATATTTAAACGTTTTATGCAAAAAGACAGATCAAGTTCATTAATGGCTGAAATCGAACCAGTGGGAGGGGATTTAAGTGGGGGGATTTTCGAAAATTCCAAATATCTCTGTTACAATACGTTGGATCAAAATATTGTATAGGATCAATCTTATTGCAAATTAAATTTACTATAAATATTGTTCTATACATTTATTCTCTATCATGATTATTAGCCGAAATATTTGCATTTTTATTGATTGTAGCGGACGAAATGAGATCTGTTAACTTCGGGTCTAGTCCTGAGTTTCCGTCAAAAGCTAGTTCAACCGTACCCGTAAAATCGTCTGCTCGACTCTCGTGAAATTTCTCTAATGTAAAACTTCTCGTGGGAAATCTGCTCAGTTTACGCTGCCCCTGATAGACTGACTTTTTTGATATATTCAAAGGCTAATAAGGAAGGACGAGATGGTTAATTCAGATATTGGGAATTTGCTGGTGAGAGTTAGGCGATAATGTGTAATCTAAATGGAGGAATTTATAAATTCATAAGGCATATGATAGAATATACTGGGAGCCTGAATCTATTGACCAGGCCTGTCCTAGATTCTGGCCGGCCTTCCTCGCCTGGCATCCACTCACTGGGCAGATTAGCTCCGTTATCACCTCATTCCTACATACATATATGACGTCACACTCCTTGCTAGGGAGTGGGGGAAGTTGCTAGAAGAAATATTTTACACATTGATACTTCCTCCTCCTTCCCCTTTACCTTTTTAGCAGTTTTTCCTTAAGGGAAATCAGCTGTTGACGTCGAACTTGAAATGAGAATATTGAAAAAGTGCGTCAAAAATCCATCGGTCCTAACCTGCAGATGACAAAATCAGAGCCCGTTCAAAACTATATATATATATATATATATATATATATATATATATATATTCTGATAACGCTCTAGTAGATCGCAACCAAACACGATATTTATACGTCTGAGTTGGTATTCTGGCTGGTGCAAGTGACATCTGATGTAGGTAGGATGAAAGAAGGTCCTGGATGTTGACCTGACGGCTCTTGGAGCTGGACTAGACTGGACTAAGCTAGCGCTCTACCATTTTAGCAGATTTCCCTTAAGGGAAATCAGCTATTCAGGTTGTACTCATGACGCGATTTTCGAAATACATTTATTCTCTATCTTCACTATTAACCGAGATATTTGCATTTGTATTGTGTATGTGGTCGGCAGGAGTCGGCTATTCGGCAGGACATACGGTGGTATTGTGTTACCAGTGTGCAGATTTCTCTATTGTAAAACTTCAGATGGGAAATCTGCTTAGTTTACGCAGCCCCTGCGTGACGTACTTTCTCGTAACTCGAGAATTAAGCAAGTTATTCGTACTATCATGTTTTCTGTCGTCAATAACCACCCACTCGCTCTACATAACGCTCGCTGAAAAAAAGGGTGGGGTTACTGAAAGCTGAAAATTATTAAATGCAAATACCTCGGTTAATATTCGAGGTAGAGGAAAAGCGTACCGAACAACATTTATTGCAAATTAAATTTGGAGCAAGGTAAATTACATACAATTGTTCGATCCAACTCACGGAGATATTTTTTTAATTTGCTTTTCCCTCCCCATTCAACCCCTCCTTCCATTGATATTAAATTTTCAAAACAAAAAAAAAAACACTCATATATTGAGTTTGGGAACGATAAGAGAAATATTCCGACCGAGTGGTAACAGACAACAATGTGTATGTGTGAGTATATATATATATATATATATATATATATATATATATATATATATATATTTAGAACGGAACTCATATTCATAGTCTCCGACGGAAATATCGATGGAACTTTGAGGATTATTTTTTTCATAATTTACCCCCAGAATACAACCTTATTAGCTAGTTGTCCTTAAGGGAAATCTGCTTAGACGTAGATCATCTGATCCTATAAACAGTTGATGTATTTAATTTTATTTTCTTGAAGATCAAAGCTATTTCGTGAAATCACACAAGTCCACAAGTTTTACATAGAACATTCAAGCGATTAAACCACTAAGCCTGATCCTTTTAAAATATGAGTGAAAATAGATTTGGACTGGGGAAAAAGGAAATGGAAATCCGGTAAATAGGGAGTGACGGAGAGGGCAGCACAAAGGACGGAAATAGAACTTCCTCTTCAGGACCAGCGCAGCAAAGGATAAGCCCAAAATGTTCTGGCGAATTCATAAAATATTCAACCAGAAATACCCTAGAGCGAGCTCGGGCAGTTTTTCTAGCAACCGGAAATAGCTTCCCAACTTCAATTTCTATTTAAATCTTCTGTCAATACCTGTTTTTCTAGTCCATTCTACGTGTTTAATTGACAGCTAATTATCTCTCAGTTAATTACACATTTTTTCTTTGCACAATTTTATTCACACTGATTCCAACTATCATTATTTAATTGTAATATTCATTGCTACTTTTATTAGCAGATTTTCCATACGGGAAATCACCTATTGCAGCGGAACTCAAGGTGCAAATTTCGACAAATTTATAACTGTTGAACAGTTTATATATATATATATATATATATATATATATGTGTGTGTGTGTGTGTGTGTGTGTGTGTGTGTGTGTCTATTAACACATCGTTGGATTTTTGTTTGATCCTTAGCAAACTCGATATTTCAACTTTCATTTTCGATATTCAACGAGTAGAACTAAAGATAAGGTCGTCAACGGCTCAAATCCGAGCAGTGGGAGAGGTGTTATGGGAGGGAGGGTTCTGAAATTCTAAATATCTCGTTTATTATGAACCAATCTTAGTGCACATTACATTTCCTATAAATGACTTTATATACATTATTTTTTTAACTTGACCGAGATGTTTGCATTTTTTAATATTCAGCTTTTTGTCACCGCTTGTTGTAATAAGTCAATGTATCATGAAACATCTTATTGGAAGCTTAAATAATAAATATTGATACCAACGGACCTTGCTTGTGAGATACATGCAAATACGTATTGTGAAAAGATCAATAACTAAGATTTACGTTCTTGACGTGAAAATGTTTATTTCATCTAGTCTTCCTCGAAATTTGACTTTTTCATTCGACACTAATGATTTATCAGTTAATGGCGTGAATCGGATTAGAGTGGGGGGGGGGGGTTAGATGTAAGGGAATTTGAAAATTCTAACTATCTTCATTATTATGAGTACGAACGAAATAGTCCTTCACGCAGGGGTTGCGTTAACTAAGCAGATTTCCCACGTGCGCCACGTATCTGCATTTATCTCAAAACATAAAAGTTCAATGAGAACTGTATTTGGTATTTAAGCTTCAAATAAAGTGCCTCATAACATAATAGAATATTGAAAATATGAGATGAGTAGGAGTGGGCTTTACTGAAGACCGAAAACTAAAAAATGCAAATATCTCGGTAAATAATAATGATAGTGAAAAAATGTACATAACAACGTTTACAGAACATTACATTTGCAATAGGATTGGTTCTTTTCGATCCGGAGATATTAAGAATTTTTTTAATTCTCCCCCTCTAAACCTCTTCCCTCCCTTGGTCCGATTTCAGCCATTAACGAACTTGATCTTTCTTTTTGTGTAAAACGATTATATATATCAAGTTAGTTTGGTAACTATAAGTCAAAAATTGCGACCGCTAGAGCGGTAACAGACAAATATATATGTACAGTTTTGAACGGACCTCATTTTCGTCATCTCCTGGGTAGGATCGATGGAGGTTAGAAGAAAAATTTCGAAAATCACATGAGTACAACCTCAATAGCTGATGTCCTTTAAGGGAAATCTGCTAAAATGTTATTGAACCGATCTTGTTGAAGTAATGATGCTCTACAATTTTTATACTATACATTTTCACCTAACTAAAATATTAGTGGAAATTTTTTTTCTTTGTGTCTTTAGTAACCCTCACAAATACTCATTGAATAGTGATTCAGAAATAAAATAGATAAGTGTCTCATTCTGGGACGAGGCATAAATGCTTAGTAGAGGCATAAACCCCGGGGTTAACTGAGATTTGGATAAAAAAGCCTGAAGTTTATCTTCAATTTTCCTTATTCCGCATCAAAATGCCGACCTGTCTTTCTACAAATTGATTTCTTAAAAGGTTTTGATTCTACTTCAGATGCAAACTCTCGTTTGCTCCCGACCACAAAGCTGAAATTCACTCCATTATTCTTTACCGGGATGGTGATATATGAGCTCACAGCTGTTTGCCTGCTAATTATAAAATATGAAGAACATGTCTGATTTTTTTTTTGTGTCGCATATATTTAGCAGGAGGAATGGCATCGGTCCAACCCTCCTATCCAAGGTTCTCTAGCTTGATAACACTTTTTTTTTTCTTTTTTCTTCATCTCCATTTGCAAACAGAGATAAACATGCTGTCAGCAGAATTGTAAACATCTAGAATGACATTTATTTGACGGTTTACCAAAACGAGACATCAAGGAAACTGCTTGATTCTGAGCATCATAAACATGATTTATTAAAGGTTGCAGGGCATTATGTTTATTGCAACGGTAGACCATTATGCACAATAGATACGGCCCTTTAGGGATCTAACTTAGTACCGAAGTAGATATTACCTTTGGGGCTCAGGAAAGCAGGATGAGTTAAGGCTAAGGCATTGCCCTTTATATACTAAACTAACTTTGAGTTGTGGGTTCGATTCCCGCGAGGGTAAAGAGAATAAACTAATTGACAGATACGCTACATGGAATCTCTAATCCTTCAGTTCTGAAATCTGTGAACTGACCCGATAATAAAGAAGGCAAACGTTCACCAAAGATCCGTTTAGATTATTATTATTATTATTATTATTATTTATTAACGTCAACTTTTTGCAACTTAGGCTAATTGGGACGGGTTACCTATAGGTTACCACCCTTTTCTAGCCAGGGTGGGATTTTAGGATGTTATTTAATGAATTTCGTCACTAAATAATTTCCTTTGCCCAGGCAAGAATCGAACTTGCCACTCTAGGTTTACCATGTGAGATAAAGGTCAATGCTTTAACTCGCATGGCTAACCTGAGCCCCCGTTTAGATTAGGTGGAATTTTAATGATTTCCTAGAGCGCTAGGGCATTAGATGTTCCACAACGTTTGGATGCAATACTAACGTTAGGTGCGACAAAAAACTTGTTTTAGAAGATTTCCCTAATGGGAAATCAGCTGTTGAGGTATTCACGACGTGATTTTAGAAACATTTCTTCAAATGTCCATCGATCCTACCCGTCCGTAGGTCCTAGGTCCGTTCCAAACTAATGCTATAGTGGTGGTAATCTTCATTAGATCGTTACCAAGCTCGATGTTTAAATGTTTTATGTAAAACTAAAAATCAAGTTCATTAATGGCTGAAATCCAAGCAGTGGGCGGGAGGGTTAGAGGGAGGAATTTTGAGAATTCCTAATATCTCCGTTATTACGTGTCGGATGGAAAAATGTATAGAACCAATATTGTAGCAAATGCAATATTCTATACATGTTGTTATGTACGTTTCTACACTATGTTCGATTATTAATCGAGATATTTGTATTATTTAGCTATACACTGAGCTGTTATGTTATGAAGCACTCTATTTGAAACTCAAATACCAAATATTGTTCTAATTGAACTTTTACTTATTGAAATGAATACAAATACGTTTCGCACGTGGGAAATCTGCTTGGTTAACGCAGCCCCTGAATGACAGATGTTTTATTATTCTTGATTCAAGCGATCCGTTTGTCCCCGTTTTTACAGCAACCCATGATAACGGTTGCGAACTTATTAAGCCGACAAATATTTACAAAATGAGAGTGTTTGTTCACTTTGTGTAACCCAATGCAATTCCCTCGTGTACACAGTCATCATTACATAAAACCTGAGATAAAAAATAGCCTTGGATCTTTGGCTCAGGGTTTCGGCGGCATTGCCGACGGCCTCAGAGTGTGTGACGTTAAAAAACGTAAATGTTTAATAAAGGTTCTACGTCATTTAGTTTTTGCGCACTGAATGGAATTTATTCAAGGGAAAGCATCATTTGATCGACGAAGAGTCGGTAAGCTTTCATATACAGATTTATCTACTAATCACATGATTATGTCATATGTTGATATAACAGTCGCCGTAAAACTGGTGATGATTGAGTTTTAACCATGTTCATATTCACATAATGCCAGTCTCGCTATTTCAAGCCCAGTTCCACGAAATGCATTAAAAACAGGAATAAACTATTTATTCGTTTATTTATGGTGCATTTTATATGCTCGTTTTTTATATGTTTACAAATGGATATTGGTCAGTTGATAGATAGTAAAAGTCTGACGTCAAATGCAATATTTCCAGACGTATAACATCTCTTTTAGAGTTGTTGAGAGTACGTGTTAAACGTAAAACATAATGAAACTATACTGCTCAAAAATGAATAGGGATATTGGTTATTTTTTCTTATCCTATTAATTTTAATTAAATCGATCTTAATTAAATTTATTTTTTATGGGGGGAAAAATTCAATAATTTCTAATAAATATTAATGATATTTATAATTATAAAAAAATAAAAAATATGCTAGGCCCCATACATACCACAAAACAGCCAATATCCATATTCATTTTTGAGCAGTTTATTTATAAAGCTGAATAATTTTAAAACTTGCCCAGAATTTAGTTGATACTAGAGCTAAATAATATTTGCGCTCACAGTTTACAATACTTCAATAGATCTCTTGTTTACGTCCACGTGTTGGCCTTATTTCACAAAAATCACAAAAATGTCCTGAATTCCTAGATGCGATCCTTAGGCATCCGTAATTGGAAAAACCAAGTAGGTGTGGAATGGCCCAAACTTCTGGAGGCAGAGGTCCTGTTCCTTCAAGGACTGTAGGAATAAATGTCTGGTTATGATAAATGTTCAATTAACAGAAAATATAAACGAAAACTATATCTTTTGTAGTTTTTCCTCCTTGCAGTAACCCTGGGAAGGTGGAGTTTATTTATAAAAGGCTCCGTGTACAATATATCTGACTATTAAAGAACAAACATGAGATGGGCATATAAATAAAAGGTCCGTCGCGCAGGGGCAGCGTAAACTAAGCAGATTTCCCAAGTGCTGGTATAAGACACTTGTAATCTCATTCTCTATTTCTATGTGTAAAAAAAAAAAAATGATGAATAAAAGGGGTATATGAGCAATAAAATATCACGTGCGAACATTGTTATTTCTTTGTTTTTTTATTGATTATTGTCCAATTTGTGGTGGCAAGAATCGACAGGCATCGTTATGTCAATCACACTAGGCTTCCTGAAAATATTAAATGAATGATTTCCCGTCAATATTCTTATTCGGAGATCAAGATAACTTAAACAACCCTCTTTTTTTAAATTTCTACAGTAAACGCAAATGATCTGTGGTAGCCGTTGACGTATTTGAAATGGTCGTTGATGTCATCCCCCTTGCCTTCAAAACTTATCAATAGGTCATCTAAGTAGCGGACATAAGAGTTAATTTTGGCAGTGAAAAGTGTTCCGCAATGGCATGATATATCTCGACTTCGGGTATTTCATGAATAGGAAATCCGCAAGTGCAAACCGATAATCAAACCAGTATATAAAGTATAAATATTTTATTGAAAAATAAAAGAATTTTGGTTTAAATAGAGAGATATAATGTCCCCAGAGAAATAACGGGATTTACTTTTTTTTTCATATTGAAAAACCAATCAAATTATTTAAGTACATCTTTATGAGGAATGCTCGAAAACATATTCTGTACATCAAGGGAACCACACTTTCGGGAAATGTCGGCCTTATGGTGTAAACCTGTTAACGAATTTGTCAATATTTTTTATTGAGTAAAAAAAACCAAATTCCTTTTTGATCCAACTCACGACTGTAGGTTTACCAAGAAAGATTAAGACCAACGCCTTCACTCACACGGCTAACCTGAGCCCACTTTTAATGTAAAATTCCAATAAATTAAACTTATTTTATTTTTCTAAAATATTTGTATATCTAGCTACATTATTCTTTTAAATAAATGCTTTACATTTTTGTCCTACTGTCGAATAATCTTATTCTTGAATATCGTGTCAGCCTTGAAGATTGATCCGATATTGCTCCTTGATTGCTTATTGATTCGGAGTATTATATTGGCTCAGTTTGTCCAATTCAATAGTATAAAACGTCGTCATGCTCAAAGTTATTAGTTTTATTTATCTTTTACTGCAATTAGAACTAATAAAATTTTATTGTTGCCAGGAATAAGTATTGGCTGCAGGTGAGCATTGTACGGAGTTAAGCAATAAGACAGTTGTGCCACCTTAGCGGCCTGGAATCAGGTGGTGTATCTGACCTATCACGCCATTCCTCCAATATAATCACAACGGAGGAGTTAATAAAACAAGAATGGAGCTTGTTGGTTTTGTATGTTATCTTATCGATACAGGCTAATCACATGGTTCGTAGGAGATAAAAATAGAGATAGAAATATAAAGTTTTCCGTCGTTTGTAGGTATGCCACAACACAAACACATAACTGAAAATATTAATATAAGAAGAAGCGGTCAAATTCATTTCAAGTTCATTCGCCATTTATTCTTCAAAAGGTGGAGAGGGAAAAATTCAATATTAATGAAGAAATTAAAATCACATGTGTGTGTGTGTGTGTGTGTGTGTGTGTGTGTGTGAGAGAGAGAGAGAGAGAGAGAGAGAGAGAGAGTGAGAGAGAGAGAGAGAGATTTAATTGAAAATGAGGGGGACATGCACACGGTCAACAAATATTTTTTGCTTGGCTTGAAGATATATTTGTATCCTAATTCTTTATAAGAGCGGAGATATTTATTAGAAATTAAACAAATATTGACTTTGCAAAGAAATAATAATACCAAACGTATTTTTCAAAAAATCATCACACCCAGCTTGAATGTTCAAATACTCAATGCATTTTTATTATAATCGGATTGTTTATTAGTTGCAATTTTTAATTCAAATTTGTTACACTCCTGTCCTTTGATGTAAGATTTCCCAGTTTATTTTACAGATAAAGAGATATTACGAATAGGTGGAGTACACTGGCACACACACACACACACACACATAAAAATTCAAATGTCGGTAGTATTGACAAATTGTGTCATTTCAATTTAATACAGTGTTTCTAGAAAACATAGAACAAAAGATACAATAAAATCAATCAGAAAAAAATGAAGTACAGATATGTTACTGTGGCGAGCAGTGAGTCCAAGGTGGCTAACTGTCCAAATAAATATTATCATTATATCTTTTTATCTTCAGTAACTCCGTATGAGAAATCCAAGCGATAAAAAATATCTATTCCTTAGAAATTATTGCTGCATAAAAATAAAAACTATTTAATTTTCATAAATTTTATATTTTTGTAAACCTAGGTGTTTTGTTGCACCTATACCACCAGAGTTTATACACAGACGAAGAGTACGTTAACTGAATATCTAGAAAAATATAGGGTAACAAAGTTGTATGTTTTAAACGACCACAGACATAAACTCCGAAGATTTTACACAGTTTGACGGGGAAAAAATGTATTTATATTCCCGAGTATATATATTTCATGTAAATATAAATATTATAACGTTAAACCATATCGTATTTTCTATGTTTAAAGGAAAATAAATCAGGGGATCAATTTTATGAGTAAGCCTCATCCATTTTGTTTATAGAAATAAATTTAATAATGTTAGTCAGATAAAAAACTAAGTGAATGGTTCCTCGCATTTTTTTGTGATAGTGGTAGTTTGGTTGCTGAATGCTGATAAGCATTAATAGAACTCTATTGTGAGTAACCACAGGAATAGTTGTTTATGGACTAAATGTTCAACATACACACCAACATCGCCTGTTTATCAAATAGCAAAGCATTAATATAAACGTTATTTATACAGCTGTAAATGCCAATAAAATGCGACTACTAAGAACCGAATGCGAAAACAATAAAATGAAGGAAAAGCTCTTAAGAGCATTAGGGATTTTTGAAAAGGCGCAGCAGGGGCAAGTATGTAAGGAGACCATTGAAGGCTATTTCTAGGAAGCATGGCTTTTAAGCGTTCCGGCCTTTATGGGCATCTGGCATAGTCATTTGGAGCAGGCATTTGGCATGACCTGAGCAGAACAAGGGATCCGTCGAGTACCCCAGCCTCATTTTTCTCCCCTTAACACGTGCAAGCTACCGGGATTGTCTCCTCCTAATGACCTGGCTCTTGGCAAAAATGCGGTTGCGGTCTGGACAATGATCGGCCCGCTCGGGGCTGGAATAATTAGAACCACTTGTCTCTTAGTGAATCTCTTGTTCTCTAGCAGATAGATCTTTGTGACCGTTTAAAGATCCATTGTATATAAAATAAATAACTCTGTTTTATGTGTACCGTGTGTACACTACAAGAATATGCAAAAATGTAACCTAAAATGTCCTCACGTCTGAGATATTCCTACATTCACAGCAATCTGCACTTATGGTACTGGAAGAAGAAACAGAAAATACGGCTGGTACGCGTGTGCTGCATAAAAGTAAAAAACTTTCCTAGGTCCTGAAAAAAGTAGTGAATTTCCTAGGTGCTACATAAAAGTAGCAAATTTACTTGGCATTCCATAAAAGTAGCAAATTTCCTAGGTGCTGCATAAAAGTAGCAAGTTTCCTAGGTGCTGCATAAAAGTAGCAAATTTCCTAGGTGCTGCATAAAAGTAGCAAGTTTCCTAGGTGCTGCATAAAAGTAGCAAATTTCCTAGGTGCTGCATAAAAGTAGGGAATTTCCTAGGTGCTGCATAAAAGTAGTGAATTTCCTAGGTGCTGCATAAAAGTAGAAAATTTCCTTGATGCTGCATAAAAATAGTAAATTTCCTAGGTGTTGCATAAAAGTAGGGAATTTCCTAGGTGCTGCATAAAAGTACAATAGTAAATTTCCTAGATGCTGTATCCAAATAAATATTCTTCATGCACATACTCAGCAGAAAAAATATATATATATATATTTATATATGGATAGATTCCTTTGAGGGAAATCTCCTAAAAAATAGCAACAAAACAAATATTTGAGGAAAGTTGTCAATATAAATTCACTACTAATTTAATAAATATAATACCCAAGATTACTTCTTGTATCTAAATCTTTGATTACTTTAAGAATAAATTTTATTACTTATGACTTCTATCCTTTTCCTCCATATAAACATGACTGTGGAATAAAATGTGTTAATTTTCATCATTAATGATAAATACAACAGTTGTTTCAAAACAGTATTTTCCAATTACTTTTCTACAACTAATACCCATTTTAAATACATACATATGTGTGTGTGTGTGTGTGTGTATATATATATATATATATATATATATATATATATATATAGTTTTTTTTTCTTTTAAATTCATAGATAATCAGGAGTGTGTTCAATACAAACAAATAATTATTTTGCAGAAAGGCGAGTTCCCAGTCACCCACGAGGTCATGACTAAAGCAAGAACAATGGAACTAAACCTTGACATAGTCAACTCAATTGCAGAGCTACTTGTAGTTACCTAAAATTTAAATTAACAATCACTTAGCTGCCTCAAGGTCTCCAATACAAGGCAGTTCTTTCCTATTATCTCAATTACTTTTTGATATTGTTAAGTAAATCCAAGTTAAACAGTCTGTGTTTGCGGAATATATTGACATATATGGTTTTGTAATCAATGGTAAACAATTGCTGATATATTGGTGATATACAGTTGTTCAATCATGTGCTGTTTAAAGTTGCTGTTCTCTAAAGCTACCAGGATTTCCAACGAAGTTCATATTTGACTTACATTGTAGTAAATGGTGAAGAGACTCCAGTATCAATATTTTTAAAAATGTGGCGGTTAATGTTCTAAAAATATGCACTAAAATTACGAATTTTCAGAAGTCTGCACCTCTAATACCACCCCTTCCACTGGCCGATATCAGCCATTAACGAACTTGATCGTTAGTCTTCCAAAAAACGTTTAAATATAAAGTTTCGTGCCGATGAAACTAAAATTGCGACCACTAGAGAGTCAACAGACACGCACACACATACATATGTACCTAGTTTTAAACGGACCTCATTTTTGTCATATCCTCAACATTCTAGTTAGTGAAAAAAAAAACAACATAAATGTATAAAACAACAATTGGATGGCTGAGAACACATGGTGGAGGAAATCTGTATTTCTATTGTATTAGCATGTTCTTGTTTAGTTTAGAAGGTAAAAATAGATATTAGAATTTTATTAAAGATAAGTAATTATTCTTTTTGTGTGTCATTGATGATGATGCACTGCATCGAAAGCGCTCTGTTACTATAATAAATTGTTACAGTGGAAATGTAGCCATTTCATTCATCTACCTACATTAGATATTAGAATAAAGAAAAGTCCGTCACGCAGGGGCTGCGTAAACTAAGCATATTTCCCATGTGAAGTTATACAATAGAGAAATCTCCATACGAGAGCCGAACAGTTACGGCAAAGGGCCGAACTAGCTTATGGGGGAAACTCTGTCGTCGTTATCGGCCCAAATTTAATAAAAATCAAATATCTCGGTTGATATTCAAGATAGAGAATAAATGTATAGAACAATATTTATAGCAAATGTAATTTACAATAAGATTAGTTCTCTACAATTTTTTGATCCGATCGAAAATCCCCCCTCTAATCCCCCCCCCCCTCCCACTGGTCCAATTTCAGCCATTAACGAACTTGATCTGTCTTTTTGCATAAAACGTTTAAATATCGAGTTTGTTAACGATGCGGAAAATTGCGACCGCTTGAGCGTTAACAGACACACACACACACACACATATATATATATATATATATATATATATATATATATATATATATATATACTCGCGGACAAAAAAAACGGCGCACCTACATTTTCGTCTACAATTTCTCAACTAAGTATACCAAAAATCATACCGATTTTTTTTTTATTTATTATTTTATCTAAGAATTTATATAGGTACTGGGTAAAATAGAGAAAAACCAAAAAACAAATGAAGTAAGCGCACAATAAAATTTAATACACAAAAAGTAATTTTGGTAAAACAACAAAATAAAAAAATTTCTGTACGATTTCAAAACAAAAATTATGGGAATTTCTTTTACCTCGGTTTAGTACCGTGTGTTACCCCCTCTAGCTTGAATCACCGCCGAACTGTCAGAGCCAGACGTGTACTAATGAAACGTGGATTACAGAATTCAGCAGTCTTATCTCCAACATAATTCTTTGGGATCCTAATACAACTTCGAATTATTGACAAGAAAGTGTCAAGGTACATATAGCGTCATGATAAAACCAGTAGCAAGACTGATCACTGATAAATGTAGTATTATGTTTAAAAATGTAGGTGCGCCGTTTTTTTTGTCCGCGAGTTTATATATATATCAAATTTTGAACGGACCTCATTTTCGTCATCTCCTGGGTACGATCGATGGACATTTCGAAAATCGCGTCATGAGTACGACCTCAATAGCTGATTTTCCTTAAGGGAAATCTCCTAATAAGTTCACCATAACCTTAACTTCTCAGCCTGCAGATCTGCTAAGAGTGTCTTATGTAGATCTCCTGTATTTCTGAAAGGTCAGGAGAGAAATTTGTCGTGTTGTATTTTCGTCGGAGGTTTAAAAACTGTTAGCCTTATAGGCATTTACTTTGAGCAGCTGATGCATTGAAAGCTATTCATCAAGGTTAGCACGAACCTTAATGGAAAGAGCCGATGTAGATTGAGTAGATAAAAAGCTTCTCCGGTCGAAGAAAGTGCTTGGGGGGAGCCGAGCTTTCTCGCGGATCGATAAGTAGCTTTCCCTCTAAACTACTTGAAAATCATTTTAAATAGTTTAGCCAAAACTTTTATCGGGGTCACATGCCTGAGCGTATGGGCGTTTACGCGAAATCCTTCGGGGTCCGTAGCCGGCTGGCCCTCTTGCGAAAGAAGGAATTCTTGCTATATTCATGAGAGCATAAGAGAGAGAGAATGGAAACAAGCAAAAGAGAGAGAATAATAAAAGAGAAGGGGAGATTATCACGAAGTTGAAATGAGAAAACTAGCCAGGCATAAATGTTCAAAGAAATATATTTTAAAGCAAATAAGAGTGTCCATTGTTAGACTTCCAAATGTAACATGACCGATAGATTCAATTCATTACCATCTTCGTGATTTAGTTCCTTAATGTACACATGGTGACAACATACGACTTGCGTTGACACAGAGTAACGAGCCCTTAGAAGCATAGGTAATAACATAATTACTCAAAGCATTATTTCTTTATATGGACCTTTGCCAAAAGAAAAAAATAAATAGAAAACAACAGATTACAAAAAAAAAGTCCGTCACGCAGGGGCTGCGTTAACTAAGCAGATTTCCCAGTATTTGCAATTATCTCGAAACTTAAGAGTTCAATGAGAACAATATTTAGTATTTGGGCTTCAAATAAATGAGCTTCATAACATAGTAGAATATTGTTAATATGAAATGAGTAGGAGGTTTACTAAGGACCGGAAACTAAAAAATGCCAATATCTCTGTTTATTATCAAGATAGTGTAAAATGTACGTACAAACATTTATAGAGCATTACATTTGCAATAAGATTGGTTCTATACAATGTTTCGATCTGACGTATAATAACGGAGATATTAAGAATTTTCGAAATTTTCCCCTTTTTGCCCCTCCCCCTGGTCCAATTTCAGCCGTTAACGAACTTGTTCTTTTTTTTTTTGGATGAAACGTTTATATATCAAGTTTGGTAATGATAAGACAAAAATTGCGACCGCTAAAACGGTAACAGACATATATATATATATATATATATATATACATAGTTTTGAACAGACCTCATTTTCGTCATCTCCTGGGTAGGATCGATGGGCATTTGAAGGAAAAAGTTCAAAAATCGCGTAATGAGTACGACCTCAATAGCTGATTTCCCTTATCAGCAGGGAAGTCTGCTAATAGGAATCAACAAAGAACAGTAGAAATATAATATTTTGCAATGTAGGTAGATGAAAGAAATGGCTACCTAGAGTCTAGATCTATGGCCCGTCAGGTCAACATCCAGGACGTTCGGGCACTGATGATGATGCTCTGCATCGAAAGCGCTCTGTCGTTCTAATAAATTGTTAAAGTGGAAGCGTAGCGATTTCTTTCATCTACCACCTACATTAGAAGTCACTTCCACCAGCCAGAATACCAACTCAGAATATTTTTCACTATGTTATTGGCCTTGGCGTGAAACTATTTCAGAAATATCATGACACTGTCAATACAAGAAGATAAATAATCTTGATAATCGAATCCTTAAGTATTTCATAAAAGATCAAACATTCTTTTTTGGGCCTAAATATATTATGGCTTCAGAATTTCGACTCATAAACAACTGGAATCTTTGGAAGAAATGAAATCAAAGACGAAGGAGTAATGATGTTCTGATAGCATCGGCCATAAACCCACGTGTCAAAATCGCTTGAATTTAAATGAAATGAGTGAGCTGATATCCGCCATCTTATCATTTGACAATCTATGCTCCTAATCCAATTTATAAAAGTGCGCCACGCAGTGGCTGCGTAAACTAAGCAGATTTCCCACAGCCAGTATCTCACCACTTATTCTCTATTTGTATGTAAATAACCGATGAGTAGAAGGGGCGGGAGGGGAGGTGAGTAAGTAGTAAAGGCAGAATACAAGAAAGTACAAATAACTAGCTCGAGTTACGAAATAATGAAGAAGGCAAAGAGGAAGATTTATATCCAAAGATGAACTGAAAAGCTTTCTTTCTATTTTTTTGGTAATTTCGTTTTAATAGACATCCACAATTGTGAAATTTCACGAAAGATGATATCCCACGAAAAGTTAGAAATTGATTGAGATATCGAAAATCGGCTTCTGCAAAGGAGGAAGATCGGTTCATATTCAATAATCATGTCAACAAATATACTTAACAATATTAATGTATGCGTCTAGTTTTGTATTTTATTACTATTTCGTAAATATGTATTTTCTTTTTAATGCTGCCTACTTAGGTTAGTTCCAATCTCCGTGTTCTGTTACATTCATTGTTCTCATTGAACCTTTACGTCTTGAGATAAATGCAAATACGTGACGTACGTGGGAAATCTCTTGAGTTAACTCTGCCCCTTAGTGACAGACATTATTTTTAGCAGATTTCCCTTAAGGGAAATCAGCTATTGAGAGGTCATACTCATGACGCGATTTTTGAAAAATGTCTTCAAATGTCCATTGATCTTACTCATGGATGTCGAAAATGAGGTCCGTTCAAACTTTTATGTATATATATTTGTCTGTTAACTGTCGGGCGGTCGCAATTTCTGTTTGATCTCCACCAAACTCGATATTTAGTCGTTTTATGTAAAATGAAAGATCATGTTCGTTAATGGCTGAAATCGGAATAGTGGAGACGTGGGTTTAGATGGAGGATTTTCGAAAAATAGAAATATCTCCGTTACTATACGTCTGATCGAAAAATTGTATAGAACCAAGCTTATGGTAAATCAAAGTTACTATAACTATTGTTATACACATTTATCGTAAATATTAACCAAGATATTTGCATTTGTCAATTTTCTGCCCTCAGCAAACCCCCACTTCTGCTCATGTTACATAAAGCAAATTATTCGAAGCCTAAATAAAAAATATTGTTTTCAAGAGACATTTATTATACGAGGTGACAAACAAATACGAGTACGTTCTGGTAACACCCCCCCCCCCCGCCAGGAGTTCTTGGACTAATAAAATTTGATTGACTGAGATAAAAAATTGTAATCCCGTATAAATTACAGTACTACACAGAGTAAATAATTTTCAATAAAATTAATATGAGGTTTCTTATTATCGTTTGTATTTATTCACTTTATTAGTGTGTAAATTTATGTATTGTTAACTGGAAATTTGCATCATTTACGCTGCCCCTGCGTGACTGGCTTTTTGATACATTTTATTCTGCGTAGTTTTCCCAGAACCAAAAAGGCATAAAAAAAAAAAAAAAAATGAGGAGGTAAAAATCCTGTGGGACCCAAGAATTGAATGGACTCGGGATTGTTGAATTGTTGAGTTGGAAGATGCGTTAAGGTCCTGGAGGGGATAAGAAGGGACGGAAATACCTTAAGTAGGAGAGAAGGCAGGATTAGGGCGGCCAAGGACAGGGCACAAGGCTGCTCTTTGTTAGGACTTCTCAAACCTGTTACAAGTTTCCCCAAGACTCCTGGGTATTTGAACGCACGAGTGTTCTAACACAAAAAGCAGTGCGTCGGAGAATGTCAATATGCGATTCAGATAAGGAAGCTGACGTAACCGGCCTTTTTTTACACTCAAGTGTTGACATTTTATTCCAGCCGGAGTTGTCCTTTTGGCATAGAGATTCATAGCGTTTCGTCTTCCAATCTGTATAAAGTTCTCCTGCATTTTCCAGAGAGGTTGACAAGGGGTTCAAGAAAGATTCATAACTACACAAACAAATCAGAAGATTTTCATTGGGTTTTTTTTTTTACTTCATGCCAACTTGCTTCGAAGATGAAGGAAGTGTTGAATAATGTATTCAGTAAGGTTTTGAACCCGGAAAGTGGCTGTGTTATACGCTTGGATGACAGAGTGAGGAATGTCGGCGGTTTTATTATTGAAATTAATATATTTTCCCAGAAGATTTTTGATTTTCCGTCCACCCAGAAGCGAGTCAACATCGCCGATTTATAGAGGAACAGCACTAACGATGAGGCTGGGTCCTCAAACTCTGCAATAAACCTTTAAAATATCCGTCACGGAGGATTTCTGTAAACTATGAAGATTTCCCAAGCGCTGGTAGAGCAAACCTGTGACCTCATCTCAGTACATATTCTGTATTTCTATGTAGAAAAAAAAAACCGATGAGAACGCACCACTTTTCTGGGGGCGGTTTACTGTGGGCTGAAAACAAGGAAGTACGAATAACTCGACTAGTACTTGAGTAACGAAAAAGAATCATATAACAAAAATTGTAGAGCATCAATAGTGTAACAAGATTTGTTCTATAAAACTTTACGATCCGACTCATAATAGAGAAAACATTTTAAACTTTCGAATACCTCCTCTAAACACCTACTATTCTATGGTCGACTTTAGTAAATTACAAATATGATCTTTATTTTTGACTGAAACGGTTAAATATGTAGGTATAGATTAAGTAAACATTTTCGAAATAAGAACGTAAAATCTTCTGACGTCATCACGAAACGAATTTGCATCTATCTCGCATAGGTTATCTAGAAAACAATATTTGATATTTAAGCTTGAAATATAGTGTTTCATGATATAACAGTTTATTGTTCATATGGCATGAGTAGGACTGGGGGTTGACGGAAGGCTGAAATCTAAAAAAAAAAAAAAAACACACAAATATTTTGGTTAATATTCATGATACAGAAATTATGTGAATCACAACATCTATAGGCAATTAAAAGTTTGGTCTCGATAAGACAAAAATTGCCACCACTAGAGCAGTAACAGACTAAGAGCATTACTATTAATTTAATTCATCAAAACATTCACGACCTAACTATCTCATCGTATGAAATTTTTCAATAAGTAATAAGCTCATCTCATAGTGAATAAATGAAACAATGATGTCATCTATCCTTATTCTCCATTTTCGTTTATGTAAGTTAGAGATGTATAATTATTTATATATGAGATACACACATATAGGTCAAAGGGGAACACGCCTGAACAAGATAGAGTGGGTATACTGGTGGCTGAAATGTCAAATGTAAAAAAAAATTAGCTCACTTTTAACTTAGAGTAAATAGCACACATACAACCATAGGGGTTGAAAAACAAATATATACATAAGGTTGAAGGGTCCTCATTTTGTTGTATACTTGCTAGAATCGATGGAAATTTGATGAAACATTTCGAAAACCTGTCAATAGGCAGAAAGGAAAACCTGCAAAAACAAGTTGACTAATGTTCGACCTACAATACAAACAGTGGAAATGTACTGCTCAATGTTACTGTGCACGTCGAGTAAACAATGCGAAAAGAGCGACTCTGAGCCGCTTCTATATTTACAAAATTTTTAATAAATAAACATTCTACATCTGCCAAAATGTACAAATACAATTCTCACCTGAGTAAATAAGTTATACATGGGAGGAATTTTTTGGAGCTCACTCAAACAATGTAACATTCCGACGCAGTCATTGGATATTCGTGATTATAGCTATAGCATTTTTTTCAGTAATCTTATTTACGCACAACTGGATTGTAGCATGTAATTAGTGACAATTATTTAGGGGTTTTTGTTTCCCGGTGGTGTAATTCTGTTCAAATGGTTAATAAATCGATGTGATTTTTAAATTAAGACTGGTACATGAGTACTTGCTTAGTTAAATTGAAAAATAAATCTCCTTTAGTGTATTTATAGACTAAGAATAATAAAATGTACAAATTTTAAGCCAATTAAAAGGGGTCATGTAGAAATAAATTGAAGCGGATGGCAGAGGGATTGCTTAGGAATTTTACGGACATTAAGTGAGTTTTATATGGAGGAATGCATAGATTGGAATGCAACTATGAGAATTTGCAGTTTGTGTAAACCCTTCTCACTAACTCCATCTTAGCTGCAGTTTTAACGGGTAACCACACATACGGATCTTACCAAAATGACGCCGTGCTCATGATCTTCAAATCTCCGTCGATCCTACCCAGGAGATGACGAAAATGAGGTCCGTTCCAAATTATATATTTATGCCTGTTAACGCTCTAGCGGGCGCAAATTGTGTTTGATCGTTACCAAACTCGACATTTAATTGTTTTATGTAAAAAGACAGATCTAGTTCGTTAATGGCTGAAATCGGACCATTGAGAGGGGGGGTTTGGAGAGGGGATTTTCGAAATATCTCCATTACTATACGTCGGATCGAAAAAATTGTATAGAACCAATCTTGTTGCAAATTAAATGTACTATAAATATTGTTATATTCATGTATTCTCTATCTTGAATGTTAACCGAGATATTTACATTTTTCAGTTTTCAGCCCTCGGCGAACCCCAACTTCTACTCATGTTAGATAAACAATATTCTGTTACATAATAAACCACATTATTCGAAACTTAAATGCCATAAGTTGTTTTCAAGAGACCTTTATTATACGAGATAAATGCAAATGTGTTATCGTGACCACCCCCTTCTCAGGTTCTTGGACTACTAAAATTTGATTGATTGAGATAAAAATTATTCTAATCGATTATAAATTACAGTACTAGATATAGTAAATAGTTTTCAATAAAATTATACGTTATATTCTAATATATTTCCGTAATTATTTTTCTTTCCAGAGAGAAGTTGGCTCACCTGTTTGTTTACATTACAGGTGCTTCCCGTGCTATTGTGTTACCAGTATGTAGATTCATCTATTGTTAAACATCACGAAGGAAATCTGCCTAGTTTACGCAGCCCCTGCGTGACGGACTTTTATATTTCTGGGAGTCTCCTAGGGAAAAACAAATTATATAACAGTTGTACTGCGAATATACTGAATATAAGTGCCCTTCAAAATGGACTTTATGGCAAGGAATGCTAAAGTATTTTGCTGGGTTTTTTTCACAGGTGCTTTGACCCATGATTTGGACATGGGCACTTTATATAAATATTATTTTTATTAACGTCCAGTTTGTGTTACTTAGATTAATCTGGGCGGGTTAACTACAGGTTACCAATCTAAGGAGGATTTTATTGATTCAGTTCTTCATACGAGAATTGAACTCACGGCACTAGGTTTACCAAGATTAAGACCAACGTCTTAACTTAGGTATCCCGAGTTTTTTTTTTTTTTTTCTATAAATGGCGATACATTAAAATGACTCACTGTGATTTTGCCCGGAAGCTAGGGGTCAGATAGGAAGGAACAAAGGGGACAAGAGAGTCTCGTTCTGATATGTGAGATATGAACTTCCGGCCAGCCTTGATGTGATGTGGCCACAACTAGCTCTATTACAACATGCATGATTGTATACTTGGCGAAGGTTGGTACAGGCGTCTTCACTACATAATCAGCTGAGTACCTTGTCAATCCGAAGGACGCTACTTGCATACACCCATTGCCACATGATACAAAAAAAAAAGTCTGTCGCGCAAGGGCTGCGTAAACTAAGCAAACTTCCCTCGTGCTAATATGACAGACTAGTGATCTCACCTCACCATATACTCTCTATTTCTAGGTAAAACTGCAGTGAGTAGAAGTAGTGGTTTACTGACGGCTGAAAACAAGTAAATATGAATATCTCAGTTAATATGTGAGTGAAAGAAAAAATACGTAGTCCAGCAATTGTAGAGCCACAATAGTTTAAAATACCATTGTAAATAGCATACATTTGTTAAAGCGGGGTTTCTAATAACCAATATACACAACTAACAGTAAAAAAAATAAAGAAAGAAAGATAGGTATTCTTGGGTTGTTCAGGTGGCTTATGGAAATTGAAATATTATTTTACAAACCTTTACATATACGCTCATTTTCAGGCAGGAAAATACGATTTCTAAAACACATGCATATGTACAAGATAAAAAAACACCCTTAAACCATGGACTTCAATACAGAAGACACCAATAATATTAAAGGAGAAGAGATCCGTAAAACATGTTAATCTTTTTTCTATTTGGTGTCTCATGATCGTGTCTGCTCAATGTCCGTTCAGATATCTAGTGTGGTCACCGTTTTTCTCTGTGGATAGAGTTAAATGTACTTTCTGTCGATCACGAATGATATTCGAAGTACCACGGTATCATGTCCAGCAAAGAATCCACTTGGACTCGTCTAATTACGTTAACAAAAGTCACTTCTAATCACCAAACATCGATCTAACCCAGTAGAGTGGGCCTGAGCAAATCATGGAACAACGCTGCTCTATGCTTGAAAAGTCGTTTCCAGTCAACAAACAACGCTAATCTATGCCCGCAAAGCCACTTACAATCATCGAACAACGCTGCTCTGTGCTTGAAAAGTCGTTTTCAGTCAACAAACAACGCTAATCTATGCCCGCAAAGCCACTTACAATCATCGAACAACGCAGCTCTGTGCTTGAAAAGTCGCTTCCAGTCATTAAACGACGCTAATCTATACCCGCAAAGCCACTTACAATCGTCGAAAAACGCAGCTCTATGCTTGAAATGTCGTTTCCAATCGTTAAACGACGCTAATCTATACCCGCAAAGCCACTTACAATCATCGAAAAACCCAGCTCCATGCTTGAAATGTCGTTTCCAATCGTCAAACGACGCTAATCTATGCCCTTAAAGCCACTTACAATCATCAAACAACGTAGCTCTAAAGCTATAAAGTCGCTTACAATAATTAGACGACACTCGCTCTGCACCAGAAGAGTCTCTTCCCATCATCGCTATTCTATGCCCGTAATGTCGCTTACAATCATGGAAAAGCTGCCGCTCTATACCTTGAGACATGCTTCCAATAATCAAACATCGTTACCCTATGCTCGTAAAGCCGCTTACAACCGTAACATACAAAATGCTCTATTCTCGAAAAGTCGCTTACACGCATCATACAATGGTACCCAATGTCCGTAAAGCCACTTACAACCATCAAACAACGCAACTCTATGCTTGAAAAGTCCCTTACAAACATCGAACAACGTTACCCTATGCCCTTAAAACCACTTACATTCATCGAACAACGCTGTACTATGCTTGAGAAGTCGCTTCCAGTCATTAAACAACGTACCTATAAACAACGCTTACCTATGCAAAGCCAGCTTCCAATCATCAAACAACTCTCGCTTGAATGCTTGTAAAAGTCGCTTATAAACATCAAACAACGTTAGCCTGTGCCCGCGATGCCACTTACAATCGTCGAAAAACGCAGCTCTATGCTTGAAAAGTCGCTTACAAACATCAAACAACGTTACCCTATGCCCTTAAAGCCACTTACATTCATCGAACAACGCTGCGTTATGCTTGAGAAGTCACTTACAAACATCAAACAGCACTCGCTGCGTATCATTGGAGTCGCTTCCAATCAACGAACAACTCTTGCTCTACATCATTATCGTCGCTTCCGGTTATCAAACAATACTATATCAGTCTCTGTATACTCGCTTACAATCAACCTCACGCTAAATATCATTAGAAACACTTTCAATCAACAATATCACACTGAGGCACTCCTTTCTAATAATCAAAACAAGCATGCTCATTAAATGGTGTTTCGTCACATGCAATAGGTCACTAAAACTGCTTATTCTAGCCACTCCCAATCCACACTTAATTAATGTCGGCTTTGCCCGTAAAGTCCTTCGGTAAATTTCCCCACATGAATGTTTTTTCAGTTTTCAGAAGAGAAGACCTCTAATCGGTTAATTTATGACAAAAAATATTTTAAAAAACCATGTAAATTAATACACAGAAAACGCATAAATTGTGAATTGAAGTAATGAAGAAAACGACTAAGGAGACATGTTCAAAACGGACTTCTAACCTAAAGTAAAAATAGCTTGATAATAATGACTTCTGATATACAAAAGTTCTACTCCGTGTATTAACTATAATTGTTTAATACGGGTTTAAGTAAATCTGAATGAACTATCAAATTTTAAACAGCATGGCATGAGGTACAAGAACTTCTAAAAATATCTAATCGAAAACGACAAATAATTAAATATTTCTAGGAATACCTGTTTTCGAAGATATTCTTCTCATTTCAAACAGGGCATTTCTAAAAAAATAAAAAATATAGTGAATCATAGTTCTTTAAGGGTTTTCATGCTGAAACAGAATTATTATGCAATCCAAAATTACACCTTAATTATGATTATTAATTACATAATTTAAAAAAAAAAAGATGAAGTTAGTTGTTCTTTATATTTTAATTACTGAGATATTTTACCATTATGTTTAAATTTATTCACCGTATTTCTGAAAAGCGCAAAGAATTATTTAACGGATTTGTTTATTAATCGTTAGAAATACATTATTCGGTTAAGCACATTGGGGTAATTCATATGTCAGTAATTATAGTGGAAAAGAGGTTCTCATTTTTATGTGTCCAGAATAAGAATTTTTTATTACAGTTCATATATTCAACTACAATAAATAATATATACGGTCTATTTAACTCTTATATTTAAGAATGGAAACCAAATAAGTGAATCCAATGGGCCAAAATATAATTTATTATTTTTTCTGATGGCCTTATTTTATAGTTTTGAAAACTTTATAAATGAAATAAATATGGAGTATGCCTACGATTGAGAATTGAAAAACTTCTTTATTTTTCAAAAAGAAAATTAAAATAAAGATAAGGAGCATGAAGCTAAAATCTTGAGTTTTAAGTTATAAATGGCATTTCTAACCCCGAATTCAGAAACCTGATTTTGGAGTCCATTTCACCCAATTCAAATTAATTCCCACATTACCGGTTGTCTCCAGGTTATCAATTTTTCTAGGCCGGGTGAGTGTAAGGGTTGTACTTGTCGTATCGTCACCGAGTAAGTTAAAATCACGATGCCTTTTAATTAAAATTCTCAAAAAATCTGAACCTTGCATTCCAGTTAACCTAAATATACAAAATGGACTCTTTCACTTCATGGAAAATTATTACAGCTGTTATGAGATCTTGAAACGGAAATTTGTTGCGACTCTAAATCTTCCAGATCCAGCAATGCGTTGTTCTTCTTCAGGAATGAAACAATTAAGTAGATAAGACACTTAACATTTAACAACATTATTACCATCCAAATACTTTCTAAATGTCCACTAAGCTCCTTTGATTAACTATATTATTTTATTTATAGTTTTTAGTTTTGAGATACGCTTATCGTTGTTTACTTCTTTAACTTTTATTAGTTGACTAGTTTTAAGATTTTCTATTGTTTTGGCTTTAATTTTTAGTAGTTGACTAGTTATTAGATTTTCTATTTTTATTAGTTGACTAGTTTTAAGATTTTCTATTGTTTTGGCTTTAATTTTTAGTAGTTGACTAGTTATTAGATTTTCTATTGTTTTGGCTTTAATTTTAAGTAGTTGACTAGTTATTAGATTTTCTATTTTTATTAGTTGACTAGTTTTAAGATTTTCTATTGTTTTTACTGTTTATTTTGTGTTTGTTTTTATGACTATTGTTTATTTTGCTTTTGGCCATGCTATGAATGTTAAATTAACGCAGGGTTGTGTTTGTCAGCAGGCACTGCGGATGGAGCGTTGACTCCGAAAGTGCACTCTGCATAATATTAAAAAACAGTAGAGGACATGGCCTTCTTATTGATCCTTATCAATTGGTTCCTCTACCATCCAGCATATTCCAGAGATATAACTATATTACTTACTTGATTAATTACAATTATAATTTTTATTTAGAAAATGAGTTCAACTACAGTTATTCTCAAAATTAGGTTTTTAGTCCACTGCTAAGAAGAGACTTGAAATTAATACTCTTCTTCAAAATAAATTCGAATAATTCACATATACAAATGTTCATAAATTGTATTCGAGGTTATCGGCAGAATCATGAATATTCCATGACTTTAGTGGGGTGAAACACTTGTGTTTCGCTTCAAATAAAACTAGCACGAATCTGAATGATAGAAGACCTTTTTTCATTTCAAATGTTTACTATTAATATCAAGAAGAATTCACTATAATAAATAGTTATACTAAAAAAATAAGTCTTAGTGATTTAATTTAAGTTTATTGAAGTTTAAAAACTCAGAAACAATTAATTCTCTTATTATTCTAGTTAAGGAAAAATGTATAGAACAACATTGTAAGAAATTACTTTATCAGCAAAATTGCTCATGCGTGTAATATGCAAAGGACGGGGCACGCAACATTAAAATAAACTCTCACGTCAGAGGGTTACACTGCGAGCAAAACAGGATAAATATTGACCTAAGAACATTTTTTCTATAAGAGGCATAATAGCGAAGATATCTGCTGAATTATATATTACACCTTCTCTAAGCATCAACTTCTCCAATTTTAATAGAACTTCATCTTTAGTCATTAAATGTCAAATAATTACAGCCTTTGGAGGATAAAGCCCCCGGCCCGCTGTAAGGTTTGATCCGGCCCACGAGACATTTTGAAAAACCCAATCAAACAAAAATACAACACTACTTACTACATATAAGGAAGATGAGGAGAGATTTATGAGTTTTGCTGTACTTATAAATGCGAAAAGTTCTTTTCATTGATGAAAGTTAATAAATCAGAGCATCGTACAAAGCTGACTGACGATAATTTGGAAAATTCTATTCGTCTTTGTATCAGTGGAATTAATCCAAACATCATTGGATTAGTTTCCCAGATTCAAACTCATTGATTGTACCATGTTGTGCCCAGTTTTTTCATTTCATTTTTTTATTTTAATAAATTGTATTATAATTACATTGTCGTTATAATTTCATAACGTATATCTATCTTTAAAAATTATAAACACTACTTTTAAAAGCGGCCCGCGAAAATATTTGCACACTAACGTTTGGACTGCAACATGTCAAAGATTGCCCACACCTGCTTTAGAGCATTACAATGATTACTAATAACGTTACACTACACATTTATTTACGCTGATTACATACAAAATGACCGATGAGAAATATACGTCGTATTTAAGCTTTGAAGAAGAATAAGATGTTTTGTGAGATATCATTTTATTCTTAAAGTATGATGAGCATAATTAATTACGCTTACGTATGTGTTTGTTCTTTTGAGGTCATAAATAAAAACTACTTCAGTATAGGCCCAAATTTTCAGTTTATATTTCCTCTTCACCAGAGCAGCAGTAGCAGTTGAAACATAAACGATTGCATAGTTCCATTACATAGAAATACTTATGTAATTGATGTTAATGTTTTACATATCAAGAAAATTGATAATCTATTAAAACGTAAAGGTACAGGTAAACCTAACCTGTTGAGTTTGTTTACACGTGTATCTCTGCATGCAATAGATTATCCAGTGACTTGGTGTGTAAAACATTATCTCAATAAATAAACGTAATTATTTCCTTCTTCTTGCTGTACTCATGAACATATATTCTCGATATTTTGGCTTAGACTGATGTTTTACTTTAAGACTTATATCCTGAAGGACCCTCCACAATATTTATACCAACCTGGTCAAATACATCTATACACCTCATATATGAGTAAATGTTGTTCTCAGGAGTTCTTTGGTGTTCTCCAGTTTTTATTTAGCTTGATGGTTGGTTAGTAGCTCTAGAGAAGTTAAAAAGTGCTTCACAATTTTTTTTTTTTTTTTTTTTTTGCTTTTGCAATATACAAAAGAGAAATGTGAGAATCCTATATAGTGAAACAGAAGTTGCTCCTTCCAAGTTACTTTCAGTTTTTTCCTATTCGAGATATAGATTTTTTTATAGCTAACAAAGATAGCATTCTTACTCGAGTAACCTCACTTTTAAAAGCAGATAGAGATCCTAAAACCAGTTTGCCGTTGAGTATCCTGTAGGATTAGTCAGGCAAGAGCTTGACCTCTGGGTACAAGACTTTTTCCATTAAAGAAAATCAGCTATTGAAGTCGTTCCAAGCAGCGATTTTCGAAAAAGTTCTTCAATCGTCCATCGATCCTACCTAGTACAAGGAGAATATATATATTTGTCTGTTAACGCTCTAGCGGTCGCAATTTTTGTTTGATCGATACTAAACTTGATATTTAATCGTTTTATGTAAAAGGAAAGATCAAGTTCGTTAATGGCTGAAATCGGACAGGGGTAGAGGGGGAATTTCGAAAACACGAAATATATCTGTTATTATACGTCTGATCGAAAAAAGTGTATAGAGCAAATCTGATTGCAAATTAAATGTACTATAAGTATTGTCATATACATTTACTCTATATCTTGAATATTAACCGAGATATTTGCATTTTTCAGTTCTCAGCCTTCTGCAAACCCCCACTTCTACTCATACTATATTGACAATAAGCTGTTATATTATGAAGCACGTTATTTGAGGTATAAATATCAAATATCGGTCTCATTGAACGTTTACGTTTGGATATATATGCAAATACGTGACTCACGTGGGAAATCTGCTTAGTTAACGCAGCCCCTGCGTGACGGACTTTTATGGTTATCCTGTTAGCAGGGACGTGCGAGTAGCTAGCAGGCAGAATGATTTACAGCCGTTACAAGTACCCGACAGGGATGGGTGTGGGCTCAAGGTCGTATAAGGGCATCGAGGGAGAAGCCACTTAGCTACTGGGGAAAAAAATCCAAAACAATAATATTCTCTAGTCACCTTCAAACGCTGCCCGACTGTTAACGAGTCTCTCTCGGAGGAATGCGTGGCGTAAGCGAATTACTGCTTGATTCAACAATAGGCATTCTCCGCCCACTTTAATTTATTTATTAACATTTGTGAAGAAATAATTATAAGGTAAATCCTGACATAATGGTGTCGTGAGTAAGATGTCTCAAACCACAGATATGTTTCTTGATAAGCGAAAACAAAAAAAATATCCATATGAATTAATGCGCGTAATTCCCGAAAGGGCAACAGTGAAAATACACACTAAATCTAATTTTAAACTCTACACTAGCTAGAAAAGGATTATGGATTTGTAAGTAGCCGGCCCGATTGGTATTAGCAAAACATGGACCCCAATAAATACCTTTTAGTTTCCAGAAATTTACTAGTTATTTTATTTTAGTTTGAATTACTACAAGATATGTAGGCTAACATTTATTTATACACAAAAACATATATTACTATTTCACATTCCCCATGTCAGTTTTCGGTTATTTAGAAACCTGAATGTATTTTAATTCATACGAGATGTTTAACTTTTAAGCCTTTAGTGCTTCTCACTACACTATTTATATTTTTGATAATATTAGAGAGCTTGTGCTTTTTCATATATGTTACTGTTTTTCATTTATAATACTTGATATTCAATATTGAAAATACATGGCTTCTAGCGATATACAATCATGCTGTAATGTCTCTCTCTCTCTCTCTCTCTCTCTCTCTCTCTCTCTCTCTCTCTCTCTCTCTCTCTCTCTCTCTCTCTCTCTCTCTCTCTCTCTCTCTCTCTCTCTCTCTCTCTCTCTCTCTCTCTCTCTCTCTCTCTCTCTCTCTCTCTCTCTCTCTCTCTCTCTCTCTCTCTCTCTCTCTCTCTCTCTCTCTCTCTCTCTCTCTCTCTCTCTCTCACACACACACACACACACACACACACACTCTCTCTCTCACACTCTATATATATCTATCTATCTATCTATATATATATATATATATATATATATATATATATTATAGTTTTCATATGGATGCTTTTTAGGCTTGTGGAACTACAGAGAAATTTTGAAGGAAACCGTAATACCAGATTTCACATAAGGCAAAATTTGCTCTAAAATCCGTAAGACCTCTGAGAGAGAACTATGGAACTATAAATGAGCTTGTGGCGTACGACTAAAGCAGGCATACGCGCAAAGCAAGGCCGTAAGCCCCTCACACTCGCCAACACGTGCCGCCGATCAATGGTGCGTGCTGCAGGCTAACCATGGCTGGCACCTGTAATTTGTACTACAATTAGTAAATTGATTCTTGATGATGTACTTCACTCATTCGCCATATTTTTCATCCTGCAGAATGTTATGCCTGCGTATGTAAGTAATTTTAGTAACGCCCGGAAGTGGAACATGTAACTCACCACATGGTTAGGTAAGAATGATCTATGACTCACGAGTTCAACACGAAAAGAAAATGAGAGGAAGGAATTGACAGACCAAGGAAAAGTGCATTATTTTTTTCATTTAACCTTAATAAATGGTAGTACAATAGTATGTTCTATTTGGGCAGCGACTTGAGAGGGTCTGAAGAGATACGTGAATCTGCGCTGGAAAAAGTTAAAAAATTCTATGAAATGTTACCCACATGAACTCAATTCTTATAACGGTACAACTGGATACAAAGATTATGAATTTATGGACTGAACTATGATTTAGATGGAAATGTTATTTATTACCTCCCACTTAATGCTTCTAAGGCTAATTGGAATGGGTTATCCATAGGTTACCATCTTTCTCAAGTCTCAAAGATCCTTCTCAAGACAAAAATTTGAATTATAATTTCACTGAGCCTAGTGAAATAATCATTCAAATTTTAGAGATCATTTTAAGTAAGAATTGGTCTGGATTTACAAGCTTTAAGAGTCAAGCTGTAAGCGTGTTTCGTTATAGAGCGTTAACTCGATGCTCCACTTGAAAATGTCTTAAGCAGACGCCCCAGGGCTCCTTGGAGTTCTTCTCACTGTGAATGGTATATTTTCTTGTAGGCGGAATACAGTGGGAACTTGACGTGTAGCCGTTAGTGAGAAGACGATCTATGTTATCACACTCAGCATTTTCTGGTAATTGAGTTTGTTGTTTGTTTGTTTGGGTTTTGGGCATAAAACATCATGGTCATCAATGCCCACCGCTCGCAAAACCGTATTAAAGTTCCCCGACCATGGGAAATCGCCGACAAATGCACACCAACCCGTTTTTCTGATTATTATTTATTTTTATATATTTATTTACTTTTTTTTTTTTATTTTTTTTTATTATTTATTTTTTATTTATCTATTTTTTTTATTATGCATTTTTGTCCTTTTCCCCCTTTTTTCACATTTTTCTCCTTTCCCACTTTTTTTTCACACTGGTAATTGAGGGGCTAGTTGCTAAATTAATTAATCCCATCCTTGGTTAAGTATGTCTCAAATTTAATAGAGAAGCAGAAACACCGAGTTTAGTCCTGCTGGGCAAAATAAAACTGGACTGGGCGTTGATGAATCTATTTTTTTTTTTTTTTTTTTTTTTTTAATATCATGAATAAGTTTTAATTTTTACCAAAACGTCGACTGAAAGTGCGAAAAGTAGTTCACCCATAATCATCTAACAACAATAAAGGTACCAGAAAGAATGAAGGACCACACTAATTCAAAATGATTACGATGTCAATCCTGAGAAGCATGAAGAACTACTATGAAGTGAAATATCCATCAACAATGGGTACGGAGAAATTTGAATTTCATTATTTTTGTCTTCCTTTAAACTACCCTCCCCAACCCCCTCATACTCTGAGTCAATTTTAATTATATGGGGAGGTGCACAATTTGACACACGAGAGTTCAACAATTCTGAAACCTAAATTTCAACATTCTATGGCTGACCGGTTTTGAGCTATACGTTGAAACTACTCATAATACTTTTCGGGAGGCTCAAAAACAATAATGACGTAATAAAGCGTACATTCCATGATATTTGGAAATTGTCATTCGCAACTCCATTACGGAAAGATGTTATTACTATTACATCTGGTATAGAGAGTTTTGCCATATCTTCATTCGCATTGCTTCCCTTTAATGAACCAAATATGCCAACACTCCCTAAATATGTAGAAAACTTTCTTGGTGATCCATTAACTAAATAAGTAAGAAACTATCCCATAGAAGACCTCTACTATAGAAGAGCTTATTGCTTTTCTAGGTTGTTCCTAAAGGAAATAGACAGAGATTGAAAAGGCACATTGAAGTTTCATTCATACCTCTGAACAGCTGTTCAATGTAGCTACATTAATAAGGGCAGCAGCCCTTTCAGACTATTCTGGGTCTAGTCAATGAGGGTGGGGCTTCTCATTTTATTCATACATAGCTATGGAGTCTTGCAATATAATAGTCAACATTCATCGAAGGATATAGCAAACATTCATGTATAGAATAGCAAACTTCTGAATGCTTTCCTCAAGGGAAATCGCTGATATCGTCGTTATATTGATCGAAAAGTTACTTCAAATGTGCATCGATCCTATCCAAAGAGATGACAAAAATGCGATCCTTTCAAATTTATATTCATAAGTGTCTATTAGCGAGGGGAATTTTTGTTTCATCACGACCACAATTTATATTTAAATGTTTCATGCAAAACTAAAAAAGTCGGCCATGCAGGGGCTACGAAAACTAAGCAGATTTTCGACATGTTTTGAATGACACAATACTGATCTTATTTCAGCATATATTCCCTTAATCCAAAGTGGGCGGTCAATAAAAGCGAAATTGATGACGTCATCACACTGACTAATGGAATGTATCTCAATTCCTTTATTAAGTCCGTTGAAAACAAAATTTTGTATTTATGCTTAAAATAAGACTTTTCATGATGAATTCTCTTATTTTAAAATTGTGATGATTAAAAGTGAGGGTTTACTGAAGTCCAAAATAATTTCAATATCTCATTTAATATTGAAGATAGAGAAATCATGTTTATAACAACATTTATAGAAAATTTAATTTACTATACTACCTATTGATTCTATACAATTGTTCGATCCGACGTATAATAAAGGAGATATTTTGAATTTTCGACATTCCTCCTCTAAACCCCAAAAGTCAGATGTCAGTCGTAGACGAACTTGATAAAAAGGTATGTTACTCAGGGCTACATAAACTAAGAAGATTTCTCACATGCTGGAATGAAATGCTATCTCATATCAGCATTTATTTATCCCGTAGAAATAAAACTAAGGTAAATAAAACTTGAAATAAATGCTGAAAATGAGACTTTTAGTGACTCATTTAATTAAAGCTAATACAGACGATTAGTGAGGGTTTACTGATCTCCGAAAAGATAATAATACAAATAACTTGCTTAATATTCAAGATAAAAATGTATAGAACGTCGACTATTGAGAACTGCATTTGCAACAAATTCGGTTATATGACATTTTTTGAACGGGCTCATGATTAGAGAGTTGTCTTTCGTCCACCGCAGGTCTTTTCTCAGCTTTTTAGATCTTTAGCTCTATAAAGAACTTATAAATATCAAATTTATTTACTATGAAACAAACATTGTGACCTCTAGAGTATAAACATACAGATATATGAAATATTTTTTGAAAATCGAGTCATGAGTACAACCTCAATAGCTGATTTTACTTAAGGCGAAATATAAAAATTTCTAATGTTTTATTAAGTGTGCTATACTCAATTTGTAAGGAAAAAGAAAAATAGCACTGGAGTGATATTATCATTGGTCATCTACGTAAGGATGTAAAGAATATTCAAGAAACCTGTGCTTAAGGTTCTTGTTATTGTAAGTGTTAAACTATTTGATAATTATGTGTTATTTAAAATCTGATAGTCCTCTCGATTTCATCACGAGCTAGATCCGTGATGTTAAAGGGCTGTGTTCCATGTTACTGTGTTATGCATTCGATCTGTTACTGTATCAAATAACACATTTTTGTACGTTAGTACAGGGGGATCATTCACGAAAAAATCCGCTTGTCAAGCTCCACATCCCGTTTATATTAATTTAGATTTTTCTCGTTCTAAACTTGCAGAATCTGGTTCGGTCCGGTTAACCGTTGCCTCGTTAAAAATAAGCTGTCATTCCGTGGAATGATGTCACTGTTGCCACTGACGAGACACACGAATCGCTCGTAATCAAATTCTGATAGATAACACTGACAAATAATTTATACAATTTACTAAAAATCAGTTTGTTCAATTCATTTGATTCTTTATTCAGACAAACGACTGGAAGATACTTATTAAATGACGTTATAACGACTGATTTAACAATGAATAATACAAACAAAATTCTAAGGAAACGCCTTAGCAAAATTACTGAAGTACCTTTGAACAACCAATCGTACCAAGAAAAAGTATAAGCGAACGCACTAAGATCAAATGAAGTTATGTCTCCGGCCAGTCATTCCGTAACAGGATTAAGGAAACCCACTGAAAAGAAAAAAACATTTCTGTCTGAAACCAGTTACCCAAGAAAGTGCCTAAGGAAACGAACTATATAAAAAATAAAGTTTCAGTCTGCACCCAGCCTGACTTAGAAACATAACTTAGAAAGGTTATGACTAAGTTGAAATTGTGAACAGAAAATAAAATGTATCTACGACCAGTCATTCTAAGTGCCTCAGAAAACGCACTAAATAGAAAATAATGTGACTTTCTGCAACAAGACATTCCAAGTGTCTAAGGAAACGCACTAATTAGGAAATAATATATCTTTCTGCAACAAGACATTCCACTTGTCTAAGGAAACGCACTGAATAGAAAATAAAGTGTCTATCTACAACCAGTCATTCTAAGTGCATCAGGAAACGCGCTTAATAGAGAATTAAGTGTCTGATTGCAACCGGTCATTCTAAGTGTATCAGGAAACGCACTAAATAGAAAATAATTTGTCATTCGCAACAAGACATTCCAAGCGTCTAAGGAAACGCACTTAAAAAAAAAAAAAAAAAAAGTTCCTTTTTGCAACCAGTAATTCCGAATGACTAAGGAAACGCACTAAATAGAAAATAAAATGTCAGTCTGCAGCCAATCATTCTAAGTGCCTCAGGAGACCCACTATATTGAAAATAACTCTTTTGTTCGAAACCAGTCACTCTACCCTCAGAAATCGCACTTAATAGAAAATAAAGTGTCCGTCTGCAACCACACTCAAAGTGAATATAGAAACGTGCTGAAAAGAATTTAAGATTTATTTATTTTTGGACATCACATCAAAAGTGATGCCCCAAAATAAATAAATAAGAGATAACGACAATTACGAACATGTAACATAACAAAGAACAAAAGTAAAATAAATAAACTAAAATAATTTTATAAACGAATATACTACTTAATTGAAGAAATTACGATCAAAATTTCTAACAAAAAAATAGGAAATGAAGCGCAGTAGTTGGTACTTTTGCTAATGATAGTCAGAGTAATTTCCTCCTTCAGGGCAGCATACATAAGAAGCTAATAGCAATAGCAAAGATACATACACTTGGGTACAAATGCATATGATTCAATTTATGCATATAAATTGAAATCTTGTTGTACACCACAGAGTTAAGGCAATAAGAAGAAAATAACGTTCCTATCAGTAACCAGCTATATCAAGAATGAGTTTAAGAAAACGCAGTAGATAAGTAATAAAGTATATGTCTGCAACCAATCAATTTCATAAAGAGACTAAGGAAACGCGCTGAAAACAGAATATAGTTTTTGTCTGCAACCATTCATACTAAGAAAGAGTCTAAAGTATAGGACTAAAACGAAAAAAATGGTTCTATCTAACCAGCAGTTCCAAAAACATTATAATAAAAAGCAACTGAAAAGAAAATGGAGCAAGTCCTGAAATGAAGCCTGAAACAAGTCAAGCAGCAGAGAAAACGCTAAAAAAAATTGATTTCTGCCTGCAATCAGTCATTCCAATAACTAATAAATGGGGACGCAATAAATAAAATGTGAATCTGCTTTCATTGAAACTAATTCAATTTTATAAAGAGATACAAGACGTATATTTAGAACTGCAGAGCTGGTTGATATCGGAGTTAAAGAGGTCGACGAACCCTAAAGCCCTGCAAAGGAAGGACGGAGGAAATCGAGAGTATTTCCTTGAGAGCTTTTCCCGCTTTGACAGGATTTATAAAAATAACTCACTCGCGTATATATACCCAATTTCCAACACACAATATCGTATTACTACAAACGTTCTCGTATATCGGCTAAATTTAATACGAATTAAGCCGTTTATTCATATAATTCGTAAATCTGAAAAAGCATTGCAACCATTTTAGCAATAAGAGATAACGGGTATGTTGTAAAGGGAACGCTTAATGTTGGTTCAGACACAATGTTAAGGCCGCTGAAAACAATACTTCTGGACAAGAAAAAAAGTCCGTCACGCAGGGGCTGCGATAACTAAGGAGATTTCCCAGATGCGTCACGTTTTTGCATTAATGTAAAATATTAAAAGTTCCACGAGAACAATATTTGCTATTTAAGCTTCAAATAAAGTATCTCATAACATAATAGAATATTGTAAATATCAGATGAGTAGGAGTGGGGGTTTACTGAAGACCGGAAACTAAAAAATGAAAATATCTGAGTTAATAATTAAGATAGTGAAAAAATTTACATACCAACATTTATAGAACATCCTATTTGCAATAAGAATGGTTCTATACAATTTTTCGATCCGACACATAACGGAGATATTAAGAATTTTGGAAATTCTCCCCCTCTAAACCCCCCCTCCCCCTGGTGCGATTTTAACCGTTAACGAACTTGATCTATATTTTTGTATAAAACGATTATATATCAAGTTTGGTAACGAAAAAACAAAAATTGCAACCGCTAGAGCGGTAACAGATATATATGTATATATATATATATATATATATATATATATATATATATATATATATACAGTTTTGAACAGACCTCATTTTCGTCATCTCCTGGGTAGGATCGATGGAAATTTGAAGAAAAACTTCGAAAATCGCGTCTAGCGTACGGCCTCAATAGCTGATTTCCCTTAAGGGAAATCTGCTAAAGACTCCACCAGGTGGACAGTCGCACTATCATATCAGGTAGACGAAACGACGAAAATTATTATATAGGTTTATTATATTGATCAGTTGTGAGCTACCTTTGGCATTGTGGGCCAATGTTTAGTGTGCAAATACGTTCGCGGGCCGCTTTTAAAAGTAGTGCATTTTAAAATAGTGTTCATAATTTTTAACGATAGATTAAAATAACAAAATGAAATGAAAAAAAAATAGGTATAACATTATAATTAAATCGTAAAATCAAACTTGGAATTATTACAAATATCAAAAGTTAAATAGCGGCACCGAAATCAATGAGACTTGAATTTTGGAAACTAATCCAATGATGTTTGGATTAATTCCACTGATACAAAGACATAAAGAATTTTCCAAATTATCGTCAGTCAGCTTTGTACGATGCTCTGATTTATTAACTTTCATCAATGAAAAGACTGTTTATAATTGCAATAAAACGTAGAGTGATGAGTGGAGTAGGTGTAGTTTAAAGTTTGTTGTAAATGTTAATTGTCTTCAAGTGATTTAAGAGTTTGTTTATATGTGGGCTACCTTCCGTCAATAGTTCGTGTAAGTCTTTCGGTGAGTTGAGATGTTCACGTAGTCTGCAGTCGGTCAGGAGATGTTTAATGGTCAGTACTGTGTTACAGTGAGTGTATGTGGGTCAATCTTTTCGGTTTAGGAGGTATGAATGTGAAACTAGTGAATGTCCGATTCTAAGACTAGTCAACACCACTTCATCTCGTCTGGTAAGATTTTCCAGAGGTTTTCCTTTGTTTGGGTTGTCTAGGATTTCTCGGAGTTTGTTGTCAGTTTGTAACCAGTCGGTTGCCCAGTCATTGAGTACTTGTGTTTTAATTACACGTTTCATGTCTTGTGAAATATTATGGGTGCTGCAATGCGACACCCATGACGTCATTACACATACTATTCTGTAATTCTCTCACAACAAGAAGCAACCTCTACTTGAGCAAGAGATATTTCTTGATTCAGCTACATTTACTAACTAGCGAATTTCCGATTTTCTCCTTCATGGATTTCAGCCATTAACAAACTTGATCATTCTTTCATCACGAATTACGAAATATTAAGTTTGCTGACGATTAAACAAATATCACAACCGCTGGAGCACAAACACACAAACACATACATATTCGACGAGCCTCATTTTCGTCCTCTAGGTAACATCGATTTTTTTTTTCAAAAATCCCATCATATGTGCCACCTTAATTACTGACTTCCTACATCTGCATAAACGTCACCGCTAAGATCTAGTTTTATGAAAACTCAAAATATATTGCACTTGCTTTATTACCTAGGGCTCGATCTAGAGAAAAATCCGCAGTATTAAAATGGCAGAGCACTCTTTTTTTCAACAAGTTTAATTATGTAACGTTTCCCGTTACATTGTAGTAATCCGAGAAACAAGAACAATGAAATAAGAGCTTTAAATCTCAAATAAACTCTCCTAATTTTTTTTTTTTATTATTAGAAAAGGAAACCATTACGTCCTCAATTTATTACAGTAACAATTTGTGCCGTTGGTAATAAAAAAGGGAAGGCTTTTCAGGATTATGAGTATTTGATTGTAGCTGATTGAGATATATACCTAAATTATGGAGTTTATGACCCAACTCGTACTTTTTAAGTTACAGTTATGTATCTCAGATCACCCATTGTAATTATACAAAATAAGAGGTTGAGGCCACCCTTGCCGGAAGTTGTCAGTTTATGTATGTTATATACTGCGGTCGTATTTTTCCAACTTCACGTTCGGAATTTATTCTGATTTTGTTGGAGTGAATAACAAATTGAGTAAAATGGCTGAAGTAAATAATTTAGGAGATTTACAGATTTCAGCCTTGATAACGCCCAGTGGTGGAGACAGACGAGACCTAAAACGTAAATAAATTGGTGAAACTAATGATAGTTGTACGAATTACTTAAATAAAAAACCTCATTAATTTTTCACAAACACACGCAGGTGTTTGTTTGTTTTCGGAAAAATTAAAGAGATTTTTTATTCAAGTAATTCATACTCACCAAATACATCTATCATTGGTTTCATCAATTATATGCGTTTTAGGTCTGTCTGATCCATTGGTCTGTTATCAATGCATATATCTGGAAATTTTCCAAGTTATCTTATTCAGGTATTTTACTAATTTTGCTATGATTATTTCCAACTACAACAAAATTAGAATAAACCACTAACAATCAGTTTTTGGAAGTTTGAAAAATAGACTGTAGACACGTTTTTATTAGAAATTAAATAATACTTAAACTTATTCCACTTTACCTGTGTTCTGTCTTACAACAAGTCAGTCAGGCACAAATTGGGCTTAGTAGACATTACAGTCCACATACACGCCCATGTTTGGGAGGGCTGTTGCTTTTATCATTCCTATCACCTATGGAGTTTTTCCACTCATCATAATGCGTTTATTGATGGTTAGTCTGATTCAGACGGAGGGTGTGTGTGTGTGTGTGTGTGTGTGTGTGTGTGTGTGTGAGAGAGAGAGAGAGAGAGGAGAGAGAGTGAGAGAGAGAGAGAGTGTGAAAGAGAGAGAGAGAGAGAGGAGAGAGAGTGAGAGAGAGAGAGAGAGGAGAGAGAGGAGAGAGAGAGAGAGAGAGAGAGAGAGAGAGAGAGAGAGAGGAGAGAGAGAGAGAGAGAGAGAGAGAGAGAGAGAGAGAGAGAGAGAGAGAGAGAGAGAGAGAGAGAGAGAGAGAGAGAGAGAGAGAGAGAGAGAGAGAGAGAGAGAGAGAGAGAGAGAGAATATGGGTGTGAGTGAGTGAGAGAGTAAACGAGAATACGAGAATGAGAGTGAGAGTGATAGTGAAGGATAGGGTATGGGAGTGAGTGAGGAGTTATTGTAGGCAGGGCTGGGTCCTACGAGAGGCCTAGGTAGGCAGGACTGCTAGTAGAGGGTGGTTGTAAGGCGGGAGTGCTGGGCCTATGTTCGCAGCTCGGCGAGTAGGCCCAATCAATAGCACGTCTTCTCTCTCTCTGTGCCACAGGGTCTGTCTAACCATCATACGCTTTACCTTCAAGGCCCACTGGCCTCCAGAGCAATTATACCACCATTTGGCCATAAATACCACTAGGAACAGGTGTCCCATGTGTTACTTGTACAGAAGCAATGAACACAACAGCCCAGGGCGTACCGAACCATTAAATGTTCCTTCTTAATGTTCCACAAGCCTCAATTGAAATTATACCAAACTTACGCCATAATTACGCTAATTGTGTGACATGTGTAACATATTCAGAAGCCATAAGCAAAGTATCCTTGAGTATACCTAACCATAAATGTCCTCTCTTGAGTGTCCAAATATCACCAGTGGCAATATATCAAACTTTCGCACTCCAAGGAAGAGGTATGACAGGTGTCACTTATACTGAAGCAATGAGCATAACATCCTGTAGCATACCAAACCCTTAAATGATCCTCCCAATGGGCCACACATCTCCAATGAAACTAAACCAAACTTTCGCCAAAAATACCTCAAGGGAGAGGTGTGACTTAATAACAAATAACGGGCATAACATCCTAGAGTACACCAAAACATAAATGTTCTTCGTTAAGGGCCCACTTCCCTCCAGTGACATTATACCAAAGTTTCGCTATAAATACCACAAGAAAGAGGTGTGTCATGTCTCTCTCATACAGAAGCAATGAGAATAACCGAACCAGTTGTACATGATCTTCCTTAAAGATCCACATGCATCCCTTAGGAGCCCATATATCTCCAGCTATACCAAAATTTCGCCATACATTCCACGAGAGAGAGAAGTGTAACGACGTGTCCCACATTCAAAAAAAATGTAAAAACAGTCCAGAACATACCGAACCAATAAATGTTCCAAAGAACGTAACTACAAGAACCAAGGCTTCCAGAGAAACTACTTTGAATTTTCGTAATTAAAACAGCGAAATGGAATTCTGAAATGTACTACTTACAAATAAACAATAAGAATAGCACAATAAAAGTCACCCGAACCACCGAACGTTCATTTTTAGGGCCTTCCTGGACTCCTGATAAACTATACCCAAATTTCGCCATAAATATCACAAGAGAAAGGTATGATGTGTGTCACATATTCAGAAGCAATATGCACAACAGCCAAGAACAACGTTAATGTTCTAGAGAACACAGCTAGAAGAACTAAGCCTTCCAGAGAAATTATTTCGAATTTTTGACATTAATACCGCGAAATGGAATTTTGACATCTTACAAACTTACTTACAGACTTACTAATTAAAAAGGAACAACAAGAATTACGTAATACAAGTCACCCGTACCACCCAACGTTTTTTTGCATGGCCCCATGGACTCCTGAAAAACTACCAAAATTTCGTCATAAATACCACGAAATATATAAAGAAACAATGGAAATTGCGGCTTAAAACTTATCGAGCAATTAATCGGTCCTACTCAGGGACCACCCAAGTCCTTAAAACTTAGAGATGGACGTTTGACATCTGTTACTTGTGAAGAAACTGTAAGAATTATTTCTTAGTCTTCAAAACTTAATTGGTGCAGTAGTCAGATGTGAAACTGCTGAAGTGGCATAAGTATGATGAATTTGTGTTGTACCATGTGGCACATATAAAGAAATAATCAAACTGTAACTATGATTGTCTACAGCTATTATTCGTTTAACCACCTCGACTGGGAAGACATTCAGAGGAAATCTGCCTCATTTGAGGTTTATTCATCTGCAGATGGGTAGTACCTTATTTGTAACTGCATATGAAATTAAAGAGTAACTTGTGTCACTCATATATGGCAATACCCATCATTGCAGAGCCGTATATGTCAGAGTTCACTGCTGGTAATTAGTAAATCCTTCTTGGTTTTTTAGCAGATTTCCCTTGAGGGAAATCAGCTATTGAGGTTGTACTCATGACGGAATTTTCGAAATTTTTCTTCAAATGTCCATCGATCCTACCTAGTAGATGACGAAAATGAGGTCCGTTCAAAACTGTATATATATATATATATATATATATATATATATATATATATATATATCTTTATATTTGTCTGTTACCGCTCTAGCGGTCGCAATTTTTGTTTGATCGTTACCAAACTCGATATTTAGTCGTTTTATGTAAAAAGAAAGATCAAGTTCGTTAATGGCTGAAATCGGACCAATGGGAGGGGGAGTTTAGAGGGAGGATTTTCGAAATGTCGAAATATCTCCGCTACTATACGTCGGATCGAAAAATTGTATAGAATTAATCTTATTGCAAATTAAATTTACTATAAATATTGTTCTATACATTTATTCTGTATCCTGAATATTAAGCGAGATATTTGCATTTGTATTGTGTGTGTGGTCGGCAGGAGTCGGCTATGTTCGGGACATTCCGCCGAGAGCTAGGGCGGCCGTTTTCGTCACTGATCGTCCCTCGTGAATAGGTTTAGAGATTCATTACTACTAATATTGTTATTAGGCAGATTTCTCTATTGTAAAACTTCACGTGGTAAATCTGCTTAGTCTACGCAGCCCCTGCGTGACGGAGTTTTTTTTTTTTAAATAAGTATTTATCAGAACGTCACCCGCATCACAGTCTTGCATTACACGACGAACCTTCACAGAGCAGTGACCTCAAGTGTAAGTAATCCAAAATGTCATCGCATTCATCATGTGATGACGGCGATCTGTCATCTGTCGCTGAAGTAACACAATCGGAACAGGGACAAAAGGCCATTGACACCATACGCTCAACATTTAGGATCACCTGATTTCTGGACGAAATACCCCAAATATATGCCTGGTAATATTCCTAACAATAAAGGAATTTCAGTGTGAGTAAACCTGCTAACATTGTATCAGGTATGTCCACCATATCACTTACATACCTTAAGCAGAAATGAACTTACTTTATATGTAAATCGTGTTTCGCTCATAGACAACACCTGGTCCAGAGCTAAATGTATGCGAGTATATATATTCTATGGCCTACACTGTAAAAAACCTGTTGACTTCGAGTGAAGTAGCCAGTTTTAACATGAGGTGAATGTCTAGCCCCATATCATAATGAATAGCGAACTTTCTACACGGGTCCGTTATGCACACTTGTCCTGGACGTAAGACTGGAAAGGCGATCTCTCCCATGTAAAGCCAGTTATGGCAGCATATGTTCAATTCATGTTGAACTGTCAGGTCATATCTTCTTACCCATCAATTGGTCAACGTATCATACAGTATAATAACTATACTACTACTGCCAGCAGTAATATTTTTAGCAGATTTCCAGGTTGTACCCATGACGCGGTTTTCGGATAATTTCCTCAAATATCCATCGAGCCTACCCAGGGAATGGCAAAAATGAGGTCAGCTCCAAATTATGTGCATGTTAACGCTCTAGAGGTCGCAATTTTGTTTTTATCGTTACCAAACTCTTTATTTAAACGTTTTATGCAAAGGAAGATCAAGTTCATTAATGGCTGAATTCGGACCAGTTTAGAGAGGGAAATTTCGAAAATTCAAAATATCCCCGTTATTATACGTCGGATTAAAATAGTTATTTATTATACAAGTGACGAAAGTAGATAATTTTACAACTAGAGTGAAACGTTTACCCACACGAGCGAAGCGAGTGTGGTAATTTCACGAGAGTTGTAAATTCTACTTTCTTCACGAGTGTAATATTAATTTTTTCTGTAATCGTGTAATACATGATCAGATCTAACCAGAATATGAACAAAATTAGGATGTTGTGAAGATTATGGTATGTTGTTGGTAGGTTATAAGCATGGTTGTGAAAGGTTATAAGCATAGTTATAAAACAACTAGTGATGATTTTGAAGTAGTGCAGTTATAAACAAGTTCAGGTTATAAATAAGGAAGGTAATTATTATTATATTTAAATTTTAAAATATATTGATTATTTCCACCAATAATTCATTCACATTTCAATTTATTTTGTTAAAATAAATTCTTACAATGTTAAGAAACATTTAAAAGCATTTAATTTCCAAATTATTTTTTAATTTATACTTATTACTAATTAAGAAGGCAATTCACTTGCTTCACTCTATTGCAAAATGTTTCACTTTCTTCACTCATTTCAGTTTAGTAATGTTACCATTATTCAACGATTACAGAAAAAATATATAGAACTAATCTCAGTACAAATAAAAATACCTATAAATGATGTTATATACATATTTTCTCATCTCATGAATATTAACCGAGATATTTGGATTTATTAGTTTTTAGCCTTAAGTAAATATCCATTCCTACACATGTCATATTAACAATAAATAGGCTGTTACATCTCTTCGTTCTAAGATTCTAAATATTCTTTCCAAGAGACCTTTATTATGCGAAAAACATGAAAATTCGTTCATGAATTCGTCGCAATGCGTTCATCAATTAAGAGATTTCGTTCTTGTATCGAATTTAACTCCAAATTTAATCGTTTCAGTCGTCATATTTTTCATCGGCTGAAATCGGACGAGGAAGAGGAGGGGGGGGGTTGAGGGGGGGCATTCGAAGATTCAAAATATCTCCATGATTATTAGTCGGCTCGTAAAACGTTATAGATCCAATGTTGTTGAAATATTGGTGCTCTAAAATTGTTGTCCAATGGATTTTTTTCGTAAGTCAAATATTAAGCGAGTAATTCGTGTTTTCTTGATTTGAGTCAGAATAGGCAGTGAGATGAGATCACTAGTGTGTTATAACAGCTCGTGGGAAATCTGCTAAGTTTACGCAGCCCCTGCGTGATGGACCTTTTAATAACGAATGAGTCAGTAACATAGGTCTCATAACGATTAACCACACATGGAACTGCAAAATATTTTATCTAACAAACCACACTGCTATTTAAGTATTAGGTTGCATTATAAATGAGTAATGGTATTTCAAATAAATAAGTCGACCAATTTACCATTACACTCAGATTGTGCTACATGTGAGTAGATGTGACTCACCTCCTTGAGAACCCTGCGAGACAAATGGGTTGAGCGTTTTTATTTTTTTCAAAAAATGAAGAGTATAAAATTGTAAACATCGACTGTATCAGAGAAAATAGTAAACGTTTCTAAAACCTATCTGGTTAATCACAATATTTTCTACGTTTTTGTGTAATTTGATTTGAAAAAATGTATTTTAGAAGATTTTACCATTTAGCTATCATTAAATTTACCATGTTCAGCATACATTTTAAGACTTGAAAAAATCGAATTCTAACTAATAAAGAAGTGGAGATTATAATATTATAGGATGCCATCAAAGCGTCTTTTCAGCAGAAATCTGCTTAGTTTACGCCAAATAGGAAGACTTTTGTTCTATACATCATTGCTACTACTCCTCTTCCAGATGTAGCAACATAAATTTCTTTAACACAATAATATTTGTGTTGTTGATTGTTCTGGTGACGTTTTGTCAAAAGTTCGAATTGATTGTAATCACTTCAAAAAATGGAAATTTGCTCAATTATTGCCTTAGAAACACTTCAACAAAACATTTATTCTGAGAAAACAGAACGTTTGAAGAATTTTTTGTTTAATTTTTAAGCAGTGATTTTTCAATCGAGAAAATGCACCTAGTCATTCATGAATACTGTATTAGAGTATACATAATTATCTGTTGAAAGCAGACATAGCATCGATCGAACTAGCAAAACAATGAAGTTCACCATATAGTACAAATAACTTTGTAATTTGGAGGACCAATTGTTTCAATTGAAAAATTAAAAACTGAGAAAACAAATTTCTTGCCAATTGAATGATAGGAGAAACTGAGTAATGTATATTCTCCATGAATGGTGCTTGTTGCATTTATGCATACTTTAACGAAATATAGGTCATTCAGAGAAATCTAGTCTCTCCCTCGAACTAGCTTATTAATATATCACAGTGTTAGGTGTCAGCACATTTCTTCTCTTTTCCAAATGTAAACTGTACACAATTTATCATAATAATAAAATCCATCTGTTATTCAGTTTTTTACCCGTATATAATTCTTGAAGTAAATGAATTAACGATACAATGAGTCAAAATGAACCTTTGTGATTCATTTACTATTGAAATCCGAATAAATTGTACTCCCGCCTCCAAGTGATTATCGCAACAAATAATAGAGCACATATTTTCCTAGTAAATTTCAATATTTCGTGTGAAATTCGCTAATTGCAATACGAAATTAACAATCTTAGACTTCATAAATGTAATCATAGAGAGATTGAACTATTACTAACTAACTAGAACTACTAAATTAATTGTAATTTTAGACTTAATTTATGTAAATATAACTTTGAATATAAACCAAGTTTGAATGAGTAGTGAAACACATTTAATTAGTCCCAACAGAGAGTTAAGCTGAGAAGGATATTCTTTATTATTATTAGTAGTAGTAGTAGTTCTAGTATTTCTTATATTAGCTTCTTTTATGAACAAAAATAGAAAAAAAAAATTGTATTACATTGTCTAGGGAAATACACAATGGCTTGAGACCAATATATGTCTTTAATCATTCTGGAGAGGCGACCAGATTAACACGAATCACGTAGATCAGTGAATTTGAAGAATAAAAAAAGGAGACAACATTTTGTTAAAAAGTTTTTTTTTTTAGGAACTTGACATTCTGACACTTAAAAATATTGTTAACATCTTCCATTTCTATCGGTCAAACAAAAAGGTTGATTTGTAACTATATGTAAATCAAAAACGATCTATACATACTTTTTTACATCGCTAAAAGGAGAAGAATAATTAGTAATTTACAATCGCCCCCTCCAAGAGGCTTGTAATCTCTTTAAAGTATGATTTTGGAAAATTTTGATATGATTCCATCTCTAAACCATTAAAGAAAAACAAAAATCTTTATTGAACCGTTCTTCAGAATTTTCCACCTGGAGGGATTAAGGACTGTTAACCCTTAGAAGGTTATAATATAAAGCCTTTTAGTGGCAGCTTTCAGTGGTTTACACCCATACATATATATATATATATATATATATATATATATATATATATATATATGTATATAACATTAACTCCATAACCACAAAATGAGAGAGATTGTATTTTCCTACTTGATTTTAGTATATAGCATTTATTCATTTGAGTTCAGGAGAAATAACACTTCAAATTTCATTTCATTGGCATAAAAAGAAAGAAAGTAGATATAACAATGAAACCAATGAATAATTGGAAAAAATAAGAAAAGTATTAAAGAAAAAAGGAAAGAAATTTTTGGACTATTTATAAGTAAAAAATTTGAATTATATAAAAATGTTTTTCATATACATTTTCGTTTATGTTTGTAGTTTTTGTATCTGCTAAAGGATCATATCAGTTTAAAATTTACACGTATTTAATAAAAAATATATTTTACCAATTAGCATTACCATTATACCAAACAGCATACACTCATCTTATTTATCTTTGATTTCGTCGTTACATATGGAGTTGGATATAACTTATTTTTTAACTTATTAATTAATAGTTAATGATAATTAAATTTTCATAATTTATCTATTGATTGCAATAATCGTATGTATGTAACAACATCCGGCATTCATGGAGTAATACATTTCTGTTGGATTAACAATTCGGAACCCTCAGGGCGACAGACTGCGCATCCATCCACGGTTTTGGTGGGTTTCCTTTAGAAAAAGGAGCAATTGAGGTGGCACAAATGACAAAATTTAAAACAAAAAAATCATTAAATCTTCGCCGAAGTAGATGTAAAAGTAAATATAATGTTTTATATAGAATTATTATTGTTGATGTATCAATTATAGTTTCTAAGGTGGAAGCTTGGGTTCTAATTTTATTTAATTAACGTAATTATTAAAGCAGTTCCTTTTAAAATATATCCAATTAAATGATCATTTTTGTCAGCCTCATTAGTCCATTATTTGGTATTATCGAAGTTACAGGAAGTTTTAGCGAGAAGAAGTAGTTTTAATGAGGTTAAGAACTGGCCATTCACGCAAAACACTGTAACTGTAGACTTACTATAAAACATATACTACCTGACTGTTACCCAAAGACTCACATAGACCTACCATACATACACTTTGACTGAATTACTACATGACCGTAGCCAGTATATAGATCGCGTACTACACTACTCCAAACATAACAACATTTTTAAAATTTTTTAAAAATTTAGGACAATACTGAAAACATATTCAAAAATGAATACACTTACGTAAATATGATAAACTCATGATAAAAATGTGACTGATAGGTCGCTCAATCGCCCAAGCTGCGAAAAGCAATTACTATAAAAATAAATAAATAATCATGTTACATTTTGTTTTTTCTTTCGCAAATATGTAATCTTTGAATTACTTAAAAATCCTGCAACTAAAAGCCAAGAATGGTACTATTCATTTCGTTCACGTCAAACTTTTTAAATGATAATTGCTGGTGAAGTGCGTAAAATTAAAATAAATTGATACATTAATTTTTATTCATTCTTTATTTATTTGAAACAAGGAACGTATAACATGAGGAGGCCGAGTTCTTTTGCTGTTCGTATGTTGCTAATTATTTGTTAGCTTTCACAGTCATAAAATGCTATGAATAAAAAGTTTCATTTTTTTTTTTGAAGCTATAATGAAGTCATTCATTTTTTCTTTTAAATATATCATGTATTACTTTTTAATGATGAAAATTCTACCACAAACTTGGCCATTTACTTCATTAATTATTGAAATATTACTGGACGGCTGTCATTATAATGCAGGTTTTAATGTAATATTATGTACATTAGGTTTTAGGAGCCTGTGTATATTTTTACATATGGCCTTAGTTTTGAGGCTTATTTGCAGGTTAAACAAACTGCGTCCTTCTTTCGACACTTTGCCAAGGCCCTTTGCAAGCCTGACCTAAAAACGGAGACATGCTCTGAGGGGCAGCTAAAGTTGAAGCTATTTCAATACACACGCTCCCCTGAATAAATTCTAGGAAAAGCCGATCGATTATGTATGTTTACGCTAGTATGACGTAGACGAACAATTTTTAGTTTCTACCAGACTTTCACTTTCAGCTGTAAAATATTGCATCGGAGAAAAGGCAAGAATTAAAAACTACCCTCTCGTGACACTTAACTATTAACATCGAATTTACTTAATTAGAAAGTAATTGTCTAATAACCATAATGAAATGACTACCATTTTTAAGGTTAGCATGAATTATGCATCAGGAATAGTATTTATATCGATTGCAAGATTTTGTACACTAAGACAAAAACAAACTTTTTTAAGACTGTAAAATATTTAGTCAAAATAGATCCAATATAATTCAGAATTTAAAACTAAAAATCAAAGTCCATCACGCAGGAGCTGCGTAAACGAAGCAGATTTCCCACGTAAAGTTATACAGTAGAGAAATCTTCATACGAAAGCCGAATAGTTACTAAAACGGCCGAACTAGCTTTTGGTGGAAACGAACAGAAGCCCACCATAGCTCGTCCGTTACACTTTACAATAAAAATGAAAATATCTCGATTAATATTCAAGATAGAGAATAAATGTATATAGCAATATTTATAATAAATTTAATTTGCAAAAGAAAAAGATTGGTTCTATAAAATTTTTCGATCCGACGTATAGTAACGGAGATATTTCGAATTTTCGAAAATCCTCCCCTCTAAACCCCCCTCTCCCTTGTCCGATTTCAGCCGTTAACGAACTCGATCTTTCTTTTTACAAAAAACGACTTTGGTAATGATTAAACAAGAATATAGATATATATAGTTTTGAACGGATCTTATATTCGTCATCTCCTAGGTAGGATCGATGGACATGTGAAGAAAAATTTCGAAAATCGCGTCATGAGTACGACCTCAATAGCTGCTTTCCCTTAAGGGAAATCTGCTAATTCTGATTACGAATTCCTCGAGTCTCGTTCATCATTATAATTTTAAGTTGATAAGGCGGAATGGGAGTCTTACATACACTTGAAAATATGTAACATCGGTTGAGTTTAACTTAATTACGGGATATTTTGATATTGTTTATTTATTTTTTGTATTGACTAAATTTATTTTATTCTTTATTTCGTTATTTTTCATTGTATTTTAATTGATTAATTTAATTATAATTGTTAATAATGTATACAAAAATAATTAATCATATATGTAATATGCTTTGTGGCGATGGAATATGTATTCAAATTAAATATTTGTCACAGGGGTACTACAAGAAGAAAAATAAAATAAAAAGTAGTCATGTTAAGTGTTAATAATTACCGTCGAATTTATGGTTCAATCGCTAATTAGGGGAATGTTATCTGTTTAACAGTGGGACAAAATATTTTGTTTAGTGAGTTCGTCACTAAATAAATTCCCGTTGCCCACGTGGAATTCGAACCGAAATCTCATAGTTTACCAAATATATTGAGAAAATCTGTTTGACTCACAGGCCTCACCTCATTAATAAACAATGTCTAGTTTATCAATTATTAAAGTCCGCTCGAAGGGGGAATGCGAGGGAGGTCAAACGGAAAACCGTTTTACTACCCCAGTTGCTATCTAAAGATAAACCAAAGTACAGGCTACTGAATGAATATAGTTTTTCGAGTGTTCGATTCGCACGCGCTGTTTTGAGAATTCATTTCAGAAGGAACTCATGAAATTTGATCCTCTGTTAGTAGCAGTTAGTTAGAAGAAGGTTTTTGGTTACCTGCAAATAACCGGTTCCGTTCTACACGCATCACTAAAAGATTATGCAAATGATGTTAAAATGAGTGTAAAAGTACGGGTGTACAGAAAGTTCTAAGCCTGATTTCAACTTACATATTTTTATTTTTCAATATAGTCCCCCTCAACGGCAACGCACTTATTCCACCGTTTTTTCCAACATCTGTAACCCGGTCAAAAAAAAAAATTGTTGTGAAAACCTTCCATAACAACCTTGACAGCTGAGGTATCATAAGTACACCAGGCTTAGAACTTTCTGTACACCCCGTAATACCATCAATAGATGTGTTCTTGAATGATTATTCAATTCATATATTACTTCGTTGAATATGTTGAAACAAAAGGCTATAATATAGCCAAAGAGTTAATTACCACTTTTGCTACTGCTTAGCTATTGAGGCGAGTTGGGAAATGTCCTCAAATGTCCATCGATCCTACCTAGTAGATGATGAAAATGAGGTCCGTTCAAAACTGTATATATATATATGTCTGTTAACGCTCTAGCGGTCGCAATTTTTGTTTGATCATTACCAAATTCCATATTTAATCGTTTTATGTAAAAAGGAAGATCAAGTTCGTTAATAGTTGAAATCGGACAAGTGGGAGGGGGGGGGGGGTTCAGAGGGGGGAATTTTGAAAATTCAAATTATCTCCATTTCTATAAGTCGGATCGAAAAATTGCATAAACACAATGTTATTGCAAATTAAATGATCTACAAATATTGTTCTATAAATATTTTCTGTATCATGAATATTAACCAAGATATTTGGATTTTATAGTTTTCAGCCTTCTACTCATGTTAAACTAGCAATACTCGGTTATGTAATAAACCACATTAAACTAATCTTAAATACCAAATATTGTTTTCAAGAGACCTTTATTATACGATATACATGCAAATATGTTCTGGTGACCGCCACTCCCACGTCTTAAATTTTTGGACTACTTAAATTTAATTGATTGAGATAAAAATTATTCTGATTCATTATTAATTACAGTTCTAGATATAGTAAATAGTTTTCAACCAAATTAACAAGTTATATTCTGATATATTTCAGTAATGGTTTTTCTTTCCGGTGGGAGTCGGGTTGGCAGGCCTGTTTGTTTACATTTTTGACCCGCCTGGAGGGAAAAGATTTCTTATTACCGTTTGTATTTATTCACTTAATATTTAAGGTGGTGTTGTGGTAGCAGTATGTAGATTTATCTATTATTAAACTTCACGAGGGAAATCTGCTTAGTTTACGCAGCTCCTGCTTGACGGACTTTTTTTATACGATCTTTCTTCTTAATTGTCTATGTTTTTTTTTGAGGAGTCTATTTTCTTTATGTTTCCATAATTAAAAATCTTAGCGTTTTACAAAACTTCATCTGAAAATCAGTAAGAATCCACTAATTTATTTGTGAATTAACAGTGCTTCATATTTGCTCTATAGACACAAATATATAATACATTCATAGTACTTCATAGAAAGCGAACACTTTCACCGACTTTCTTTATACAAATATCCCAGATGAGATCACATCTAGAGACAGTAAATGATATTGAGGACCATACATGGACATACATTCATTGTTCAATACAATGTCTATATGTAAGTGTTATGCGTAATGAAATTGACTTTAATTGAATCTCGGGTTCATTGTGTTAAAAAAAAGACACCAGTGCATTTGTGTGTGCGCAGGCGTGCGTGCTTGCGTGTACGTACTGAATGTTTTAAATCATTATATATAGGTAATTAAATAACTATCTTTTAGCAGATTTCCCTTAAGGGAAATCAGCTATTGAGGTCGTAATCATCACGCGAGTTTCGAAAAATTTTTGAGGGGGGATTTTTGAACATTCAAAATATCACCGTTATTTTACGTCAGATCGAAAAATTGTATGGAATAAATCTTATTGCAAATTAAATTTACTATAAATAATGTTCTATACATTTATTCTGTATCTTGAATATTGACCGAGATATTTGCATTTATAGTGTGTGTGTTGTGTGTGTGTGTGTGTGTGTGTGTGTGTGTGTGTGTGTGTGTAGTGTGTGTGTGGTCGGCAGGAGTCGGCTATGTTCGGCACTCTCCGCCGAGAGCTAGGGCGACCGTTCCGTCGTTCTGTTCGTCCCTCGTGAATAGGTTTAGGTCTAGAGATTCCTTACTACTACTACTGTTGTTATTAGGCAGATTTCACTATTTAAAACTTCGCGTGGGAAATCTGCTTAGTTTACGCAGCACCTGCGTGTTGGACTTTTTTTAGTATTAGTGTGTACATTTTCTATGAAATAAAAAGTTCAAGGAATATACAGTAGACGTTACGAATTACGATCGCAAAAAGGTGGAGCTTGTAATTATGACCAGATATAGTTATCAGGGTTTAATAATATAAAGAAAGAAAATATAGAGGCTGATAAGAATGAAATTGAAAATTCCAAATTTGGTTTTGGAAAAAATACACATGATAAAGCCTAGGTTCAAAACGTCACCTCTAGAGAATGTAAGTACGGTCTTTGGAATGCATGTGCTGTGGCGTTGCCGGAGTTTTTTTTTTTGTTTTTTTTTAGGTTTTAGCTACTTTTCGTGTTCTCGGTGCTCAGCATCGTGTGGACACTGAGTAGTACTTTGAATGAGTTAGCGAACTTATTACAATGAGCAGGGAACTGGCCATTTGACATTATACTGAGACCTTAAGACGGTTCTTGCCCTACATGGGCTGTTCATTTATGACCATTTTTTAGCTACATTCCCTCAAGGAAAATTGTTTGTTGATGATGAAAGCGATTTTCGAATAATGTATCCATATGTACATCGATCCTACGAAGGGGCTGTTAAAAATGAGGTCTGTTCAAAATTCACACTCTCTCTCTCTCTCTCTCTCTCTCTCTATATATATATATATATATATATATATATATATATATATATGTGTGTGTGTGTGTGTGTGTGTGTGTGTGTGTGTGTGTGTGTGTGTGTGTGTGTGTTTCTTTCAAGGTTCTAGGGAGAGCAAATCTTGTTTGATGGTTGAAATCAAATTCGTTGGAGAGGGGGTGGTATAGAGGAGGAATTTTGAAAAATCGACATATCTCTGTTATTACCTCTGTCAGATTGAAAAACATTTCAGATAAAATGTAATTGCAAATTTAATTTCCTACAAAGTGACGTGCTTGATTCCCGTCTGGGGAAATAGGAACTTATTTAGTGACGAACTCATTAAGTAAAATCCTTAGCTCTACCCTGGCTCTTAAAGGGTGGTAACCTGCATATAACCCGCTCAGTAATCAGCCACAGTAGCAAAAAGTAGACGTAAGTAAATAATAATAAAATGTTCTTATAAGAGTTTGTACTATATTATGAATACAAACCGAGATAATTTGCATTTTTTTTTTTGTTTTTTTTGTCAGCGTTCTGTAAATCCCGAGATTTTCTGTAAGTAATTGACTTAGTAAATATCTCATATACAGCTGGTATTTTGATTACTGTTTACACAGACTTCTTAATAAGAGGATAAATAGTGGGTATATACCAAATCTGCTTTGCTTACGCAACACCTGTGTGACGGACGGTTTTTTTTTTTTTTTTAAATTAGGTTGATACTCCAGTTTAGATTGTTATCAAACGCTCCTAATTTACAGTAAGTAAATTAGTGGTATTAATCAATCTATAATTAACAGATCCGGCCGTCACCAATTTTTAATAATTAAATAATTTTTATCCCGTTAATTTATATTTCGCCAACTTAAAAAGAGGGAAAAAATGAGATTAAGAGGAAAGAAACGAAGGCTGGGAGAGGAAGATATATGCCTAAAAAGTGATGATTGATTACCGGTTTACTTTCTATCGCTGACCTAGTTTATGAGGAAATTCTAACAAAGAGCGAGGAAACATGGACATATAGGTGGAATAACCAAATTAGGACAAGCTCTGATATTCCCTTGGGGTCGTTTAACCGTGGAGATTATTTTGTAAGCTAACACATGCAGGCAGGTTACATGGATAACACATGCATGCATGCAGGTTATATGGACACATGGCCCAAGACCATCATACACATTTATCCATTTGTCTAACAGAAGTCGACAGATATAGAAAATCAAATGATTTAAAATCAACAGATAAAATTGTTAAAAAATACAAACACTGGGTACTCGCCGTCTCATCCCTCTCTGGCACCAGAAAAATTGGTATTTTCTAATAGAAGGCTCCTACAACGTTCTATATTGATTATAAAATATTAACGTGTTCGTTAAAACCCGAATTTTACTTTGAAATCACTTACAATTGCAAAGTGGGTAGTTCGATACTCGCCTGAGCAATAGGAATTTATTTAGTGAAGAACAAATTAAATAAAACCCTTAGACCCACCCTGGCTAAAAATGTTCTTATAAATGTACAGATGTTCTTATAAACGTTTTTACTATATTATGAATACTAACCGAGATATTTTGTTATTTTTTCAGTAAATCGCCACTTCTACTCATGCAAGCTTATGTGTAAGTGGCTTAGTAAATATCTCGTATAAGGCTGGTATTTAGATTACTGTTTACAGAGACTTCTTAATAACACACATAGTGATCACTAGCTAAGGTACCCGGCTTCACCCTGATTATCATGAATGATAATTGTATTTTTATACTCTTTAAAATTCTAATTTTCTTATAAAAGGCACTTACAATGTTCTATATTCATTATAAAATATTAACATGTTCGTTAAAATTGGAATTTTCTTATAAGAGGCACTTACAATGTTCTATATAGATTATACGATATTAAAAATTGGAATTTTCTGATAGGAGGCACTTACAATGTTCTATACTGATTATAAAATATTGACGTGTTCGTTAAAACTCGAATTTTCTTTTAAGAGGCACTTACAATGTTCTATATTCATTATAAAATATTAACATGTTCGTTAAAATTGGAATTTTCTTATAAGAGGCACTTACAATGTCCTATATTGAATATAAAATATTAACGTGTACGTTAAAATTCGAATTTACCTAAAGAAGGTACTTAGAATGTTCTATATTGATTATAAAATATTAACGCGTTCGGTAACATTCGAATTTCTTATAGAGGGTACTTATAATGTTCTATATTGATTATAAAATATTAACGTGTTCGTTAAAATTCGAATTTTCTTATAGAAGGCACTTACAATGTTCTATATTGATTACAAAATATATTCGTTCAAAGTGAGACAATATATTTCGATTTTTAAGTAAATTAAAAGGGAGGACTTGTGAACCCTTGCTTTTCCAGAAAGGTACAATCAATGTCCCAAAAAATAGTTTATACTGAGGATGATATCTCTCCTAAAACGAAACTAAATATGCAGTGTGATTTGAAATAGATTTTTATTAAATCTTAATAATGTCCATGGAATTCAGGATAGCCATAGTCTGATTAATGCGTTGGCCGCAATCTCACTTGGCCAACCAAGTCATGATTTCGATTCTCGCCTGGGTAACAGGAATTTCTTTAGTGACGAACTCTATCATTAAATAAAATCCTTAGTTCCACCCTGGCATGAAAATTGTTCTAAAATATATATACCTTTTCCCATTTAAACTTGGTAGCCTAAAATGGGAATCAATAAATGACATATAAAGATATATTCAATTAAACGTATTATATTTTACCATAATATAACTGGATAAATTTATTAATTTTTAGTGTAGGCCACAGTTATTTGAGTCTAACGAAAATGCAATGATCATCGCTCTAATACCTTGTTCATTTAATTTAAGTTAGGAATATTTACTTAAATATTCTTCTTTGAGAAATATATTACTAATAAAAAGGAATAAATTAACAATTGAGATCCACATAACTATTGTTATTTGTTAACGTCCAATTTGTGCTAATATGGCTAATTGGAACAGATTTTCTGCTGGTTACTACTCTTTTCTGGCCAGGGTGGGACCGAGGATTTTATTATTCAGTTCGTTACTAAAGAAATTCCTAATGCTCAGGTGAGAACCGAACTCACAACTGTAGGCTTGCCAAATGAGATTAAGAGCAACCACCTTAACTTACATAGCTAACCCGAGTGTGTAATTAAGCAATACCGTTATTAAGAGATCATTAACTTCTCTCCAGTACGAAAAATGTTATTGAGCCAATCTAGTTAAACTGATAATGCTCTACAGAAATTATTCTATACATTATTTCTTAATTCAAATATTAAGCGAGTTATTCCAAGTTTCCTGTTTTCAAAAAACCCCACTACTACTCGTCCAATTTTGACATAAAAAGTCCGTCACGCAGGCGCTGCGTAAACTAAGCAGATTTCCCACGTGAAGTTTTACAATAGAGAAATCTGCCTAATAACAACTGTAGTAGTAAGAAACCTCTAAACCTAAAACATTATTTAGGGCGTAATAACCCAGTAGTTTCTAGCCCCAAAAAACAGTCAACCTAACCTCTAAACCTATTCACGAGGGACGAATAGTTATGGAAACGGCCGCCAGAGCTCTCGGCGGAAAGTCCGAACATAGCCTACTGGTAACCACACGCAGAATACAAATGCAAATATCTCGGTTAATATTCAAGATAGAGAATAAATGTATATAACAATATTTATAGTAAATTTAATTTGCAATAAGATTGATTCTGTACAAGTTTTTGGTCCGACGTATAGTAACGGAGATATTTTGAAAATCCTCCCCTCTAAACCCCCCCTCCCACTTGTCCGATTTCAGCCGTTAACGAACTTGATCTTTCTCTCTTCGAGTTTGACTTATTGAGTCAAACAAAAATTGCAACCGCTAGAGCGGTAACAGACAAATATATATATATATATATATATATATATATATATATATATATATATATATATATATACAGTATTGAGCGGACATCATTTTCGTCATCTCCTGGGTAGGATCGATGGACATTTGAAGAAAAATTTCGAAAATTCCGTCATGAGTACAACCTCAATAGCTGATTTCCCTTAATGGAAATCTGCTAAAATGGAAATATATGGTGAGATGACATTACTAGAGTGTTATATCAGCACGTGTAAAATCTGTTACAGTATACGCAGCCCTAGCGTGACGGACGTTTTATATATTGAGGTATGAACTGGATGTACGCTAACCATGTACAGTATGGTTGAACAATGTGGATTATATTGTATGCAATTCTCATAGGAAAAAACCTGTTTAAATTCTAAAAACATATTTTGAAATGACAATTTATACAGAACAATAGAGATATCTCTCTGTCTTGCGATGCTGTTCCGACTCTGTGTGTTAAATTGATTATGGAAGACTTTTAACTACGTCAATATTACGTGAGTGTTTTTTTTTTAAAAGAAGTCAATATTAAACATTCAAAGCATAGTCAGTTTAGAATTCACTCGATTTGGGTTTCGACTTATTAAGAAACCTACTAAATGCATAATACGGTGCCATGAAACCTACCAGTTACGCAACGCCTCTTTTATTGCTTGAAAATAGCTGGTGTTGTTACAGTCATGTTATCTCACCTCCTTTCTCAATCCTTGTCCAAAAATCTCACAGATTAATCTCAGTCATAATAGCTTTCATTTTTGAGGAAACAATATTCTGATATTATATATATATATATATATATATATATATATATATATATATATAGAGAGAGAGAGAGAGAGAGAGATAGAGAAAAGTGTATAGAAATTTTCGAACATGCAATAATCATAGATAGTGTGGTTTTATTTTCCAGGCTTGTGGTCAATGTTTGTGAAAGAAGCTTTAATCTAGGCCAACATTTCGAGAATTTTATTTTCACATCCTCTCGGCTGTTAAAAGGTGCTACATTATATATATTACACATTGCTATTGCAAAGTGCAGTGTGCTGTAAATTATGTGTACTGACCAAGACTGGGAATGACTTAAATACTAAGATACATTTCTTGTTGCATTATGGTTGCATAGAGTGAACTGGTTGTAACCTTACTTAAGGTTATATATTGCTCGTATTGCAATAGTGATTGTGATATTGTGACCAAACAAACAATAAACAACTTTAAAGAAGGTTACAATCAGTTTGCATTGTGCAGTCATAGATGTATTTTAGTATTTAAGTTTAAGCCATTCAAGTCTTAGTATGCGCAAATATATATATATATATATATATATATATATATATATATATATATATATATATACGGCACTAATGGTGATCCACTGAATCGAAAGCGCTCTGTCATTTTAGTAAATTGTTACATTGGAAGTGTAGCCATTTCTTTCATCTACCTACATTGTAGATCTGTTAATATTCAAGATAGAGAATAAATGTATATAACAATATTTATAGTAAATGTAATTTGCATTAAGATTGATTCTATACAAGTTTTCGATCCGACGTATAGTAACGGAGATATTTCGAATTTAGGCATCAAACAAAGGCTTCATAATATAACTGTTTTATGATAACACCCGTAAGACATGAGTAAGAGTGGGGGTTTTTACTAAGGGCCGAAAACTAAAAAAAAATTGAATATTTCGGTTAATAATCAAGATAATGAAAAAACACATATAACAACATTTATAGAACATTACATTTAAAATAAGATTGATTCTATACAATTTTTAGATCCTACGTATAGTAACAGAGATATTTCGAGTTCTTGAAGCCCCCCCCCCTCCCATTGACCCGAGTTTAACCATTAACTACCTTAATTTTTTTTTATACATAAAACGATTAAATATCAAGTTTGGTATCGATCAGATTGAACGGACCTCATTGCACATCGCAGCATTTATAGAACATTACAACTGCAATAAGATTGGCTGTATACGATTTATCGATACGACGCATAATAACGGCAATATTAAGAATTTTCTAAATCCTCCTTCTAACCCCCCTCCCACTGGTCGGATTTAACCCAACGAACTTGATCTGTAGTTTTACATAAAACATTTAAATATCGAGTTTGATGGCGAATTAACAAAATTGCGACCACTAGAACGTTAACAGACAATATATATATATTTTTGTATTTGTTTCCTTCCTATAGTAACCCTATAAGAAGGCCGTTTATTTGTTTCTGCATGTCCCATGCGAGTTAGTATGTCACATGCATTTGTAGTGTGTTACAATTAATTTATAGATAAATTATTTCAAAAGTATGGGATACATATAAAAAGAACTAACAATAACAACGTTAAATTAAAGTAAAAGTATAAAGAATGACAGTAAACTTAATTGGAATACTCGTATAGACAAACTACAAGAATGATTATTGAAACTCATCAACACATTATCTATAGCAGCAAATAACACCTGGGGACTGAAATCAGACGCATTACACACACACACACACACACACATACACACACACACACACATATATATATATATATATATATATATATATATATATATATATATATATATACAGTTTTGAACGGACCGCATTTTCATGTCCTGGGTAGGATCGATGGACATTTGAAGAAATTTTTCTAAAAGAGAAATGTGCTAAATGTTTATAAACGTAAGAAGAGGCTGAGCTAGGTAGAGACAGGTAGTAAAGATAGAAGAGTCTATATCCCCAGCAGCATTGACCTTCCCTCTTCCCCCCTGCTATTATTCCTAGGGCTACCTTACAGACTTCATGCTCTGTTTCCTCCGCCTCCCCAATCCTCGCTTCCTCGGCTCTGCTAGCTCCATTTTTGGGCCTTCTAGACTCACGGCCCTCAGTACTTTTAGCAGATTTCCCCTAAGGGAAGTCAGCTATAACGCGATTATCTCGAAAAATTTCCTCAAATGTCCGTCGATCCTACTCAGGAGATGAAAAAAATGACGTGCGTTCAAAATTATATATATATATATATATATATATAGATATATATATATAGATATATATATATATATATATTACCCGGCTTCGCTCGGGAATTCATTTTAGTCTGAATGGTGATGGTATTTTTTTAGCAAGGCTTTACTTTGCACAATATTTTGACATTTACCAGTCCCAGTGTTTAGGGTTAATACCCGTTGTTGGCATTTGACAATGAAATCGCAAATTTTTATTTCAGGTCTCCCTAATAACCACCACTCCCGTTCTAACCTAAAAATTTTAATATAGCTTATAATCATGGAAGAATTAATGCTAATTGACATACCCAGTTTTTTTAAGTTCTGTTTAATCGTTAGCGCCCAATGAAATAGTTGACTCCCTCTTTAATTTATAGTGTATATCTCGTTTATACTTTGTTAAAAGACAAAAATGAATATTACAAAAGTTACTCTAAATAACAAATTAAACAACTTTTGTAATGTTCATATTTGCCGAAAAACAAATAGGAAACGAAATATCGCTATTTTTAATTTCTGGCTTCCTTTATAACCGTCACTCCTGCCCGTCCCTAGAAATATCGCAACAGCTTATTATCATGGAGGAACTAGTGCTAAATCACATACTGAGTTTTGCTAAGTTCGGTGCAATCGTTAGTGTCAAATAAAATTGTTGACTACCGCTATAGTTTTTAGCGTATAACTCATTTATACTTCGGTATACGGCAAAAGTGTATATAACAATAGTTACTCTAAATAGAAAAATAAACAACTTTTGGTATGCTTGATTGCCGAAAAAAACCAATGGGAATGTAAATATCGCTATTTTTAATTTTAGTCCTTCCTTATAACCCCCACTCCTGTTCGTCTGAGAGAATATTAATATAGCCTAAAGTCTAAGTTGGGTTAGAAGTAATATACATACAAAGTTTTATAATATTCGGTTCAGCCGTTTATGCGTGAAAGAGTAACAAACAAACAGACACCAAAAATCAACTTTCAGATACCATGTCTATTTCATGTGAAATGAAAAAGTATCGTGACATTTCGAGAAAAAAATCAATTTACCGAGAGAGGTTACAATTTTATGTATGTATATAGACATATATTTGTCTGTTAGCGCTCTCATCATACAAATATAAGTGTTTCATACAAAACTGATGGCCGTGTTTGTTAGTGGCTGAAATTGAACTAGTGGAAAGGGCGGTCTAGAGAAAGAAAATTTCGAAGACTCGAAATATCCCATATTATACGCCGGATCGAAAAACTGTATAGGATTAATCTTGTTGCAAATAAAACTTACTATAAATATTGTTATATACATTTATTGTCTATCTTCATTATTAACGGAGATATTTCCATTTCTTTCGTTTTCAACCTTTAGTAACCCCCCACTCCGACTCATGTCATATTAGTAATGAGCTGTTATATTATGGATCACTTTATTCCAAGCATAAATACCAAATATTGTTCTCATTGAACTTTTACGTTTTGAGATAAATGCTAATAAGTGACGCACGTGGGAAATCTGCTTATTTATCGCAGCCGTGCGTGACGGTCTTATAACTAATATGCATTTAAGCATGGATATGAAAATAAAAACGTTTCTTTTCGAGTATACTGCTTTACGTGTACGAACCTGTTGGACTCTTTACGTGTTGGACTCTTTACAATAGGGAATATAATAAGTGGGAAGCGATGGAACTGTGGATTTGAAAAAAGAATCACCAGAACAAGTTGGACTAAACAAAAGTCCGTCACGCAGGGGCTGCGTAAACTAAGCAGATTTCCCACATGAAGTTATACAATAGAGAAATCTCCATACGAGAGCCGAGCAGTTACTGAAATGGCCGAACTAGCTTTTGGCGGAAACTCACTCGTGCGTTATCCGCCCACATTTAATAAAAATGCAAATATCTCGTTTAATATACAAGATAGAGAACAAATGTATAGAACAATATTTATAGTAAATTTAATTTGCAATAAGATTTGTTCTATAAAATGTTTTGATCCAACGTATGGTAACGGAGATATTTCGAATTTTCGAAAATCCCCCATCTAAACCCCCCTTCCACTGGCCCGCTTTCAGCTATTAACGAACTTGATCTGTCTTTTTGTATAAAACGTTTAAATATCGAATTTGGTAACGATTGAACATACATTGCGACCACTAGAGCGTTAACAGACAAATATATATTATATATATATATATATATATATATAATTTTGAACGGACCTTATATTTGTCATCTCCTGGGTAGGATCGATGGACATTTGAAGATATTTTTCGAAAATCGCGTCATGAGCACGGCCTCAGTAGCTGTTGATGGAATCTGCTAAAACCCAGCATGGAAGTTATAAATGAGGTAAGTGAATAAAAAAGAGTCTCATCAAGGCTAAGGAAAAAAGGAGGATGAAACATCACGAATATGTCCGAATGTGAGGAAGGACCTTGGGCATTCGCGAAGAGGAAGGCCAAGAAAATTGTATTTTGAGGACTTGTAACATTTTATGGAAGTCGGTGGGTATACAAATATCAAAAGGGCAGCTTCAGGAAGAACACAATGTTGCAACTACAAGGTGTAACCATCAGAGCTTGACGATGAAGAATTCATAAAGGTAAAGGGAATGGTTCTTTTTTTTTAAAAAAAAAATATTTGTACAAGATTAGATATAAAAAAGAATTCTCTTAACAGTTGTGACCTAATTCTTTACAGTATGCGGTTTCATTTACAGCTTTGATTTGAATGCATATAATGAGTATTGCGTTGATACGGTTATGAGTTAAAGACGTTTATATTGCTAAGATACTATGGCATGAATGAGAAACTTCTAATAATAGAAACAGCTCCCGTATACGTAATGAACAACACGAAAGAACGTAGGTTGCGCAAGGCGGGAATCGGTTAGCCAGACGGGGATAATATCCGTGATATAATGGTGGAATCCAGTGCTTTATCCAACAGGCGGAAGGAACCAGGGTTCGGGGCCGGGTATTTTGCTGTTGGGAGCGGCAAAGGGGAAGTGGTCGATTCTAGGAAGAGGGGAGTCTACAGAGTAAACAACACAAAAGTCAAACCCAGAGGCTCAGAGGGCAAGCCAGAGTTTCGATTCATCCCAAAGGTTCTAGCACTTAAATTAGCTACTTCAAGCCAGAAATAGCTCTACTATTACTAGCTACTAATACTAACATCTTTGTTTAAAAATAAATTAAATAACTTCATATCTATCGAAAATACATAAGTATAAAATAAAACTGCAATATATAAAAATATTTTTCTTAAAAACCGGCAAGTTTATCGCCCTTTAATAAATTTTGAGTCAATGAGTAAAAAAAAAGAAGTTTTACAATAGAGAAATATGCCTAATTACAGCTGCAGTAGTAAGTAACCTCTAAACCTATTCATGAGGGATGAATAGTTACAGAAACGGCCGCCAGAGCTCTTGGCGGAAAGGCCGAACATAGCCGACCACACGCAGAATACAAATGCAAATATCTCGGTTAATATTCAAGATACAGAATAAATGTATAAAACAATTTATATAGTAAATTGAATTTGCAATAAGATTCGTTCTATACAATTTTTCGATCCGACGCATAATAACGGAGATATTTCGACTTTTCGAAAATCCTCACCTCTAAACCACCCCCCCTCCCACTGGTCCGATTTCAGCCATTAACGAACTTAATCTTCCTTTTTACATAAAACGATTAAATTCCGAGTTTGGTAACGATCAAACAAAAATTGCGACCGCTAGAGCGTTAACAGACAAATGTATATATATCTGTATATATATATATATATATATATATATATATATATATATATATATATATATATATATATATATATATATAATTTTGAACGGACCTCATTTTCGTCATCTTCTGGGTAGGATCGATGGACATTTGAGGAAATATTTCAAAACTCGCGTTGCGAGTTCAACCACAATAGCTGATTTCCCTTAATTGAAATCTGCTGTTATCCATATCGTATAACAAGATTAATTTGTAATGCATAATTGATAAAACTTAGTAAACCTAGAGGAGTTCGATTCCCGTGTGGTCAATAAGAATTATCTTCTAAATATCGTAAACCTCAAATGGAAATATGATCTAGGTAACAATAATGGATGTTGGCCTATGAACGTTACTAATGAAAATCCGTCTGATTTATTAGTCACTATCTAACCTAAACGTAACCTCTTATTATCTGTTTCCGTTTGATAAAATTGTTAAGAGGATATTACGCCTATGAAGTTCCGCTTCGAACATTTAGTATTAATATACTCAACCAGAATGAAAACTAAGCAGATACCATGTTAATACTCAGATCACATTCTTTTTTCTAAGTATGGACCGAAGAGAACTTCTGATTTCGAATCTGAACATGAGTTGATAATGGCTTTAAGTTGTCGGAGGAATTGAGGTTTACATTAATGGCTGAGGGAGCCAAAATCCGAATAACTCAGATTATATTCGTGTCAGAGTAAAAAAAAAGTCCGTCAGGGGCTGCGTAAACTAAGCAGATTTCCCACGTGAAGTTTTACAATAGAGAAATCTGCCTAATAACAACTGTAGCAGTAAGAAACCTCTAAACCTAAAACATTATTTAGGGCGTAATAACCCAGTAGTTTCTAGCCCCAAAAACCAGTTAACTTAACCTCTAAACCTATACGAGGGACGAATAGTTATGGAAATGGCCACCAGAGCTCTCGGCGGAAAGTCCGAACATAGCCTACTGGCGACCACACGCAGAATACAAATGCAAATATCTCGGTTAATATTCAAGATAATGAATAAATGTATATAACATTATTTATAGTAAATTTAAGTTGCAATAAGATTGGTTCTATACAATTTTACGATCCGATGCATAATAACGGAGATATTTCGAATTTTTGAAAATCCCCCCTCTAAACCCCCCCTCCCACTGGTCCGATTTCAGCCGTTAACGAACTTGATCTTCCTTTTTACATGAAACGATTAAATACCAAGTTTGGTGACGATTAAACAAAAATTGCTACCGCTAGAGTGTTAACAGACAAATATATATATATATATATATATATATATATATATATATATATATATCTATATATATATATATATATATATATATATATAGTTTTGAACGGACCTCATTTTCGTCATCTCCTTGGTAGGTCCAATGGAGTTTGAAAATATTTTCAATAATTTGGGGAGATTCTCAATAGTGAATTCCACTTAAGAGAAAACCCCTGAAAAAGATATAGGGACAGCAATACAAAATTGGTATCTATTTTTTTTTTCTCCTTTGTATAAAAGGCGGTAAATTTCACTGGTGCATGAATATAAACATTTTAGCAGATTTCCCTTAAGGGAAATCAGCTATTGAGGTCGTACTCATGACGCGAGTTTTGAAAAATTTCCTCAAATGTCCATCGATCCTACCCAGGAGATGACGAAAATGAGGTCCGTTCAAAATTATATATCTATATATATATATATATATTTGTCTGTTAACGCTCTAGCGGTCGCAATTTTTGTTTAATCGTTACCAAACTTCATATTTAAGCGTTTTACGTAAAAAGAGAGATCAAGTTCGTTAATGGCTGAAATCGGACTAGTGGGAGGGGGGGTTTAGAGGGGGGGGATTTTTGAAAATTCAAAATATCTCCGTTACTATACGTCGGATCGAAAAATATTATAGAATCAATCTTATTGCAAATTAAATTTACTATAAATATTGTTATATACATTTATTCTCTATCTTGAATATTAACTGAGATATTTGCATTTGTATTCTGCATGTGCTCGGCAGCAGTGGCTATGTTCGGACTTTCCGCCGTGAGCTCTGGCGGCCGTTTTTGTAATTATTCGTCCCTCTCGTGAATAGGTTTAGAAGTTACTTACTACTACAGCTGTTATTAGGCAGATTTCTCTATTGTAAAACTTCACGTGGGAAATCTGCTTAGTTTACGCAGCCCCTGCGTGACGGACTTTTTATATTTTGTTTGAGGTATGTCGGAGTAATTTTCAACAATAAAAAGAGATTACTACAATGGAATGATATTGTGATGGAAGACTGAAACTGAGAATTGAGATATCTGAAACCTTTAGCTGACAATAAGAAATTTGAACAAGAAGACAATAAATTTCTTTATCATCACCTTGTGACCTATAAATGTATTACTACATTATTTAAAAAAATAATTCTAATATATAAAAAAAAAAAAAGTATTTCATGTAGTTCTTCTACTCCCGAATAAAACTCGCCCTCAATTAATGTCTAAAGGAGAGGAAGTTCTTCTTTTTGGTAAACTGTGATTATCTAAGGTTCGTTCTATTTCTGGTGATAACAATAAAGATAAGGGCGACATTTTTATTTGCTTGTAGCAGATTTCCCCTGGGAGAAATATTGAGGTTGTACTCATCGATCCTACCTAAGTGATGACAAAAATGAGGTTCTTTAAAAATTGTATACATACACTTGCCTGTTACCGCTCTAGCGGTCGCAATGTTTGTTTGATTGTTGTCAAACTCGATATTTAAGTGTTTCTTGTATACCTAAAAATTAAGCAAGTTAATAGTTGAAACTGGACCAGAGGGATGGGTTCAAGAATAGGGATCGCATATTTATAATATCTTCGTTGGTATGAGCCGGGCTGAAAAATTGTATGACAAAAAAAAATCTATTATTTTAAGTCGGACTGAAATACGTTATATAAAAATCTTGTTAACCATCTAATGTCCTACAGTTTATATTCTATATACTATTTCTCTAATTTGAATATTGAATGAGTTATTTGTATTTTTTTTGTGTTTCCAACCTTTAGATAACCCCCCACTCCTGCACATAGGATTTTCACTTTTCAGCAATTGTATCACTAATCGTGTAATAATGAGCTTAAATTTGATGTGTCGGCTTCGTAGATTTAATTATTAGTGAAGAAATAGAAAATCTTATATGAGCAGACACCATCCGGCTAGTGGGAAAAATTTGCTTAGTTTACACAGCACTTGGCTGGACTTTTATTAATTAAAAAGAAAATTCTAATAATGAAAAAATATATTATTATTTGTAAATAGTGTATTATACTGCTATCCAGAAAAAAAGAGTTAGGTAAGCTTCGCTAGGTATATGTACGAACTAGTGGTGGTACCTGGACAATTTCTCAATTAATATTGTTAAACAGTTAGCAAGTTTTCGTAACGGACCTTCCTATGTGCTTTATCATGATAAAACATATGTCTGACTTATCCGGGGGCCGAAGCAAAGGTTCTTTGATCGAATAATTGTAAGTTGTTATATTGCTCCCGATTTGCGTTTGGTTCGCAGGGATTGGCTTTTAATGCTTGTAAGGACTTTGTAAAAGATATCAACCATTAGTACGCCTTCAAAATTTGATCTAGTCTTCAGAGGAACAGAGCTGATTGATGAACCGATGAAGGGGACCGCTGCAAAAATTCGTCTCAGTTTATTGCTATCTGGCAAAAGAAGCTATTATTTATATATTTTAGCAGAGTTCTCTTAATGGAAATGACCTATTGAGGCAGCATTCATGACGCGATTATCAAATAATTACCTGGAATGTCCATCGATCCAAGATAGAAAACGTAGTGGAAAGAATGGGTATTTTGGGGGTTATCAAGGGTAATGGATGGAAAGGAAACAATTGATGTGGGGAGCATCCAAGACATTGGACGGAGAGGTAGGATTGGATGCTGTGGGGGTTGTCCAGGATAATGGGTGGAGAGGAAGGAATGGTTGTTGAGGGTTATCCTGGGAAACAGATGGTGAGGAAGAATTGCTTGTTGTGAGGGTTATCAAGGGCATTAGACGGAAAGGTAGGTTATGCTTCTTGTGAGGGTTATCCAGGATAATGGATGGAGAGGAAGGAATGGTTGTTGAGGGTTATCCAGGGAAAACAAAAACGAGTAAGAATTGCTTGCTGTGAGGGTTATCAAGGGCATTGGACGGAGAGTTAGTAATGCATGTTGTGAGGGTTGTCCAGAATAATGGATGGAGAGGAGAGAATGGTTATTGTGAGGGTTATCCATGTTTATTGATGGAAAGGAAGGAATAGTTGTTGAGGGTTATCCTGGGAAACAGATGGCGAGGAAGAATTGCTTGTTGTGAGGGTTATCCAGAGTAATGGATAGATAGGAAGGAATGGTTGTTGAGGGTTATCCTGGGAAACAGATACCACGGAAGAACTGCTTGTTGTCTGGGTTATACAGGGTTACGGATGGAGAGGAAGGAATACTTGTTGAGGGTTATCCTTGGAAACAGATGGTGAAGAAGAATTTGTTTATGTTAGGGTTATCCAGGGTAAAATATTTTACCTCTTCTTAAACAACCTAGATAGAGAACATTATTTATTTATGAAAATATATTTATAGCGAGAATATTTTCCCACCCTCTACATATTAAAACCGGTAGCCAACGTACTGTAAAATTCCTGTATTTAGCTTTGCTCATTTTGATAATACATGAACAAGATTAAGACGTTCTGTATGTTATCGGAAATTTATGTAGACCTCTGAGTAACAAACTCATTTATTAAAGATGTGCTTCTCAAATATTAAACGGCTTTTAAATATAAATGCGCCCTTTCCCGACGCAGATATTGAATTGTTCATGGATTTATACTCATTTCGAACCTGATTACTTTGTATTTTTCAGTAGAATTCGTGCAGTATTCATATTCTAATACGGGAGCACTACAGTGGAACATACACTCTAAGTTTTCAGTAAACAAAGTTAGAAGGAATAAAAAAAAATGTTGAAAACGTCTGTTTGTATATCGTCAGGGACATCAGATGAGAACAGTAGATATTATTTTTCCTAGAAGTCCAACACACACAAGGTCAATGGAGATATTGTTTCTCAAGCTCTTCGGTAGTAGAAAAGGTTATGCATTTGAATAGATAATCTGAACTATTATTTAATAACAATATTATGTTAACTATGTGCACGTTTAATTTCGTGTGAACCCACATCAAGGTCATAATTGTTGTAAATAGATATGCATTCAAAATACGATGAGAACATTGTACCATGAAAGCTTCAGCCAATCAAAAGCTCTAGAAGCTGATATAAATAATCGTGAGATAATTTGCGAACAATGTAAGCCATTTTAACGAGTAAATTCTTGTTCATTTAAGTTAACAATAGCTGTTAAATTTTCTGAAGTAGAGATAACTGTTTTGGCATTTTTCTCATTTTTACAAAAGTTATTTCAGTGCAGTATGTGTGAGTCTTAAGCTTACCTTTGGAGATTTTTCCGTGAACAGGAGTTCCTGATTTTTGGAAGTGTACATGGGAAGAGGGTTGCCTCCCCCGTGAAGCTAACCAACAATAATGGGATCAAGGAGAATGCAGAGTCCTCGACCAAAATTGTTATGAGACATCCGATTAGCCAGAATAAGCAGATCAATGCGAAAATGAGTGTGAACACCTCGACAGGCTTAGGTTAGTAAGAAAGTTGGCAAGAAGGGACCTCTGCAGGTACCTGGGATTTGGATATTGTTGCTGAATCTTTGCAATTCAACCATTGGAATGATGAGTTTTGGTTACATTAACTTAATAAGACAATGTCACATTTAATATTCATCGTTTCAGTTTTACTGGTTTTAGCAGATTTCCCTGAAGGGAATTCAGCTATGAGGTCGTACTCATAACGTGATTTTCGAAAAATTTCTTCAAATGCCCATCGATCCTACCCCGGAGATGAAAATGAGGTTCAAAATTCTATATATATTTGTCTGTGAACGCTTTAGCGGTCGCAATTTTTGTTTGAACGTTACCAAACTCGATATTTAAACGTTTTATGCAAAAAGACAGATCAAGTTCGTTAATGGCTGAAATCGGGCCAGTTGGAGGGGGGTGATTTTTGAAAATTCGAAATATCTCCGTTACCATACGTCAAAAAATAGTATAGAACGGATCTTTAAATTAAATTAAATTTATTATAAATATTGTTCTATATATGTGTTCTCTATCTTGAATATTAACCGAGATATTTGCATTTTTATTAATTGTAACGGACGAAATGAGATCGGCTAACTTCGGGTCAAGTCGTGAGTTTCCGCCAAAAGCTAGTTCGGCCGTTTCCGTAACTGTTCGACTCTCGTGAAATTTCTCTATTGTAAAACTCCACGTGGGAAATCTGCTTAGTTTACGCAGCCCCTGCGTGACGGACTTTTTATTGCATTTGATGTGACCTCTATATTTATTCTCTGCACAGCAAAATGACTGATGACCCACCTCAATATCGGTCAGTAACACTCTTAAAATTTAATAAGTTATTTAGTTAAGTACTTTCTAACTTACAATTTAACATGTTTTAAACAAATAGGGGTGCTCGGAAAATATTTTGGCCGATAGTGGGCTCCCCACTCCCTGATACCATTATTGTTGGTCAGTGCAGGAGGTAACGGGGCCAACACTGCATTTCCTTGTGACCTTATTTCTCCTTTTGTTCAGGAAATCAGTACTTCCGGTTCACGAGAACAGCTCACCATTCAGCCTGTAGAAGCAACTAGAACATCGAGCCACTAGAGTGAATAGCCGTCATTGTTTAGGGACAAAAACCCAAAACGAAAAAGTACGCCAAAAAATAGCTTCAGGAAATATTATGATACAGTGATATTTTTCCCAGGAATGTAGCAGTTAACGTTCTACAAGGTAATATAATAAATAACACTGATAAATAATCTCAATACAAAAAGTTCAGATAATACAATAATAAATTTTATTTTCTGGTTGTTTATCAAGAATTTTTTAAATATTGGATGTTTATGTTGCCAATAGCTTTTAGAAACCACAGTTGATGCATTTCTAATACATTATAGCCAATTTTTGGGTTCTATTTCAGCTTAAACCTACTTCTATTTAAAACGAGAAACCTACTTTAATATGCTTCAAATAATTTATCATCCTTAATCAGTAAACGATATTTCTTGATCATTTTCAACATTTATAAAATGAAATAGAATTATAAATGACATCTCCACAACCTCTATAAAGTAAATCAAATGCTGGTTGAAAGAGGGCGGAGACCGGCTGAAGCCTATTCAGCAGTAAGTGAGGAATGTTAAGAGGGTGACGACAGCGCTCTGGTGGCAGAGCCCTCAACTAGAGTGACTGTCAACAAACAAGGTTTGAAATAGCATTGGCGGGATAATGCCATTTGTTTACATTTTCAAACCGGCGTTCTCATGGCGAGGCAGCCGCAAGTAGGATTTTCTGATACTCGAGAACACTGGCAACTTTTTTATACAACAGTGATTGTAGACCAAAAGATTAAACCTGTTGAGAAATGCTAATAAACATAAGATATTAATTCAAAAATATATGGAGTGGCTTTTGCTGTCATTATGTTTAATTAAGCGCTCCTCCATTAGAATATGTAGTCAAAGTAACAGAATAACATTTTACTAAAGACATGAATGTTTGTCATTGTCTGAAACGAAATAATGAAAGACATGCACACACTGGAAACAGATATAGTAAATAAAAAGGATAAGAATATAGAATTACCTGCTAAAGAGCGGATGCCAAAGGTTTGAATTCGGTGGTACACCAACAGGAGGGAGGAATGGCGGTGTTGGATCGAACTTAAGGAGGTTTGCCCTTTGGTTCGGCTCGACCAAACCACCCAGATCCCTGACTTTAAGCTTGGGCTTAGGCTTGGGAGATTCGGGCTTTGGAGGTGGAGGTTTTGATGTCTCGGCTCGCGGCCATGCCGGCCTAGGGTAAGGATACCTAGACGGCGGAGGTGGAGGCGGCGCATACGACTGTGGGTAGACGTAATGCGGGTACAACATCGCCATAAGCTCTTGATTGTGCTTCGCCTCAAGCTGACTTAGATATGGAAGCCAGATCATTTGGTTAATGGCAGCTGTTGTCGAGTCCATCTTATCATGAGCGAAACCACTCATCATTTGCTGCTGGTAGAGCTTTAAGTCGACTTCCTTGTCTGACCTCTGGAGTATGCTTTGAAGGTGGGCAAGAGACACTACCATGAGATCAGGATCTACTTTGGGGTATTTCACCTCTCTCTTTTGTGCAAGTAGCCTTGGAATTTCTTTTGCAGGGTTGGCAATCAGAGCTGGAAGCCTCGCCCGAGGAACAAGAAGAGGATCAGGAACTGTCAACTCAGGGTCAGATAGCACTTCTTTCAGCTGATCTAAAGGATTGCTTTGGATTTTATCTTCAGTCTTTAATAGTTCCATTAGCTTGGAGTCTTCCTTCTTCTTTTCGACTTTAGGCTTGGGCTTGCCGAGATTGAGAGGTTCCTCTTGAACGGGTTGAGAGAAGGTGGGTGGCGGCTTTGGCTGCGGAGTGCGCCGCTGCTCTCCGGGCTTAGTATCTACAAGGGGTTTGGAATGGCTTATCGTCGTTCCCTCCGGTAGCCGCCATAGTATATCTAAGCTCTCGAGGTCACTCTGCTTCAGCGGTTCCATGTCCACATGTTTTACAGGTTCCACTTTCATCGGTTTCGTCAGTTCTTCTTCGTCCCGTTCAGGATGTACCACAAGGTTTATAGGTGAAGGCTCCGGAGATGGCGATTTCTTTATATCGCGGACTGGTGCATAAGTTTTTACTTCTTTTTCACCGACTGGAGATGGCACAAAAGTATAAATGTCATGCAGATCTTTTTCTTCGGCTTCCTCTTTCAAATTTTCAACGAAGCACATGTCCGCTAGCTCATTCATCAAATTGACACAATTGTCTTGGTGAGATTTCGTTTCTTCTTCTACTGGCGGCTCCTCCTGCACAACCTTCTCTTCTTCAGCATCATCTTCCATACTTTTACATTCCTCTACGGGTTCTTCGACTGGAATGACTTCATGGTTGTTATTATGATTTTCATCGACATTACTTTCGGGGCAGCACTTGACTTCTGTACATTCCGGTTCTTTACTTTCCTCAATCTCATCAGGTTTCTGTTCTTCCTCGTGCATCTCTTTATCTGCCTCTACAGGTTCTACAGGCTTTTCTTCGTCTTCGTCTTCTTTGCTGCTCGTATCCTCTCGAGACGTCATAGAGCAAAGCCTATTTGTCCTAGGAATTGCGACCCATCCTCCAGGCGTTTTTGTCAGCCTTATACGATTCCTTTTGTCGTAATCTTCACAGAGTACTTCTACAATTTTAGTATGATCCTGTTTCACCCACAAGAAAATGGGGTTTACTCTTGGTGAGGGTGGATCATCATCCTTCTTCTTCTTCTTCTTTTTCTTCTTATGCCTTTTATGAGAGGAGACAGAAGAAGTGGAGTCAGTCGAACAAGAGCGTTTCCTTTTCTCGCGGTGCCTCTTCTTCTTCTTCTCCTTCGTCCGCTCCTCTAGACCAACCACATCTTTCTCATTAACATCATCTTTGTCAGTCGGCGTTTCAGCTTCCTTGGTACACATCGCGGGTGTCTCGAGATCCGCCGAAACAATCACATCACAAATCACTCACAATCACTGGTTTTCTGGAAGAAAGCGTAGAAACACAGTTGTACACAATGACCGGCACAGACACATACACTATCCAGCGCCTGGGTACGAACTGAAGCCGGGAGGACGGCGTGCCGGTAGCCGAACTTTGCCGATCATAGCCGAGCCTTGTTGCCCCTAGCTACGGGAGGGGATGGGCGTGGCTTCTCCCCTCCCTTCTCAACCCCTACCGTACAGCCGATACTCCTCGATACATTCCATTCTATTCACTCCACCCCCTTCCATTCACTCTAAAAATAAAATACACAACTTTGTTTATCTTACACTTCTAAATATAATGAGCCTATATTTGGTACTTTATCTACTTTCAAAGTTTCTTCATTATATCGAGCAATTATTTTCGGTATGTTTCTATCTATTGTCCACATTCTGAGAAAATACATTATCTCCTGTATTATGTTGTCTTTGCTTACTTTTGTTTATAGCAAAATAGCCTGAAAATGAGGCAAAAGTTTTTCTTATCTAAAGACAGATAAAACGTGTTGTTAAATTCAGGTAATACGAATGCGTATATTGTGCTCTCAAGAAAGAATCTACATTAACTGATCGTTACACTGTAATGTTAACTTGATAAATTCTCAATTATTAGGTATTTGTAGTAAAATGATTGGGATTCTAACTCAATTAATCTAATAAGAACTCAATCTGCCATCATTGCGGAGGCACCCACTTGGTTAGCCGAACGAAAAATTAACATCATTTTTTTATCAAAAGCTCACAATAATTATTTTATGCATCGACCCTTAGCACTTCGATCCTTTAGCGGTTAACAGCCTCTACAGTTTTAAGTCCATTTTTTACAATATTTGATATTTCTACCTCGTGATTATTATTCTTCTCTTGTTACTAGACAAATACTTCTGTAAGGGAATAAGTATCCATTTGTATAAGATTTTTGACTATAAGTCTTTTAAATTTATGTTTTTTGTGTTTTAATACTGATGCTTGTCCCAGACTAGGATTGCATATATTTCTATGAATCAGACAACTTAATCTTCGTGTACTTCAAGTCCTTAAGCATTGCATTAAGTATAGTGTCTATATTATCTGAATAACAAACTTCTATTTTATTTATGAAGCCGGGAATGTGCTTATTTTAATTTGGAAGGGGTGTGGTTGTATCTTCAAAGTACTAACAAGGGGGTTGTATCTTCAGGGGGTTGTAAGTACTAATAAGTTACAGTAGACAATTCTTTATCCTTCGAACGGATATCCTAAATTGCCATGGAGAGTTTTTGGCAACCCCAATCATTTGATTCTAGACATTTAATACCTCCCCGAAATTAAATCATTTTTGCACCAAATTATGATGTACCCTAGACTATGGGCTCTTACTGGACTTAGGGCTTCAGTTGGCGTCAAATATCCCTGCGCAATGCGGGTCCGTAAATCTGGTTAAATTGTCACAATCACTAAAGAACATTTAAATACAAAATTAAATTAGCAAAGGAGTCAAATGTGTTTGATGAATTTAATTGTCTGGATTGCATTACAAAGTACCTTGGGGAGACTAGACAGTATCTAGAAAAAAGGAATTATCAGTACCAGATTGATGTAAAAAAAACTGCTTTAGTACAACACTGTAATACTGTAGAACACAATTTTGCATTTGACAATTTAAAAGTATTACAAAAGGAACCAGTCTAGTAACAGGAAAATTCTGGAAACAATGTATAAATCCAAAGACCTGGAGAATGTAGTTAATTTTAAAAAAGGCAGAGAAATTTGAATAACTACTATGCTGAATTTTGGACGGAAACAAAATAAAAATGCTAAATAAAAGTAATGGCTGTTCAGGGGTGATCTATATTTTTTATTCATAAGTAGTTTAATTGTTTGGCTGTGAAAATAACCTTTTCAACAACCTATTTTAATTATTTTTAATTTGATCAGGATCAATTGGTTCCTCTACCATCCAGCATATTCCAGAGATATTTTTAATTTGTGAATATAATCTATGACTTTTATTATTTAATGACATCTATCTTACATAAAGTTCTTTAATTTATTTTTAAACCAAGAGTATTTTTTAATAGTTTTTATACTTTGGAGCAGACCGTTAAAGAGTTTTACTAAAGAAAATGATACGCATTTATCGAAATATTTATGTTTGTGGTTGGGAGCTTGTATCATATCTTATTGTGTTTTATGATTGTGTGTTATAATTAAAAAGTTCATATTTTGTTTGACAAACAATATTGTTTGGTTCACATGTATTGAGGGAAGTCATTATTTTTGATTCTTTAAAAAGGGGACGACAGGAGTCTCCCCTATTGGGTGTCTATTGCTCTCTCATGCAATTTAAATATTATAATATGATTTTAGCAGATTTGCCTTAAGGGAAATCAGCTATTGAGGTCGTACTAATGACGCGAGTTTCGAAAAATTTCTTCAAACTCGTTATTAGATCGTTACTAAGCTCGATATTTAAACGTTTTATGCAAAAATAAAGATCAAGTTCGTTAATGGCTGAAATCGGACCAGTGGGAGGGGGGGGTTTAGAGGGGAGGATTTTCGAAAATTCGAAATATCTCCGTTACTATACGTCGAATCGAAAAATTATATAAAAGCAATCTTATTGCAAATTAAATTTACTATAAATAATGTTATATACATGTATTCTGTATCTTGAACATTAACCGAGATATTTGCATTTTTCTGTTTTCAGCTTCTGAGATGAGTTCGGCTAACTTCGGGTCTAGTCCTGAGTTTCCGTCAAGAGGTAGTTCGGGCCCTTCCCATAACTGTTTGACTCTCTATTCTGAAATTTCTCTATTATAAAACTTCACGTGGGAAATCTGCTTAGTTTACGCAGCCCCTGCGTGACGGACTTTTTGTAGTTAATCCAAGGAATAAAGCCAACCTACTATGGAAATACCCATAGTATATTAATAGTCTATTGGATGTGTTCCACAATGTAACAAGTCTTAGGAAGATTATCGTTTTTCGCCATTAAGTATACTTGCATTGTTCTTGAATGTCCAATTCGAAGTCTGGCTAGAAAGACTTCTTCGCGTTTTGAAGAGCGAAAGGGGGATGGCCGGACTCAAATTATATTTTTAATTACCCTTAACTTTATTACTGTTTATTACTTTAATTACTGTTTTTCCAGTCCATTTGCCCAAAATTCAGTATTGGCAGATTTGGCTAAGTATTAGTGAATGATTGGTTGCTGTTGTGGTTGGTGGATTGTTATTTATTAAAACAGTATAAAGGAAAGTATTAGCTGGTTTTAGCAGATTTCCCTTAAGGGAAATCAGCTATTGAGGTCGTGCTCATGATGCGAGTTTCGAAAAATTTCTTCAAATGTCCATCGATCCTACCCAGGAGATGACGGAAATGAGGTCCGTTCAAAATTATATATATATATATATATATATATATATATATATATATATATATATATATACACCGATATTTGTCTGTTAAAGCTCTATCGGTCATTGTTTGTTTGATCGTTACCAAATTCGGAATTTAATAGTTTTATGTAAAAAAGAAGATCATGTTCGTTAAACTGACTGACTGAAATCGGACCAGTGGGAGGGGGGGGGGGTAGAGGGGGGATTTTTGAAAATTCAAAATATCTCCGTTATTATGCGTCGGATCGAAAAATTGTATAGAATAAATCTTATTGCAAATTCAATTTACTATAAATATTGTTCCATACATTTATTCTGTATCTTGAATATTAACCGAGATATTTGCATTTCTATTCTGCGTGTGGTCGCCAGTAGGCTATGTTCGGACTTTCCTCCGAGAGCTCTGGCGGCCGTTTCCATAACTATTCGTCCCTCGTGAATAGGTTTAGAGGTTAGGTTAACTGTTTTTTGGGGCTGGAAACTACTGGGTTATTACGCCCTAAATAATGTTTTAGGTTTAGAGGTTTCTTACTACTACAGTTGTTATTAGGCAGATTTCTCTATTGTAAAACTTCACTTGGGAAATCTGCTTTTACTATTAGCCAACGCTTAACTATATCGTTCATAATAAAAGTTTAAGTTGAGGAATGAATTCCTTCAGTAAACATAAATTCCTTTATACATGGTATCCGTTTGACCTCACTCCATTCTGTTTATATCTAAATTGGACACGTGCACATGTATACCACTCAATTTGGCGGTAATTCTACTCACGGAATTTCTCTTTGAGATGCCTTTAGGTCCACAGATTAATTCTGCACCAACAACCTTATTGAGATCCAGAGATATATTTGTTGACAGCTAGCCAACTTGACAGCTTGTTCATGCAACAACCATCAAAATAATAAAACAAACCCCTATTTTGACATACCCGGACTTTCAGCACATCAGAAGTTAAAAGGAAAAGAAAGAAAAGAAATCTATCAGCTGATGCACTTTGATTATTATAATCAAATGAACTGGATAAAGCAACAAACCAATAATTTTATAATAATAATAAATAATTTCTAATAATTTTATTTGATAGAGCATTCAATTTTATACAATTTTGGTCCAGTGAAACGTTACTTTATACGGAAATACCAACTAAGCTTTTAGTGGTTACATTCTTTCTTTAATAAATAGTACATTTATCTTATTACTTAAGAAGTCCAGGGAGGGCTGCGACTAGAAAACTGGTCGATTTATTGAGGTCATTTATTTATTAAGTTTTTTTTTGTTTATTAAATAATTTATTTTATCGTAACATTTCTTAGTTAAATCGAAAATACAAAAGAAAGTTTGAGGCAAAGATGGAAACTTCTGAAATAAGATTAGGCCTTTTTGTTGTATTTGTGTTGAACTTCGGTTTGATTGAGAAAATCTTATTGTATTTTATAGTAATTGGGTTTGGTTGAGAAAATCTTGTTGCATTTTATAGTACTTTGGTATGGTTGAGAAGAGCTGTTGTATTTTCTAGTACTTTGGTATGGTTGAGAAAATCTTGTTGAATTTTCTAGTACTTTGGTATGGTTGAGGAAATCTTGTTGTATTTTATAGTACTTTGGTATGGTTGAGAAGAGCTGTTGTATTTTCTAGTACTTTGGTATGGTTGAGAAAATCTTGTTGTATTTTATAGTACTTTGGTATGGTTGAGAAGATCTTGTTGTATTTTCTAGTACTTTGGTATGGTTGAGAAAATCATGTTGTATTTCACAGTACTTGTGTATGGTTGAGAAAATCATGTTGTATTTTATAGTACTTTGGTATGGTTGAGAAAATCTTGTTGTATTTTATAGTACTTTGGTATGGTTGAGAAAATCTTGTTGTATTTTATAGTACTTTGGTATGGTTGAGAAGAGCTTGTTGTATTTTCTAGTACTTTGGTATGGTTGAGAAAATCTTGTTGTATTTTATAGTACTTTGGTATGGTTGAGAAAATCATGTTGTATTTTATAATACTTTGGTATGGTTGAGAAGAGCTGTTGTATTTTCTAGTACTTTGGTATGGTTGAGAAAATCTTGTTGTATTTTATAGTACTTTGGTATGGTTGAGAAAATCTTGTTGTATTTTATAGTACTTTGGTATGGTTGAGAAAATCTTGTTGTATTTTATAGTACTTTGGTATGGTTGAGAAAATCTTGTTGTATTTTCTAGTACTTTGGAATGGTTGAGAAAATCTTGTTGTATTTTATAGTACTTTGGTGTGGTTGAGAAGAGCTTGTTGTATTTTCTAGTACTTTGGTATGGTTGAGAAAATCTTGTTGTATTTTATAGTTCTTTGGTATGGTTGAGAAAATCATGTTGTATTTTATAATACTTTGGTATGGTTGAGAAGAGCTATTGTATTTTCTAGTACTTTGGTATGGTTGAGAAAATCTTGTTGTATTTTCTAGTACTTTGGTATGGTTGAGAAAATCTTGTTGTATTTTATAGTACTTTGGTATGGTTGAGAAAATCTTGTTGTATTTTATAGTACTTTGGTATGGTTGAGAAAATCATGTTGTATTTTATAATACTTTGGTATGGTTGAGAAGAGCTGTTGTATTTTCTAGTACTTTGGTATGGTTGAGAAAATCATGTTGTATTTTATATAACTTTGGTATGGTTGAGAAAGCTGTTGTATTTTTAGTACTTTGGTATGGTTGAGAAACATGTTGTATTTTAAATACTTTGGTATGGTTGAGAAGAGCTGTTGTATTTTCTAGTACTTTGGTATGGTTGAGAAAATCATGTTGTATTTTATAATACTTTGGTATGGTTGAGAAGAGCTGTTGTATTTTCTAGTACTTTGGTATGGTTGAGAAAATCATGTTGTATTTTATAATACTTTGGTATGGTTGAGAAGAGCTGTTGTATTTTCTAGTACTTTGGTATGGTTGAGATTTAAAGTGTAACTGGTCTATTCAAAATTGTATATTTAGTCAAATCATTATTTTCAAAAGCACCTAGAAATTTACTATCATTTTCATAATTAAATTTATAAAATCAATTTTTAAAAGCCAAAAAAATTACAAGTTTTATAAACATTAATCTCTCTTTACAATAAAACTTCTTCATGCAGGGGCTGTATTAACTAAGCAGATTTTCTTTCGTATTTGCATTTAGCTCAAAACGTCAATGTTCAATGAGAACAATATTTGGTATTTAATCTTCAAATGAAGCGCTTCATAATACAAGAGCTTATTGTTGATATGGCATGAGGAAGAGTAGGGTTTACTGAAGGCCGAAAAGTAAAAAAAAATGCAAATATCTCGGTTAGTAATCAAGGTAGTGAAAAAACGTACATGATAACATTTGTAGATCAATACATTTGCAAGATAGGTTTTATACAATTCTTCAATCCGACGCATAACAACGGAGATATTAAGAATTTTCGAAATTCCTCCCCTCTAAACCCACTCTCCCACTGGTCGAATTTGAACCATTAACAAACTTGATCTTTCTTTTGATGTAAAAAGATTAAATACCAAGTTTGCCAACGAGCGGTAACAGACAAATATATATATATATATATATATATATATATATATATATATATATATATAGAGTTTATAACGAACCTCATTTTCGTCATCTCCTAGGTAGGATTGATGGACGTTTGAAGAAAAAATTCGAATATCGTGTCATGAGTAGGACCTCAACAGCTGATTTCCCTTAATGGAAATCTACTAAAATGCTTATGTCATGCGTCAAGGAATGAAGGACCATTTACAGCATTACCTCAACATGAGAAAACAATAGGAAACCATATCATGGGATTATCGCTACATGGGTTCCAGGTAACACTTTTACAAGATCAATGTGTAAATAGTACAATGCACTTATAGGATTATCGCCAGAGGTGTATAGGGTATAAAACACTTATGCAGCATTATCGCAGCAAACCGTAAATAAAAAACATTATGTATGATTATCGAAATATAAGTAAAGGGGAGGAAAGACAAATAGGATTATTGACACAAGAGTAAAGGGCAGAACCACACATTTATGATTACCGCAACATGTGCTCTAGGTTGAAAAGACATATGAGATTACCACCAAATATGTAAAGGGTAGGTAAACATATACATAGGATAATCGTAATATGTGTAAACGATAGAAAACAATTATGTATGATTATCGCATCATGTGTCAATGGTAGAAAACAATTGTGTACTATTATTCCTACATGTGCAGAGAATTGGGAAGACATATGAGATTATTCACACATTTGTAAAGGAAAGCGAAACACTGATAGGATTACTGAAATATGTACAAGGGGTAGAACTCCAGAAAATATCTAAAGAGTCATTCGTCCGATCTCCTCGGCGTTCGGCGCAGAAACACGCAGCTGCTCTGGGGTTATCTGGCCGCACTGTGAGACGAATTCTTTTTCACATTTCTGGTTGTGTGAACAAACAAAACATGCGTTATTGGAGTGCTAACAACCCACGTATACTTCATCAGAAGCCACTCCATTCTGAACGCGTAACTGTGTGGTGTGCAATATCAAGAGTAGGGATAATTGGTCCTTACTTTTTTGAAGAAAACGAACACTGTGGATTCAGTTCACTACAGGGAGATGATTACAACATTTTTCTCCCTAAACTGCAAGAAAAAGAACATTGGTGGTATGTGGTTTCAACAAGATGGAGCTTTTGAGGGAGAACTTCCCCAATCGACTGATCTCCTTGAGAGGCGATCTTCCTTGGCCTATTAGCTTTCTTATGGGGTTACCTAAAATCTGTTGTCTACAATGATCGCCCACGGACCCTAGTTCATCTAAAGGACAACATTCGGAAAGCCATCGCCGACATACCAATTGATATGCTCGAAAGAGTTCATCAGAACTTCAAAAAACTCATAGCTCAGTGTATTGACAATGGAGGCCGTCAATTGTTCGAAGTCATTTTTAAAAAAAGTGTAATAAATAAATTCAGAGAATCTAAGATAATATGTAAAACGAATTAAAACATTATCTCTAATATTTTTGTTTTTATTAACCTTTTAAATCAGCACGTTTCTGTGCCGCACCCGAACAAGTGGAAAGAGTTGGAAATAAATATGTGATTGTCACAAGGTTGCTATTGTGGTCACATATTTATCATGTGTCTTAACAGAAAGTTTCAAAATACTTTTTTAGGATCATCGCCATGTTTGTAAAGGGTAAAAAACAGTTATGTATGATTAACGCAACATGTGCTAAGAGAAGAATGAAAATATGATTATCGCCACATATGCAAAGGGTAGAAAATACTGGTACAGGATTATCATATTATAAATCAAGCATAGAAAATAATTATTATGATTATCGCAACATGTGCTAAGAGTGGAATGTAAATATGATTATCGCCACATATGTAAAGGGTAGAAAATACTGATATAGGATTATCATATTATGTATCAAGCATAGAAAACAATTAGTATGATTATCGCAACATGTGCTAAGAGTAGAATGTAAATATGATTATCGCCACATATGCAAAGGGTAGAAAATACTGGTACAGGATTATCATATTATAAATCAACCCTAGACAACAATTAGTATGATTATCGCAACATGTGCTAAGAGTGGAATGTAAATATGATTATCACCACATATGTAAAGGGTAGAAAATACTGATATAGGATTATCATATTATGTATCAAGCATAGAAAACAATTAGTATGATTATCGCAACTTGTGCTAAGAGTTGAATGTAAATATGATTATCGCCACATATGTAAAGGGTAGAAAATACTGATATAGGATTATCATATTATGTATCAATCCTAGAAAACAATTAGTATGATTATCGCAACATGTGCTAAGAGTAGAATGTAAATATGATTATCGCCACATATGTAAAGGGTAGAAAATACTGATATAGGATTATCATATTATGTATCAAGCATAGAAAACAATTAGTATGATTATCGCAACATGTGCTAAGAGTAGAATGTAAATATGATTATCGCCACATATGCAAAGGGTAGAAAATACTGGTACAGGATTATCATATTATGTATCAAACCTAGAAAACAATTAGTACGATTATCGCAACTTGTGCTAAGAGTAGAATGTAAATATGATTATCGCCACATATGTAAAGGGTAGAAAATACTGGTACCGGATTATCATATTATGTATCAAGCCTAGAAAACAATTAGTATGATTATCGCAACATGTGCTAAGAGTTGAATGTAAATATGATTATCGCCACATATGTAAAGGGTAGAAAATACTCGTACAGGATTATCATATTATGTATCAAACCTAGAAAACAATTAGTATGATTATCGCAACTTGTGCTAAGAGTTGAATGGAAGTATGAAATTAGCGCCACATATGTAAAGGGTAGAAAATACTTATTTAGGATTATTAGCATATTTTTAAATGGTAGAAAACAGTTATATAAGGTTATCTCTAAATGTGCAAAGGATTTAAAACAATTATGCATGATTATCGCAACAATTACTCCAAATATAGTATTAGACGATTAAAATGTCCAGGCAGGAGGGATCAGTAGCATAAACGTAAATCCTGAAGGTGTAGCAAACATTTTACATGTGTTTGTTAAGGAAAAGTATAAATATTTAAATATAAAATGTTTAACAAGATATTCATTTAGTTTACTTAAAAAACATATAGTTAGATTGGTTTGATAGCAAAACGAAGAAAAAAAATAAATATGTTTTTAATAGTTTCGATAAAAAAGAATAGAAATGCCATTAATATTTCATGTGATGCTAATTTATTTAAATTCCCTATTGAAGTCAATAAGATAGCATCGTTTGTGGTTTCTATTTCTAACCTAAAGAAAGACACAGTAATTCTGAAATTAAAAAAAAGTTTGATGATGCGTAGAAGGGCTCTTTTTTGAGTTATATTCTCTCTTATTTTATTAACCCAATTATTTATGTACCCCTATTTATTTTAATGTTGGTTCCATTACCATTTTCTACATACGACACGCGTTATATAAAATGTCCGTCACGCAGGGGCTGCGTTAACCAAGCACACTTCCCACTTGTGAATTAGAGGTTTCTGAAGACTGAATACACGAAATAACAAATAACTCGTTTGATATTTCAGCTATGTAAAAATGTATAGAACAAAAATTGTAGAGCATCAATATCATGAGGAAATTGGCTCTGTAACTTTTTTCGAAAGGGCTCATAATAGCGGAGATATTTTGAAGTTTCATGTCACCACTCTCCTGTAAACTCCCCACTCCTGTCCAGGTCCGATTTCAGTGTTTAACATCTATGAATTTTAGTGTTGAGTTAAACGGTTAAATATCGCATAAGGCATTGCTCATGTGAACATTTCCTAGTTAATAGTTATTTTCATCACAAGTACGGAAACTGAGTGTTTCGATACGAGGTCTATTTTTACGAGCGAGGCGAAGCCGAGCTTGGAAAACAGACCGAGTACCGAAAAGACAGTTTCCGTACGAATAATGAAAATTACTTTTCCTTACACTCTACAACAACCTCAAGAAATTACTGAAATTAATTAAGCCAAACAGGTTTATTTTTATGGTAGTTATGAAACATATGTCAGAACAACAAGGTTACAAATTACATCTTTATATTGATATTAATTGTGCAATTATTATTGCCGCTAATGTTAAACCCTTTAGGGGGTATGTACGGCTTATTGATTACCAAATTATTGGTTGATGTCGATTCAACAGCATCGATTTCTTCATTAAGATAGTCATCTACTGTGAAGAACATCTCATATTACCATAAATAAGAGGGGCTAGGTAGGTTTTCGACGATTCCAATAAGTAGGCCAGTATCACTTCTTCAGAAACAGTACCAACAGCTCTTCTTTCTCGCCAATCATTAAACCTCTTATATTCTGCCATGTATCTCTCGTTGGATTTTTGAGGTATTAATTCTCCTATTGCTTGCTGCGCTTCATTCAAAATATCTTGTTGTATATCTTGACACTGGGACGTTACGTTCGTCTCACACGAATTCACAGTACAACTATAACACTTATTTAGCCAATGTTTAGTAACACAGGTTACGAAGAGTTAAATGAAAAAAATTAGGAATATTACAAATACATGTATTTGATTCCCGCCAAATTTTACCGTCCTAGTACTCTTAGTTTCCGTACGCAGATCATGCATAGAAAACACATGTTTTCTAGTCGGTGTAATGAAAAAGTCATAACTGTTGGCGTCATCACACAACGATTTACACGTACCCCACTCAATGAAAACTAGATTTGGAATCTTTACAATTAAGTGTTTCATGGTATAACAGCTACCTGTTACTATGGCATAAGTAGGAACGGGAGTTTACTATAGGCTAAAAATTAAAACATTTCGGTTATTACTCGGATAAAAGAAAAAGTCCGTCACGCAGGGCCTGCGTAAACTAAGCAGATTTCCCACGTGAAGTTTTACAATAGAGAAATTTCACAAGAGCCGAGCAGGTAAGGTAACGGCCGTACTAGCTTTTGTCGGGAAAATCACTCTCATCCGTTAGCCACCCAGATATAATAAAAATGCAAATATCTCGGTTAATATTCAAGATAGAGAATAAATGTACGTAACAATATTTATAGTAAATTTAATTTGCAATAAGATTGATTCTATACAATTTTTCGATCCGACGTATAGTAACGGAGATATTTTGAATTTTCGAAAATCCTCCCCTCTAAACCCCCCTCCCACTGGTCTGATTTTAGCTGTTAACGAACTTGATCTTTCTTTTTCCATAAAACGACTAAATTTCGAGTTTCGTAACGATCAAACAAAAATTGCGACCGCTAGAGCGGTAACAGAAATATATATATATATATATATATATATATATATATATATATATATATATATATATATATATATATATATACACACAGTTTTGAACGGACCTCAGTTTCGAATTTTCGAAATTTCTCCCTCTCTATTCCACCTCCCACGCCCCAAAAAAGCTGTTTTCTGGAGGATCTGGCATTTTTATCGACGTGGTTCTTTAAGCGGGAGGTTGTAAGGTATTTGTTAAATAGTGTAAAAAAAGTGAAATATATATATATATATATAGATGATTATGAGAACAGTTTTTTCGTTTTAAAAAAAGCCTTCCTCCAAATCTGTTAGAAAGTAATATATTTCCGAAACAATAGTGAAACTTTTTTTTTTTTTTTTAAATTCCAAAGTAAACTCCTTGTTGACCGCCAGTCCGGTAAGACACTAAAGGACGACTGACTTAAAGAGTGATGTTAATTGAAATTAGATTTAAGTTATGATTTCAATTTTATGTTTTGCCACATTATTTGAAAGAATTGTCTATACCCAAGGGCTATGATTAAACCCAATCGTCCATCATGTGGGGTCAGATTTAAAATATTTATTAACGTCCACTTTTTGCAACTAAGGCTAATTGGGACGGGTTATCTAAAGGTTACCACCCTTTTCTAGCCAGGGTGGCACTCAGGATGTTTTCCGCTATTAAATGAATTCCTTTGCCTAGGTGGGAATCGAACTCGCCACTCTAGGTTTACCCTGTGAGATTAAAAACAAACGATTTAATTCACATGGCTAACCTGAGCCCCTGGCATCGTAAACCTAGAGTGGCGAGTTCGACTCTCACCTGGGCGTAGGAAATTATTTAGACACGGAGTTCATTAAATGTCATCCTAAGTCCCACCCTGGCTAGAAAAGGGTGGTAACCTGTAGATAACCCGCCCCAATTAGCCTTAGTTGCAAAAAGTGGACGTTAATAAATAATAATAATATTTTAAAGAGTTAACCAACAGATGTTAGAAATCTCATGAAATAAGTAAATGAAGTGTATGAAAGGTTTAGAAGTGTTAGAAAGTTTACGGTACAAGTTAGGTGGAGGGCTATCACTCAGAACCGGAAGTCTCTGATAACAAGCGGAAAGTTTTATGAACCTTATCAGAGCAACTGTTTAGAAATCAGCTGATAACCTTAAAGACTTCTATCGCATCTATCTTTTTTCCTCATCATAATAGACTACAACTTCTTTCGTTCACAGAACAAAGGAGTTTTATTAAAAGCTAGTAGCGGGAATTGAATTAGAACTTCATGGATAATTATCTGTCAGTTCATTTCGCATTAAAATTGATGGTACGATCAAAGTTAGTACAGTGAGGAAGATTTCAATTATGAAACATCTGTTAAGAGAGATTGGGACATCTAGGCTCATCAAGGACGACAATAAAAATAAATAAAACGACTCTCTGCAGTAAAACTTTAATAGTGCATTCAATGTTACAACTCAATTCTGAGTGCTGGAACATACCATCCCCACGAGGCATGCCAGTACAAAAAAAAATCAATAAAGCAGTAGTTTTTAAACTAACGGGTACTTATATGGCAAGGACAGTCATCAACGGGTTAAAAAACAAAGGGCTTTCAGAATATTATTTTTGTTATTCATTAACGTCCAATTTAGTGTTACTAAGGCTAATTGGGACGGCTTGTCTACAGGTTGACCCATTTGGTGGGTCTAAGGATTTTATTTGATGAGTTCGTCACTAAATAAATTCCTATAGCCCAGGTGAAAATCGAACTGACGACTCCAGATATACGAAGTGAGATAAAGACCTAACCGCTTATGTGGCCCCCATTGCTTCATACATTGTTTACAATAGTATGAATCAATGAGAATTCAAGTACGGTCATGTGGAATTTCTTCAAATAGTTTAAACCATAAGTGACACACTAATAAAATAAGGTTAAATAAAAACCGTGGAAAAAACCTCATTGCCTAAACTTACAAAGTTCCATATTCATACACGAAATATATTAACATGAAGAAGGGTGGATACATGAAAAAGCAAATAACTCGCATAACACAACAAAAGTCGGTCACGCAGTGGCTGCGTAAACTAAGCAGATTTCCCATGTGAAGTTTTACAATAGAGAAATCTGCCTAATAACAACTATAGTAGTAAGAAAGCTCTAAACCTAAAACATTATTTAGGGCGTAATAACCCAGAAGTTTCTAGCCCCAAAAAACAGTTAACCTAACCTCTAAACCTTTTCACAAGGAACGAGTAGTTATGGAAACGGCCGCACACAGAATAAATGTATAAAACAATATTTATAGAAAATTTAATTTGTAATAAGATTTATTCTATACTATTTTTCGATCCGATGCATAATAACGGAGATATTTCGAATTTTTGAAAATCCCCCCCTCTAAACCCCCCCCTCCCACTGGTCCGATTTCAACTGTTAACGAACTTGATCTTCTTTTTTACAAAAAAAAAACGGTTAAATGCCGAGTTTGGTGACGATTAAACAAAAATTGCGACTGCTAGAGTGTTAACAGGCATATATATATATATATATATATATATAATTTTGAATGGAGCTCATTTTCGTCATCTCCTGGGTAGGATCGATGGACATTTGAAGAAATTTTTCGAAAATCGCGTCATGAGTACGACCTCAATAGCTGATTTCTCTTATGGGAAATCTGCTAAAAAGTGCATAGAACGACAACGGCAAATCATAAATAGTTTAAAAAGACTTGTTGGTTCTATGATATATTACAATCCGAATTTATTTCGAATTTTGGAATCCACCTCCCCCGCTCTAAACCCCCTTATTTTTTTCTTTTTCTTCTTAATATTTTGTTTTCCCTTACACCTCACTAAAGTAGAAAGACGAAAAGAAAATCATAGAAAATCTGCATAGTTTACATAACTCCTGTATGACGGACTTCATTTAATTTTTTATAACAACTGTGAATCGTAACAATTGCGACACACCAAAACACATAAATTTATTTGTTTTTACCTTATCATAATTATCCCATAACTGTTTTTAAGAAATAGAATGAATCGACAGTTCAAAATTCAAGGAAATTATTTTTCCCAGAACTTTATAAGAGGTCCTAACCGCAGCTGCAATATAAACATGGAAAATAATACCGATGACATAATTAATACTATATTATTCAGCAAAGCATATTCTCAGGGTCGTCTTCATGACAATTAGGAAGCTTTAAGAAAAATGGCGTTGTCTAACATACTAAATTCAAAAAGCTCGGTCGTAATAATGAATTCAAAACATTGCTTTACCTTGCTTAAACCGTGTTAAATGAGCTATTAAATAAATGAGTTACAGGACAATATTCTTTTCTTATGTACAATGTAAGAGCAATGCAACCGTTTTTTTTTTCATTTTGTACGCTCTTTTTCGTATTTATTGTAACAAATAATAACACTACTTTGCTAGAATCCAAGTACAATTTACATTGTAACACAGTACCTAAGACAATATTAATTTTAAACACGCCTCATTACCTAAGAAAACACAGAATCTTTTCGGGAGAGCAATGAATATTCAAAGAAAAAAAAAATTTCTAAGAAAAAGGTGCCTAAATGAAGTAGATTTTCCAAATGAAATTTGGAATTACACACAGATAGCTACTTCATTCTATTATCTATATTCCTTCAGTAAGAACCTTATATACTCGAGACGAAATTTAAGCACGACCATGATATGCTAAATGATGTAATGACCTTATGAAATCATGAGTGAGAGTGGGGGCTCACCGAAGGCCGGAAACACGAAAATAATATTACTTCTGTTAATACTAGGCCTGTCAGAAGATAAACAATTCTAACATATTAAATATAAATAAATATTACATTAAAATGTCGACCACACTAACGGAAATATTTGTGATTCAACATTTTAGCAGATTTCCCTTAAGGGAAATCAGCTATTGAGGTCGTACTCATGACGCGAGTTTCGAAAAAATTCTTCAAATGTCCATCGATCCTACCCAGGAGATGACGAAAATGAGGTCCGTTCAAAATTATATATATATATATATATATATATATTTGTCTGTTAACGCTCTAGCGGTCGCAATTTTTGTTTGATCGTTACGAAACTCGATATTTAAACGTTTTATGCAAAAAGACAGATCAAGTTCGTTAATGGCTGAAATCGGACCAGTGGGAGGGGGGTTTAGAGGGGGGATTTTCGAAAATTCGAAATATCTCCGTTACCATACGTCGGATCAAAAAATTATATAGAACCAATCTTATTGAAAATTAAATTTACTATAAATATTGTTTTATACATTTATTCTCTATCTTGAATATTAACCGAGATATTTGCATTTTTATGAAGTCTGTGGTCGGGTGTTGTTCGGGTTAGTTCGGCCAAGCTCAGCTCTGGCGGAAGCTTCTAACCTAACCTGTCGTTTCTAACCTTACCTTCGTTACTTTGTGAGATTTATGCAAATGCGTTCTATTTATCCGCCCCCTCCCTTCTTTAGTTCTTGGACTACTAAAATTTGAGTTATTAAAATATAAATTATTCTTACAATTCAGAAGCCGTTTCAGTTGGGAGTTTATTAAAATTAACTGAAACATTTCTCATTACCGTATTTATTTCTAATTTGTATTTACTTATGGTGGTGATGTGTTACCAGTATGCGGATTTCTATATTGCTAAACTTCACATAGGAAATCTGCTTAATTTACGGAGCCCCTGCGTGACGGACTTTTACCACTTTTCTTAGTCTGCCGATTGGGAACTAACGACCTCGAACTTTCGAATTAGACTAAAATGTATAGTACACGACAATTTTAGCACATTAATTTTAACCCATATTGTTTTAATAGTAGCAGTTAAATAACTTAAATTAAACTTAGCAGTTAAATCCAATTGTAGCCACTGGAGCTAAAAATGTTGATTGATGACGTTTCACTTAGTAAATGGTGAGTTTATATACTGTAAACCCCAAATCTCTGAGCTCGATTTCAGCCATTAAACGAATTTGGCCTTTAGTTTTAAACACAATGATCAAATATTGAGCTGGATAAATATTACAAGCGTCCGTCACGCAGGGGTTGCGTTAACTAAGCAGGATTCCCATCTGCGTCACTTATTTGCATTTCTCTCAAAACTTGTAAGTTCAATGAGAAAAATATTCGGTTCCATAGGCTTTAAATAAAGTGCTTCATGATATAACAGTTTATTGTTAATATGATATGAGTAGGAGTGGGGGTTTACTGAAAGCTAAAAACTAAAAAAATATCTCGGTTAATCAAGATCGTGAAAAAACGTAAATGACAAGATTTATAGACAATTACATTTGCAATAAGGCATAACAACACAATAAAGGAGATTTTAAGAATTTTCGACATGTATCTATCTATCTATCTATCTATATATATATATATATATATATATATAGATATATATATACATATACAAATGAATGTTTGTATGTCCTTAATATAATCGTAAACGGCTGAACCAAATTTTATGAAACTTGGTATGTATATTACTACTAAAACAGGTTAGGTTTCTGGTTATATTAACATTCTCTGAGACGAACAGGAGTGGGGGTTATAAGGGAGGCATGAAATTAAAAAGCAATTATGCACATAACAAAAGCTGTTTCTTTTGTTATTTAGAGTAATTTTTGTATATATACTTTTGTCGTATACCAAAGTATAAATATAAATGAGTAATACGCTAAAAACTATAGTGGGATTCAACAATTTTGTATGGCACAAAAGACTCAATCGAACTAAACGAAATTCCGTATATGATTTGGTATTAACATCTCCCTGATTATAAGCTATAATATATATAAAAATGAATGTTTGTTTGTATTTCCTTGATAGAATCGTAAACGGCTGAACCGAATTTTATGAAACTTGGATGTCTATTACTACTAAAACAGGTTAGTTTTCTGGCTGTATTAACATTCTCTGAGACAAACAGGAGTGGGGGTTATAAGGGAGGCCTGAAATTAAAAATAGCTATATTCCGTCTCCTATTGGTTTTTCGGCAGTTATGCACATAACAAAAGCTGTTTATTTTGTTATTTAGAGTAATTTTTGTATATATACTTTGTCGTGAACGGAAGTATAAATGAGTTATACGCTAAAAGCTGTAAAACACCTATTTTACACAGCACAGAAGACTCAGCCAAACTAAATGATACTCGGTATGTGATTTGGTATTAACACCTCCCTGATTATAAGTTATATTAAAATTTCGAGGTACGAACAAGAGTGGGAGTTGTACGGAAGGTCTGAAATATAAAATCGAGATATTTCGTAACATATTCATTTTTCGGGAAACGTGCATATAACTAAAGTTGTTTTGTTGTTATATGCCTTTTTGCCGTATAACGAAGTTTAAATGAGGTATACACGAAAAACTATAGAAGGGGACAACAATGTTATAGGATGCGAAAGACTAAATCTAAATCAACGAAACTCCGTATTTTAGACTATAATAATATGATAATCTATGATTATGTTATATATAGAAAAAGATACATGCACAGGAAACGAGTAATATAAAAATATTGTTTTTTTTTTAGAATTAAGTACATAACAAATACTTTAATTATTAACATATCCCCAGCACGCCGGACACAGGTGTAAATCCTAAGCATTGAGACAGGAAAATGTAAAAATATTGTACAAAGTAAAGTCTAAAAAAAGAAATACCATCGTCATTCAGCCTCAAATGATTTCCCGGGTACCTTTGCTAGTCTGCTATGAAATCATAAATATGTACTTGTGAAAGCGTATATCTGAATGTACTAATTTCTGCCACATCCAGGTAGGACCAACAAAAATTTGATGAGTTTGTTCCAGCAGATTTCCCTCAAGGGGAATAAAGCCTTTTTACATAGAGATCATGTTGTAATGAAAGGAAAATATAAAAGTGTAACGCATGAATAAGATGAAAAACAAACATTTGCTTTGATCAAAAATAGCCTTCCATTTAATATGATAGGAAGAAATTCATTTTTCAAGATAATATTTCTGCCCTGAGACGCCTCCATTGGATCGTTTATCACAGCTGGAGGATGGCGGCGTTCTCAGTCACAGATCATTAAAACTGCTCAAGGCGCTCAACATCAATCACTATATGAACTGATTTACTCCATCTGGAGAAATATTACTCCGACTTATTTTATTTAACGTTATATCTATATGGCAGTTCTAAATACCATTTGTGTAGAACATACAGAGGCTTAACTTTATATGGGAAGGTGTAGCCTGTAAAAAACATTTTATAAAACTTCTGAACCAGGAAAAGTGGATATTCAAAATGTTTTGTTTCGTGATCAAAATGTGTATTTTAAATAATTTTAGTAGTGTCGCAGTGAAACAATTATTATATTCCTCATCATTTAATTACTATTTTTCATCTTCATATTACTTAGCAGATTTCCCTTATGAGTTATTGAGATTGTATTCATGACGCGATTTTCGAAAAATGTCATTAAATGCCTATCGATCCTACCAATATATATATATATATATATATATATATATATATATATATAGAGAGAGAGAGAGAGAGAGAGAGAGAGAGAGACATATACGTATATATTTGTCTGGTAACGCTCTAGCTGTCGCAATTATGGTTTTTAATCGTTACCAAACTCGATATTTAAACGTTTTATGTAAAAAGAAAGATCAAGTTTGTTAATAGCTAAAATCGGACCAGTAGGAGGGGGGGGGGTTTAGAAGGGGGATTTCCAAAAAATTCGAAATATCTCCGTTCCTGTACGTCGGATCGAAACATTGTATAGAACCAATCTTATTACAAATTATTATTATTTATTAACGTCCACTTTTTGCAACTTAGGCTAATTGGGACGGATTATCTACAGGTTACCACCCTTTTCTAGCCAGGGTGGGATTTTAGGATGTTATTTAATGAATTTCGTCACTAAATAATTTCCTTTGCCCCGGCGGGAATCGAACTCTAATTAAATGTACACTACAAATATTGTAATATACATTTCTTCTCTGTCTTGAATAGTACCGAGATATTTGCATTTTTTAGTTTTGAGCATTCAGCAAACCCCCACTTCTACTCATGTCATACTAACAATGAGCTGTTGCATTATGAACCACTTAAATACAAGGTCAAATACCAAATATTGTTTTCATTGAACTTTTACTTTATGAGATATAAGCAAATACGTTCTCTTGACCCCCCCCCCTTCTTTTGTTCGTGGATAACTAAAATTTGAGTAATTGAGATAAAACTGATTCTGATTTATTACAAATTACAGCACTAGCTTTAGTAAATTGTTTTCAATAAAATTAATATGTTGTATGCAGATATATTTCATTAATTGTTTGTCTTTCCGGTCTATCTATCTATTCAGCGCTACAAGGTTGACTAGCCTCTTTGTTTATTATTCAGTCGCTTTTCGTTATGGAGATAATTAACTTGTATTGTAAATTGACTTAAAGATTTTTTGTAACCTTTTGTTTTTATTCACGGTAGCGTTACCTGTATGCATATTTATCAATTGTAAACCTTCACGTCACGTGTAAACGGGAAATCTGCTTACGCAGTACCTGCGTGATGGACGTTTATTAAAGCGACGTTGGTAATAAGCAAGAGGAGTTTGGTCGTGAGGCTAACACAGTTAATAGTGTTAACTTATTTCCTGTGAAATGTTGTATTTTGCTTTCTACTCACATTTACTAGTATGAATATAATGCTATGAATATAAGTAAACTCAGATTGGTTTTTATAATATAAATAAATTCGGATGGTTATAATAAATGTTATCCATGATTATGATTTAAATTATTCAGGGTGTGTGAAACAGTGAAGAGGGACTTATTTTCATTTACACTTAAAAACTAAAATTTCTATTCAATAAGTCCCCTGTCTGGCTCTCACTGGAAAACATTTCGCCCAGACGTCAAGTGTAGTTGTAAACATTGAATCCTTACAAAAAAAATAAAAAAAATACCGTCATCATTAGCTTCAAATGGTTTCCCGAAAGAAGCCGGGTACATACTTAGCTAGTATATATTGTTGCGAAAATTAAATACATGAATAATCCTTCAGAGAGAGAGAGTCGCGTATTTGGAAAGTGTGACGTAGATCAAAGAAACCGACAGAATGTCCTAGGTCCTACCAGTACCTTCCAGCCAGACGTCGACGGGTCCAGACAATTCCCCTTTGATGTATGCCGACAAGCTTTATAAAGAAGGGCCTGCCGCGAGCGAGTCAGTTTTATGCTCAGCGATCTTGATGGTCACATCAGTGCTACAGTGTGACTTAGTGCAGTGCGGTAAAGTGTTTTTAGAAGAAGACCAGTGTTGCGCCGTGACTGTAAGTAACAGTTTAGTGTTGTGTTTAAGACAGTGCAGTGCCGCGAAGTAAAGGACAGTGATGTGCCGCGAAGTCAAGGACAGTGCAGTGCCGTCTTGTTGTGAATTTCAGTGACCGTGAGTGAATTGTTGGACTGTGTAATCTGAAGAACAGTGACGCTATCAGTGTATACTGTAAGTAGTAATTAAGAATAATTGCCAAGTGTATTGTGCATTGTGAAATAAATTGTGCAGTGATAAAAACTGTGAAACTTGCGAGTATTTAATTTTGCAATCCAAAAGAACTCTTATTAAAACGTTTATTACTGGTTTTGGTAACAAAAACGTAACAATATATTTGTCTGCTAACTATCTAGCGGTAATAAAATTTAACTATATAACACTAAAAGAGTGCTGAAAATTATTATGGGATTTGTGGCAATCGCTTATGGTTTATCGTGGCGGCTATAATAAATTATTTAAAGTGATGAGATTATCTTTTATCTGATTTTATGAATTAGGACAAAAATAATGCTGTTTACCAAATGGTTAACGATAATGTATGTGTGAATATCAATATTATACAAGATGATTTTTTTTTTATTATTACAGAATGTTTTGATTTAAACAAATTATTCATATTTAATGATGTAGAAGTAAAGGTGCATATAATACCAATTACTCTAATAAATATGTATGAAGTTTATTTTTTCTGTGGTTTATTTATCCGCATCAATTATTATTTTCTTAGCTTATCAATCATTTCTGATATCAACAGCTATCTGGGGATACTGAGTATGTTCTCTTTCTTGCTTCGGAGGACAGTTGCATCATCTGCATATGAGAGTAACTTGTTCATCTCACCTACATATGTTCCCCGTATCTCGTTGGTTGATTACCATATTACCTTTTGCATATGTTGAACAGTACGGTTGCGAAGTAATTACCTCCTTGTCTCAATCCTGAGAAGAAGGGAGGCCTTAGGAATCGAATGCTTTATGTGCCATAATTTCATTGAAGAGTGGGCTATTAGCAGATTTCCCTAAAGGGAAATCATCTATTGAGGTTGCACTCATGATAGGATTTTCAAAAACATATGGAATAAATATTATGTATATTGTTTCTTTTATTACAAAATCAGTAATAAACGTTGTTTTTTTAGAGTTCTTTTGGATTGCAAAATTATACATACAAGCTTAAGAGTTTTTATCACTACACAATTTATTTACACATTTGGCTAATTATTCTTAACTTCTACTCACAGTATGCACTGATAGCTTCACTGTTCTTCTTATTGCACAGTCCAATAACTCACTCACGATCACTGAAGTTCACAAAAACACGGCACTGCACAGATCTTCTCAAAGATAATGGTACTGCACTGTCCCTCTACCTTTACTCGGGACTACACCGCTCTTTACATAAAAACGGCAAAACACAATTCTTCGCATAGAACACTCTACCGCACTTGCAACTAAAACGCACTGTTCAGAAAAGTTTCACTGAACACACTGTTGAAGAGAGCTGAGAACAAATTAAACTCACGGGAAGAGCTGAGCCGCTTTTATATATCAAAAGGGAATTGTCTAGAAACTCAAGATCCCGGACGGGTATTGCCAAGGACGAGCTAGACCATTGGTCGGCTCCTTTGATCTCCTTCTTAAATGTATGATTAACTCTTTAATTTTTCTTATAGGTAGTTTTCGCAACAATATGATTCTTACTTTGCCTAATCGCCGCAATTTTTATTTGATACTTGTCAAACTCAACGTTTCATGAAAAACTAAAGGTCAATTTCATTAATGGCCGAAATCTAACAACTGGGAGGGGGGGGTTAGAGGGGAGAATTTCGAGAATTCGTTGGATCGAACAATTGTATAGCACCAATCTTATTGCAAATAAATTGCACCAGAAATAGTGTTACACACATTTATTCTCTATCTTTAATATTAATGGAGTTATTTGCATGTTTTAGTATTCAACCTTCAGTAAACTCTCACGCCGACGCATGTCATTTTACAAATAAGCTGTTATATAATGAACCACGTCAATTAAAGCTTAAATCCCAAACTATTTTTTCCGTAGAAGGTATACTGCGTGAGATACATTAAAATATGTATTGCGATAACGTAATCAATTGTGATTTTGCGGACTTGGATCGAAATTATTTATTTCTAAATATCGTATTATGGCTGAAATTGGGGGATTAGAGGCGGGATTTTGTAAGTTCAAAATATCGCCGTTATTACAAGTTGTAACGTGGGCAATCTGCTTAGCTTACGCAGCCCCTACGTGACGGACTTTGTATGTATTAGTGTTTTAGTTATAAACCTTAAAATGTCTTTAGAGCCCCGGGCCTTGGAGGAATCGATCCAACTGTTTCACCCTTAATGCACACGATGTATTATATGGTCGCTTTAAGTACTGATGAGGCGATAAAGTTTAAAGTACAATCCCGGAGTCTATAAAGGAATACTACGTCACATAAAGTGAAGTTTGTCGTGAAGCGAAAATAAAGCAGCACTGACAGCTGATAGTGTTCCGAGAAGCCTTAAAACGGACATAACCATATAAAGCTCTACCACGAGCTGAATTTGAAGTAATATTTGCGTTTTAGAGATTATTTCGGGACTTTCTTCTAAGTCTTCCAAATCATCGATTCTACTGGTCACACCAAACGGGTTTTCAATCTTGAAAACTTAAGCATTCTGCCTCACGAAAGGCATATATCATATTGATGAGGGTCAATAAAAAGAACCTGCCCTCTACTAGTGCTTTAATTTATGCAAAGTGCACTTTCAGAGTCCATCATCAGTGCCTGATTAGAGAAGTGTACCCTGGACCAAAGCAGCCGAGGGCAAGTATATGTGTGTGTGTGTATATATATATATATATATATATATATATATATATATATATATATATAATTCAATTATTAGAGAATTAAAGAATACAATACTATGAGTTATGCCTAAAAACAATGCTTAATTACGTCGTGATTTGAAATAAAAAGATAAGTTACCGTGCATCAATCCAAAATTAAACTTATCCAATAGCACCCTAACAGAAAATGTATGTCTATTCAGGGAGATATAATTGAAGAGAGACAACATTTTATACGTTTAGCATAATGATTAGGTAAATAATAGTTTAAGAAATTCAAGCATTATTGAAAACATTTATATAGGGAAGCGTAACAAAGGTTCAAACTACCACATTTTAGCAGATGTCTCTTAAAGGGTGCTCATGACATAATTTTCATCAAAATTCGATTTTCTGGTCGAAACGTTTCATCAAATACTCGTCGATTCTACCCAGGAGATGTTGAAAATGAGTTAAATACATCTCCTAGATAGCATCGATGGGCATTTGAAGAAAAAAATTCAAAAACCGCGTAATGAGTACGACCTCAATAGCTGATTTCCCTTGAGGGAAATTTGCTAGAATAATGTAACTGATTTTACCGGTAAGGAATACTTAATTGCTAGTAATCTACAACACTCTTTTGTATAATACAAACATGACTGGTTTAGACAAGGGAAGAGCGGTGTATAGTTGAAGATGTTAGCAGCCGATAGAGAGCGCTACCAAAACTATTTGGAACATCTAAATAGACAGCTAAATCCGGCCGTCCTCTTTACATTGCATTAACCTATTTTATCCACGTGTCAGTTTGTGTCACGTCAATACACAACTAACATTATTCGCTAATTTAATTATAAAAAGAGTAGTAGCTTATTAAGAAGTAATTCCAAGTCTGTTAGTGTTACAATGTCAATTTGGACCCCCTTGCGTGCAATTATTTATATTGACAACTAAAGTGAATTACTTATTCGCATGTGAGCTGGGTGGCAAATTAACTGATGGCCCATACGTGAACTACCGTCATTGTTCTTTTTTGTATTTATTTATTTATGGAATATTCTACTCTCCTAAATAATAACTATTGAAAAATACTGCAAAAAGATGTTTTAAATTTATTATTTTTAGCCTTTAAAAGTTTATATTTACTTTGGTTAATGCAAAAGTTGTATCAAAGTAAGAAAATGTAATAATCACTAGCCTTTAGTAGTTATATATCATTTTAGCACATTTTCCATTAGGGAAATCAGCTATTGAGGTCGTACTCATAACGCGAATTTCAGAAAAAAAATGTCATCATATTCCCAACGATCCTAGCCAGGACATGAACAAGATGAGGTCCGTTAAAAATTATATATATATATATATATATATATATATATATATATATATATATATATATATGCCAGCAATTTTTGATTGGTCGTTACTATACTCGATAGTTACACGTTTTAAGTAAAAATAATCAAATTCGTTAATGGCTGAAATCGGACATGTGGGAGGGGAGGGGGTTAGAGGGGAGGATTTTCGAGAATTCGAAATGTCGCCATTACTTTCCATCGAATCGAAAAGTTGTATTGAACCAATCTTATAGAAAAATGGAATGTTTTATAAATATTGTTCTTATATGATATGTCGAGTATCATGAATATTAACGGAGATATTTGGATTTTATAGTTTTTGGCTTTCAGTAAACTCCCAGTCTTACTCATGCCATATTAATAATAAGCTGTGATGTCATGAACCATTTCATTCCAAAGTTATATACCGAATATTGTTTTCATTGAACTTGTACTTTGTGAGATATATGTAAATACGTTCTGTTGATCCCCCTCCCTTTCTTTTATTCTTGGATTACTAAAATTTCAGTGATTGAGATAAAACTGATTCTGATTCATTACAAATTACAGCACTAGCTTTAGTAAATTGTTTTCAATAAAATTAATATATTATATTCAGATATATTTCATTAACTGTTTGTCTGCGGTCTATCTATCTATTCAGCGCTACGAGGTTGGCTATCCTGTTTGTTTACAATTCAGACGCTTGGGTGATTATTAAAATTAACTGAAAAATTTCTCATAACCGTTTGTATTTATTCACTTAATATTCATGATGGTGTGTTTGTTTCCAATATGTAGATTTATCTATTGTAAATAGGTGGATAGACGTGGGAAATCACTAGGTTATCATCGCCCGGTGATAACAATAACTCTAGTTTTGGATAAGCACCCGACAGCAAACCGCGTTTACATAAATTGTTAATTCTGTTATATTCTCATCCATATCGTCATTATTTATCTTTTTGGAAGAGGATCTTGCACTTCAATTTACTATTATTTGTAATGTACCCACCTTAATTTTTGTTGTTCGAAGTATCTTGCTCTTGAAACGAATAACTTTTTAGCTATTTCTTGTTATTTAAGCGATGGAATTATCACTATTTTTTTTACCTTTTTTTATGCGCAGGATGGTGATCCTTATGCAGCTGATCTCATGAGAGAATCAATGTTTAAATATTCGCAGATTTTCCTTATAGCCAACAAACTTTTCTTTGAAACAATATCATAATATCCATCATCTCCTGGGTAGGATCGATGGGCATTTGAATAAATAAAATGTGCAGTTTCTGAATTAATGATTTCGGTATTTTACGGCTAAAGGGTGCATAAAATCAAAATATTCACCGATATAAATTTGTTTTGGTATTTGATTTTCTACAAGAATCCGTCATAAAAAGAAAGTCATTTCATTGGAAATTCCAAAGATATGGTCACTGGAGAGGTACTGGAGATTAAGAGGATGAATATGGACTGAAAAGATTCCTCAGGTGTCACAATTACCATATGCCACATCAAGTTTAGGCACGGGAACTTGGGACACCCTATATATCTGTTAGCGATGTATTGGTTTCAATTGGTTACCACACTCTATATATACAGGGTGGTCCACGGGAAATGGACGGTTTTAAAATACTCGTAGTAATTACTCTGTTAGTTTTGAAGACAGACACATTTTATTTACACAAATAAAGCTGAATTTATGCCACTTTTAAAAAAATACGTTACTTTATTTTTTTTAAAATAACATCACTTAAATGGCGGCCATAACCAAGTCCTTATGTAAGATGCGTTTTGTTGTGGTCTTACTCATCCCAAGTTCAGTTGCATGACGTCTAGCAGAACGGCCGGAACTGCGAAGAATCGCCTCTCTCACTCTGTCTACGTTTTGTGGCTTGCGTGCCGACCGAGCAGGGCCAGGTGGCTTTGTTTTTATAACAGATCCCGTGGTTCTAAATGAATTTTCCCACCTTAGAATGGTAATCCTACTCGGAATTTCACCATGGCGTCCGATATGAAAATAACGCCTGAAACATCGTTGAGTTTCAACTACTGATTCACCACTTTTTATAAATGTGTCGTATGCAAACACGCGATGATCTTTCGTCGACAGCGGCATAATGGCGACTGAATGGCAGGCGGTGGGGAGTCGAGTGACCTTGACGGCGCGTTTCCCCCTCCACCAGCCGCCAAGTACTGCGCCATTCAAAACCGTCCGTTTCCCTTGGACCACCCTGTATAAGCGTTCAATGTAAAAATAACGATCAAGTTAGTTAAACTTTCAAATCGTAGAGGGGGAGAGGGGATTAGAAAGGGGAAATTTCAAAAATTCGAAATTCCTTCATAATTATACGTCGGACAGAAAACGCGTATAGAACTAATACTATTGTAAATTTAATTGTCAATAAATGTTGTTATCTACATATTTTCTCTAAGATTAACATTAACCAAGATTTTGGAACGTTTAGTTTTCAGCCTTCAGTAAAACCCCACTCATACTCCAGTCCAAATAACAACAAGCTCTTATAACATGCTTTTATGCTAAGCTTAACTTCCAAATGTTGGGACTTTCATTGTGAGAGAAATATGCTAATAACTTGTTCTATGACGTCATTAATTAAGGTTTTAAATTGTTGTTTCGAAACAGTTTCTCAGAGAGTGTCTAAAATATTTACAGAGGAACATCTCTTAGACAAAATGCCATGCCTATCAAAAATGTGAGGCTGCGTCAACTAAGCGAATTTCCCAAGAGCTGAAATAACACGACGGACATCTCATCTCACCTTCTATTCTCAATTTCTCCCATAGTAAGAAGCCTACTCAAATATAAGTAGAAACGTACGCCGGAAATGAGATGTTCAGTGATATAGTACAAAACGTTTCAGTCTGAAAGTAAAAAAAGTATATATATATATATATATATAATTTTCTTTGGGCCTCAGTTTCTACATCCCCAAGATAGTGTAGCAGCTTGGCCGCTCTATAACCTAACCCTTACTAGCTGCCACGTGGTCCCAATGACAGTGTTGCCAGGAACTAATTAACCTAATTTTAAGGTGGCTACACTGCGACCAATCTTATAATATCCTGCAGTTAGTAGGTAAAATTGACCGCTCACTCTCGCAGTTGTGTGTGTTGTGCTTTTGTGAACTCTGCTCCGAACCATTTTTGTTGTTATCTATTCAAAGACCGATTGTTATTATTTATTGCATTTTGTGTTCTTCAATCTTTTAATTTTCGACCAGTTGTTTGTTTTTTTATAAATTATAGTGCCTTATTACTTTCAAGTTTTGTTATTGTACGTTATAAAAACCCGTACATTAAAGTGGTGACCCCGACGCCGGACATTAAAGATGGAAAACATCAGCAAAGACGTAAATCCTACGGAACTGGAGGAAGTCGGCGCTTACGGATTTGGACCTAACTTCCGGATCCCAAGCTTTTGGAGGGCAGATCCAGAGCTTTGGTTTTGCCAGGCTGAAGCAGTCTTCGCAACCTCCAAGGTAACTAGCTCTAGGATTAAATTCCAGTTAGTTACTGCCAACCTAGACTTCGAAATTCTAAAAGAGGTGGCTGATATAGTTAAAAATCCCCCGGCTGACCCATATGAAGCCCTTAAAAACCGGCTTCTCCACACATTCACGGAATCCGAAAACTTACGGATCCGGCGACTTCTCGAAGAGAAACGTCTATCCGAAGGAGAACGACCTTCCCAGCTCCTCAACGAATTGAAACGACTAGCTGGCGCCACTATACCCCCTAACCTCTTACGTCATGTATGGCTGAGGGCACTTCCCGACCGTATACAGGCCATGCTAGCCGTTACCAACGAGGCCTCAGTTGATAAACTGGCTGAGATTGCAGATCGTATTGCTGAAGTATACGAACCCAGCATCCTTGAAGTACGCGCACAGAGCACACAACCCTCACAGACACAACCTACCCAGCTATCGCAGCTGGAAGAGATGGTCAGGAAACTCACCCTGGAAGTCACAGATCTGAAGAGCGAGATAGCACGCATAGGGCGAAAGGACCCTTCACATTCACACTCACGTCGACGTAGCCGTTCAAGCAGCAGGAGTGAAAATTTTTGTTATTACCACAAGACCTTCCGGGAAAAAGCACAGAAATGCAGACAGCCCTGTGAATGGAAGAACAACGTTCCGGCTCAGGAAAACTGTTAGCAGCGGCCGAGATGGCGGACTCCGTCGCTGGCACTTACCAACGCCGATTATTTGTGAAGGAGAAAGAATCGGGAGAGAGATATTTAGTGGAAACAGGTGCATGTATATCTGTTTTCCCAGCCAGGTCGCGGGATCGGAGACATCCAACCAACTTCCCTTTGTACGCTTCCAATGGTACAACGATCAAGACGTATGGGGAAGTCAGGAAGACACTTAATATCGGACTCCAACGACCACTCCCCTGGACCTTCATCTTGGCAGACATCAGTAGCCCCATCATCGGCGCCGACCTTCTCTTCCACCACCACATAATCGTCGATCTCAGAGGTCGTCAGCTCCTAGACGCAAAAACGGGTCTCACAGCAAAGGGGACCATTGCACACTCCAAAATACCCACGGTATATTCAGTTCCCGCTGGTGAGTGGTATTACGACCTACTACGCAAATACCCATCCATTACACGCCCGTCAACCGTCCTGCAGAAACCAAAGCATAACATCCAGCACTTCATCGAGACGAAGGGACCACCCGTCACAGCAAAAGCTCGACGCCTCCCACCTGAGCGTTACAGGGCTGCAAGGGGGGAATTCCTCAAAATGGTGGACGAAGGCATCTGCAGGCCGTCTAACAGCCCCTACTCAAGTCCGTTACATATAGTGGTAAAGAAAGATGCCAAAATGCGATTTTGTGGGGACTACCGCCGACTAAACGAACAGACTGTTCCCGACAGATACGGTGTTCCAAACATACTGACTCTCAACACCAATCTTAGCGGAAAGACCTACTTCAGTAAGATTGACCTGAACAGGGCGTACTATCAGGTACCTGTAGCTGAAGAAGACATTAAGAAGACCGCAGTAATCACACCCTTCGGTCTCTTCGAGTTCCTAGTAATGTGCTTCGGCCTTTGTAATGCTGCTCAGACGTTCCAGCGCCTCATGGATAGTATTTTGGCACTACCCTATGTCTTCGTGTACCTAGACGACATACTCGTATCATCCAGTACCAAGGACGAACATCATGCACACTTAGACAACGTCTTCCGAATACTGAGCGAGCATGGTCTAACAATAAACCCCACCAAGTGCGAGTTTGGCAAGACAGAGATCGAATTCTTGGGCTTCCTCGTGAATGCCCAAGGTATCAAGCCACTGCCAGCAAAGGTTAACCAGATCATGGAGTTTCCTCGACCCAGCAATAAGGGACAACTTCGGCGTTTCTTAGGAATGCTGAATTTTTATAGGCGATTCATACCAAACGCAGCCGAACACCAGCATACCCTACACTCATTAGTAGGCAACTGCAAGAAGAGCGATGCAACAGCTCTGGAATGGTCCAAGGAAGCAGACGCTGCATTTCGCCTATGTCAGCAAGACATCAAGTCGGCCCTCACTTTGTCACATCCATCCGACGATGCCGAACTCTCATTGGCATGTGATGCGTCAAACACAGCCATCGGGGCGGTTCTTCAGCAACGTGAAGGATCAGGTTGGAAACCTCTTGGATTTTTCTCCAAGACTCTGACGAAAGCAGAACAAGGTTACTCCACTTACGACAGAGAGCTGGTCGCCGTACACCGAGCAATACGTCACTTCAGGCCCTCGATCGAAGGACTTCACCATACTCACCGACCACAAGCCGCTGATCCACATGTTCCGACAACGCGCTGACACAGCCACGCCCATGAGGATCCGATTGGTAAACTTCATCAGTCAGTTTACAACCGATATCCGACATGTAGCTGGAAATGACAATGTGGTCGCAGACACACTCTCGAGGTTGGAGGAGATAACGCTTCCCGATGACAACGAAAAAATTGCAGAGCTACAAGAGACGGACTCTGACATAAACGAGCTCCTTAAGAACCCTGCCCTCTCGCTTAAGTGGATGAAAGTTCCACATGCTACGAGGCCCCTTCTCTGCGAAACAAGCACCTCACGGATGCGTCCGTACCTGCCTTCATCATTGAGACAATCGATTTTTACTCATATCCACAACCTCAGCCACCCGGGTATACGCGGGTCAAGGAGACTCATTGCCCAACGATTCTTCTGGCCAAACATGAATGTAGACATTGCCACCTGGGCATGTGCTTGTGTCGCTTGTCAGCGGAGTAAGGTACATCGCCACACTGTCACGCCCCCGGGAACCTTTGCCACAAGTGCTCGCTTCGAGCACGTCCACATAGATATTATTAGACCACTCCCAACGTCGGACGGCAAACGTTATTGCCTTACTATGGCAGATAGGTTTACCCGGTGGCCTGAAGCTGAGCCAATCGAAGACATCAGTGCAGACACGATATCCAGAGCCCTACACAGGACTTGGATCTGTCGCTATGGCGTCCCTACTAGAATTACGACGGACCAAGGGCGGCAGTTCGAGAGTCAAATATTCTGCAAGCTCACACACATTCTCGGGATCAAACGTACTAGGACAACTCCTTACCATCCACAAAGTAATGGCTGTATTGAACGGTGGCACAGGACACTCAAAGCAGCTCTCACAGCTCACCTCATCGGCTCATCGAGATGGACTGACCTGCTGCCCACAGTACTTCTTGGTCTAAGAGCAGCAGTGCGCGATGATAACACCAGTAGTGCAGCAGAACTGGTATTTGGGCAGCCCCTACGGTTGCCTGGTGAATTGCTCGCAAGCCACCAACGACCTGAGGATCCCGAGGAGCTCTTGCGAAGGTTGAGGGACCACATGAAGGACCTTCGACCAGCACCTCACCGTCCCAGCAGCAGCCAAACCTTTGTTCCTAAGGACCTCAGGGACTGCACTCATGTGTTCCTACGAGATGATACAGTTCGCCAACCCCTAACACCACCATACTCAGGACCTCATCTGGTACTGGAACGACAGCCGAAGACATTTATGATCCAACTTCCTACGGGACCAAGAACCGTCTCACTCGACCGTCTGAAGCCAGCCTACATCATTCAGGACTCATCGCAACAAACCTTATCCAACCCCTCAGCACAGCAGACCTCTGCGAATCCCCAGACAACACTGCACCCTTCCAACCAGTCTTCAGCCCAAGACACAGCCACACAAGCGGAACAACCTCACCAGACTCGTCGAGGAAGACCCATTAGACTTCCTGCCCGCTTCCATGACTCTGTCATTGGGGGGAGGTGATGTAGCAGCTTGGCCGCTCTATAACCTAACCCTTACTAGCTGCCACGTGGTCCCAATGACAGTGTTGCCAGGAACTAATTAACCTAATTTTAAGGTGGCTACACTGCGAGCAATCTTATAATATCCTGCAGTTAGTAGGTAAAATTGACCGCTCACTCTCGCAGTTGTGTGTGTGTTGTGCTTTTGTGAACTCTGCTCCGAACCATTTTTGTTGTTATCTATTCAAAGACCGATTGTTATTATTTATTGCATTTTGTGTTCTTCAATCTTTTAATTTTCGACCAGTTGTTTTTTTTTTTTATAAATTATAGTGCCTTATTACTTTCAAGTTTTGTTATTGTACGTTATAATAGGATTCAACTTAAAATTTTATTAGCTGATATCCCATAACGGAAATCTTCTAAAATACCCATATACGTCCCATTAGATCTGTTCTGGAATTCAAACATGTTTGGTTATGTATGATGAAGGTTTTGTAATAAACCTTTAAATAAGAAGGACTCGCAGAAAAGCCAAACGACTTCCTTATGAGAAGAAATAGATATCCAAGGGTCTCCTGATTAATACAGTTTACAGTAGCGAGAAACCATCTATTTCAGTCCTTAGCTAATTTCCTTGTGCCAAGAAACCGCTCAAAACACAATTTTTCCTTCTGACACAGTTTCGAAATAAGATGCTAGATATTAGCCTATGTTGCTAAAGTGGACGTTAATAAATAATAATAATATACTTTATTATGAAATTGACTTCGCCAAGTAGCAAATATTTTCCCCTATGTGAGTGTTTACTTCAGTTTTCTGAGTATATACCTACCCTATAATATTGTTTCGAAAATTAAATACGTGAAAAATTTAACAGTGATAGTCACGTATTTGGGAAGTAGGAGGAGATCAAAGGAGCCGACCGATGAAAGACTAGTGGCGCCGGCAGTGGATACTAGGACCGGGAATGTTCCAGGCAACGTTTCTAGCCCCTTCTGGCTATACTGTTTGATGTTTTACGACAAGCTATATATAAGGGACCCTGGCCGACTCGAGTTCGTTTGTTCTCAGCTGTCTTCAAGTGGTCATCAGTGCGTTCAGTGCTACAGTTCGACTTAGTTGCAGTGCGGTAAAGTGTATTTATTTGAAGAACAGTGTTGCGCAGTGACTCTATAAGTAACAGTGCAGTGCCGTTAACTTCGCGAAGTAAAGGACAGTGCAGTGCCGTGTTTTTGTGAACTTCAGTGATCGTGAGTGAATTATTGGACTGTGTAATCTGAAGAACAGTGAAGCTATCAGTGCATACTGTGAGTAGTAATTAAGAATAATTAACCAAGTGTGAAGTGCATTGTTAAATTAATTGTGCAGTGATAAAAACTGTGAAGCTTGTGAGTTTTTAATTTTGCAATCCAAAAGAACTCTAATAAACAACGTTTATAACTGGTTTTGTAATAAACGTAACAATATTAATAATACTTATTTCTTACTTATTAGGTCTATGGATCACTAGGTTCAAGGATAGGATTCTAAAATTCGGGCTGGGTTGCACAAATATACAAAGACCAGAAAAAAAGCACCGTTGTTGAATCGGAAACGATATACTCTTTTAAATATACAGTTGAAAGGGTATTAGAGAGGAATCAAAGATGGCTGCACTAACGGTTTCCTTCCATCGTCATGTTCCTTTCCCTTCACTAACGTTTGACGGGTTATAAATTCTTTGGAATAGATTAGATAAAACTTTAAGAAAAACGTCCCTCACGCAGCGGCTGCGTAAACTAAGCAGATTTCCAACGTGTTGGTATGGCAAGCTACTGATCTCAGCACATCTTATATTGTGTATTTCTCTATTGAGTTGAAGTGGCGGTGTTCTGAAAACTGAAGGCAAGGAAGCACAAATAACACACTTAATTTTGAGTAACAAAATATATTGTAGAACACCAATAGTTTAACAAGTTTGGTCCTATAACATATTTCGATCCGGCTTCTACTGAGAGAGATATTTTGAATTTTCCCTCCTGCTAAACCCTCTCTATTTCTAGTCTGATAACAGCCATTAACGAATATAATGTATAACTTTGAATGAAAATCTTAAATATCGAGTATGGTATAGAACAAATAAATATTTTTGACTAAAGAAATAAAATCTTAATTAGTGATGTCATCACACAACCTATTTGAGGGGACCTCATTCAGTAAAGATCTGTTGAAAATAATAACTGGATTTCGACTCGTATAATTAAGCTTACATCATATTTTTCTAGAATCATATGAATTTACTTTTCAAATGAAATTTTATGTAATAGTACGTATGCATTCATTAATATGCAAGTGACTCGCAAATTAAACAGACGAGTTAAAGTAAACTGTAAGGTGGAAAAAAATAAAGTATTATTTATTTATAACGTCCAACTTTAGTATATCTACCATCCAAGCGAGTACAATATGAAAGTTGGAAGCAGTTGTTCGATCGTTAGGATACTCGATATATAAGCCTTTTTAGCAGATTTCCCTTAAAAGAAATCAGCTATTGAGGTCGTACTCACAACGAGATTTTCGAAAAATTTCTATAGATATCTCGATCCTTCCCAGTAGATGACAAAAATGAGGTCCAATCTAATATATATATATATATATATATATATATATATATATATATATATATATATATATATATTTGTCTGTTAACGCTCTAGTGGTGGTCGCAATTTTTGTTTGATCGTTGCCAAACTCGATATTTAATCGTTGTATGTAAAAAGAAAGATCAAGTTCGTTAATGGCTGAAATCGGACCCAATGGGTGCGGGGGTTAAGAGAAGTGGTTTTTGAAAATTCGAAATATCTCCGTTACTATACGTTGTATCGAAAACTTGTATAGAACCAATCTTATTGCAAATTAAATTTGTTATAAATATTGTTATATGCATTTATTCTTTTTCTTGATTATAAACCAAGATATTGCATTTTTTTTAAGTGTGATTTCGGCTTTAGTCGTGATCTTCCGCCGTAAGTTAGTTCAGCCGTTTTCTTAACTGTTCGGCGCTCGTGAAACTGCTTTAGGGACTCGTTACTACTACTACTACTAGTATGCAGATTTCTCTATTGTAAAACTTCAAGTGGGAAATCTGATTAGTTTACGCAGCCCCTGCGTGACTGACTTTTTTAGCAGATTTGCCTTAAGGGAAATCAGCTATTGAGCTCAGGTCATTGCTCGGCTCAGGTGGAAGCTTCTTCTAAACTTACCTGTCGTTTCTAACCTTACCTTACCTTCCTTACTTTGTGAGATTTATGCAAATACGTTCTGTTCATCCGCCCCCCCCTTCTTTAGTTCTTGGACTACTAAAATTTGGGTTATTAAAATATAAATTATTCTTATAATTCAGAAGCCGTTTCAGTTGGAAATTTATTTTAATTAACTGAAAGATTTCTCATTACCGTTTGTATTTAATCACGGTGGTATTGTGTTACCAGTATGCAGATTTCTCTATTGTAAAACTTCACATGGGAAATCTGCTTAGTTTACGCAGCCCCTGCGTGACGGACTTTTTTGTTTAACCTAACGATAAGGCGGTGTTAAACTAAAGATTAAGTCTCATAACAGATGAAACCAGATTTTTGAGATAGGGGGTTAGAGCGGGGGGATTGGGAATATCCGTAATTATTAAAAACTATATATATATATATATATATATATATATATATATATATATATATATATATATATATATATATGTATATATCAAATCTGGATTCAAATTTGATTTTTTATCTATGTTGTTCTTTCTACACATTTCTTCTCTATCGCGAATATTATCCGAGATATTTGCGTTTTCTAATTTTCAGCCTTGAGTTAACTCTCCACCTTTAGTCATTGCACGTAACAATAAGCAATTATGTTGTTAAATGTTACTTAAGGCAATATATCATATGATAGTCAAGTCGGCAAGTATAAAGTGAAAAGGTCAGTTATATTTAATATTTTATAATACATAACTGCAATTCTTGAATACAGTGATATATGATTTAAATAGTTATGATAGCATTATCACTCACTACCTACGTGGTCACCCTGCGTCCTTGCTGCTCGGTTCTGGTTTCCTTATTGCACCTTTTACAACGACCTTCGGAGTATCACATCTCAGTAGAAAAGACAATTACTTTTATTCTCAACAAGCTGTGGAACTATTCATTGAATTATATTCAATTCGAATGGTTATCCGTGTGCCTAATGGTCGCTATTCAAATAGAAAACATTTTGTAAATTGTTGCAACTGTTATGGCAGAGCCAATAACCGGAACACAATGTTTGAAGTTGAAAGTATAAAACTTCTTCTTTAATGCTTTATACCAATTAAACACAAAACTTTTTTCGGCTACGGATATAATTTAGTATAATTTAAAATTTTGTCTTTGTGAATTTAGGCTAATATTTTCATGATCATTAGTTTTATTGTTAGCCATTGGTTAGAGTGATTGTAGAAGATTGTTGGGTATCGGTTATAATATAGATTCTTAATTCTTCAAATAAATGAGTTTATTGAGTGTGCTGACAGTTTCAAGCACCATTGTTTCCCTTTTTTCAGGGCTGAAAATGAACAAAAACCAAAAAGCCCGTCACGCAGGGGCTGCAGAAATCTGCCTAATAATAACTGTAGTAGTAAGGAATCTCTGGACCTATTCACGAGGGACGAACAGTTACGGAAACGGCCGCCAGAGCTCTTGGCGGAAAATCCGAACAGCCGGCTGCCAACCACACACAAAATACAAATGCAAATATCTCGGTTAATATTCAAGATAAAGAATAAATGTATAGAATAATATTTATAGTAAATGTAATTTTCAACAAGATTGATTATATATACTTTTTTGATCCGACGCATAGTAACGGAGATATTTTAAATTTTCCGAAAAGCCCCCCACTAACCCCCCCCCTCCCACTTGTCCGATTTCAGCCATTAACGAACTTGATCTTTCCTTTTACATAAAACGCTTAAATATGAAGTTTGGTAACGATCAAACAAAAATTGCGACCGCTTAACAAAAATTGACAGACTCAATGACCTGAGTGAATCGAGGAAATGTTTCGAATGTTAAGTACATCCTCAGAAGCAGATTTTCATTAAGGGAAATCTGCTAAAATCCAGTCAATAAAAGACTAGTAGCACTATTAGGGGAGTGTGATATATTTCCTAGGAGATAGTGATATAAAACATACGGCATCGCACATTGTCGATAAGGGTGGTGGCTGTGTTTATCGTCAGTACACGCTTCATTTCTCACCCCCATATAAGGCGTCCTTAGCCCTTCTGTTATTGCCTTGTTTACACTACCCGAGCTGCCATTATCAACTATAAATGCTGTCTGGAAGAGTATCATTATGCTCTTTTAATTCTGTTAGCAGATCCCCCTAATGGAAATCAGCTGGGGTTGTACTCCAGGCGTGATTTTTGGAACATTGCTACAATCATAGCAGTTAATCGATCCTACAGGAGATGCGGTCGGAATTTTTATTTCATCGTTACTGAAATCAATATTTAAGCGTTTCTTGTAAAACTAGTGAGTTAATAGTACCAATTCTACAAGAGGTAAGGTAAAAAAATATAGTAGTAAATTTAATTGTTGAAGTTCGTTGGTCTACACGTCATTTTTCTAACTGGAATATTATTTATTTATTTAGGTAGGTGTGTCGCAATTTAAGCGAATCACACATTTTCTTGTTATAATATTGAAATAGTATAGGTAAAGCAACCTTATAAAAACCAAAAACAAATCTGTAGAGGTAGGTAAAAGTAAGGTTATTTATTTCTTCTCCAGTGGATATTATTCTAGTCTAGTGTTTGAAATGCTAAATCTTGTAAATGTACGTGTCTTTAAGGTGTTTCATAATTTTTGTTATGTATGGGCTGTTCTCGTATAGTAGTTCTGATAGGTTCGTGGGTAAGTTCTTGTCGGCTATTAGTCTGCAGTCTGTAAGTAAGTGTTTGATAGTTAGTTGTGTATTGCAGAGTGTACATAATGGTGGATCAGTCCTAGTCATGTGGTGTCCGTGTGTTATACGTGAATGACCATGTCTCAACCGAGCAAGGACTACTTCTTCTCTTCTACTGTCCCAATTACTTGACAGCCATACAAGGATAGTGTCTTTTATTTCTCGTAATTTTGTGTATGTCTGATGCCATTCCGCTTCCCATTTTAAGTTGTCCTCTTTTTTAATGAATTTAATGGCATCGTCTCCTGTAATGTGGTCAGTGTATAATATGTCAAGTTGAGTTGCTAATTTTGCATGTTTGTTGGCCAAAATATTTTCCGTGATGTCTGAATGTCCTGGTATCCAATGAATAGTTATTACATTATCCATCTGTGTTTGTAAGTTAGTTAGTAGTTCCTGAAGTTGTTTCGTGAGTGGGTGAGTTGAGTAAAGGTCAAGTATTGATTGTATAGAACTGTAGGAGTCAGTAAAAACATGAATGTTGTCTTGTTGTACGTTTGTAAGGTGTTGCAGTCCAAGAAGTAAGCCTTGTAATTCAGCAGTGAAGTTGCTTCACACGTTTGGTAGTCTACACGTCAGTACTTGGACCCCCACTATGGCGGCTGAGCCACATTCTCCTGCATATTTAGAGCCATCTGTATATATGAAAAGTCCTGTCCTGTTTTCTGTAATTATGTTCCGGTACTCGTGTTTATAGTGTAAGGAAGAGAATGGGTTTGATTTCTTGAATTTTTTAAGGGAGGAGTTAGTTTTTGGTATATGTATTAGCCAGGGTGATGTTTTGTGTTGTATGGGATAAATGTCCGGTAACGTAATGTTGTAACTAAGTAGCGTTTGAAACAGTCTGAAGTGATAGGGTTTATGTGAATTGGGATTTTCAATATAATCAGTCATGTTTGGATTTTGTGTACTCAATGTAAGGGCATGATTGTCTGAAAAGTGTTGTTATGCTGTATTTCATGATATTATATGAATATCGATGATTCAATGGAAGTCCTCCAGTTTCTGCACACAAGCTTATGCTTGGAGTTGTTCGAAAGGCACCTGTTGCTAATCTTAGGCCTGTGTTTTGGATGACCTCGAGGATTTTTAAGATAGATACTTTGGCTCCCAAGTTCACTATACTTCCATAATCTAAAATAGAGCGATATACTAGCATCAAAGTTTTTCGATCTGCTCCCCATTTTGTGTTTCAAATAACTCGTAGTATATTAAGCGATTTTTTGCATTTTTGGGATAGCATTTTAATATGAGGTACCCAGGTCATCTTTTTATCGAAGATTAGTCCTAAGAATTTTATTGTGTCTGTTGAAGGTATTTTATTTTGGTACAGATATAAAGGAGGTGGTTGCAATTGATTTTTAGTGAAGAGGGCAGTTTTGGTTTTTGTAGTGGAAAACCCTAGACCGTTTTCCTCACTCCACTTTTCTAAATCATTTACGCGAAAACTGCGTACTTTGAAATTATGCATAATTAATCACGTATTTAAGAAGTACGATCAAAATGAAGGCGTTCCTTGTGGGGTACACCAGCTCCATGGTCAAGTCTTGAATTTTCTAGGTAACGGCACCGGACAGTCTGGACATTTCTGGAACTTGTCTCGGAGCAGTATAAATGTCGCCCGGCTCGGCTTATACAATAGTTAGTTAGTTCTCAATTTTATTACCTGTGAATAATAGTACGTTTAGTGAACAGTGCTTTGTAGTTTCAATACAGTGAAGTGTTTAGTGAAGATCAGTGCAGTGCCGTGTTTTGTGAACATCAGTGATTTGAGTGGTCGCGAGTTTTTTTGCTGTGTGATAAGAAATTAAGTTAACAGTTAATATTGTGATAAAAAGTGAACCATAATTTACTAAATGTGTAAAATTGAGAAGTGATCGATAAATAAATTGTCTAGTGATAAAAACGCTGAAGTTTGGGTGCTTAATTTTGCAATCCAAAAGAACGCTAATAATTAACATTTTTTATTTTTGTAATAAACAAAACAATATTATACAATTCTCGAAGCAATGTAAATTACTTTCAAGCCTGGAGAGGATACCGAGTACTTGCAAAAATACAAATAAGTTTTTGATCATTCCGTTTGTAAAAAAAAAGTATATAAAACCCAAATAAATGGGACAAAATAAAAAATAGTTTAATTTGTAATATTGTTCTTAAGAATGACCTATTGAGAATACATGGATTATCCAACGAAACAATTGAATGTACAGCTGATGAGTAAAAAAAGTACTTTATGCCTGCGTTATTTACTATTGGGGATATGATATAAAAATGGTCAATTTGGAAAAATGTTTCATATATATATATATATGTATATATATATATATATATATATATATATATATATATATATAATCTATATATATATAAAAATGAATTTTTGTCTGTATGTCCTTTATAGAATCGTAAACGGCTGAACTGAATTTTATGAAATTTGGTAATGTATATTGCCACTAACCCAACTTAGGTTTTAGGCTATATTAATATTCTATGAGACGGGCAGGAGTAGGGGTTATAAGGGAGGCCTGAAATTACAAATAGCGATATTTCGTCTCCTATTGGGTTTTCAGTAAATATGCACATAACAGACGTTGTTAATTTTGTTATTTCGAGTAACTTTTGTCATGTACACTTTTGTCGTATACCGAAGTACACACGAGTTATACGCTGAAAAATATAGTGGGAGTCAACAATTTTACAATTTGTTCACTTTCCAAACACACAAAAGAGTATTTATAATAGTGCTTAATATGTATCTAAAACAGCTGCCATCCAAGTAGGACCACATTTGAGGAAATTGACGTTTCTTCATAGATGGTTCGGAAAGCAGGATTCTTCCTATGATTATGAATAATAATAATAAATAATACCATAATCTATTATTATGTTATATACATAATAAAGATACATGCTCTGGGATCGGGTAATATAAAAATATTGTGCATTTTGTAGAATTAAGTACATAACAAATACTTTCTTTATTAACATATCCCTAGCACGCCGGACTCGGGTGCAAATCCTAAGCATTGAGACAGGAAAATGTAAAAATATTGTTCAAAGTAAAGCCCCCCCCCAAAAAAAAAAGTACCATCATCATTCAGCCTCAAATGATTTCCCGGGCGATGCCGGGTATCTTAGCTAGTTAGTTATAAAAGAGTTAAACTGATAATGAAAACTAAAGCATTCTCCAAGATAACTACTATTGCTATCTTTAGTCTCTTTCCAGTGGGATATTCCCACTCGCCCAACTCAAAAGAGGAATCTACTTTCTAAGAGAAAGAGAAAAACGATATAACTAATGGCAGAAAGGAAACGAGAGAGAGAGAGATGGTAGTACGAGTATCGGGGGAGTTGAAGCAGTGTTTTGCTAGTTCACTTCATTACTTGTCTGTCTTCAGAGAGAGAGAAATTCATTTCTGGAGTTCCAGCCAACATCCTGCATTTCTTCCCCTTTCCAATTCACACAGGGAACGCAATATATCTTCGAAAATATGAAGCAGATCTATCGATACACACACACACACACACACACACACACACACACACACACACACATACGTTCTGCTATCGCATAATTTTAATATGATTGTTAGCAAACTCGATGTACGCTTAATTATGCCCTTTAGGAAGTGTAAAATTTATTGATGTGCTTATTTAGCATCTGTGATTGTTTTATTGTGATATATATTACAAAGTAATTAAATTATACTAACCTAGGTACTGTTTATGTGCTTATACATTTATATGCAGTTTTTTTAGCAGATTTCCCTTGAGGGAAATCAGCTATTGAGGTCGTACTCATAAAGCGATTTTCAAAAAATTTCTTCAAATGTCCATCGATGCTACCCAGGAGATGACGAAAATGAGGTCCATTCAAAATTATATATATATATATATATATATATATATATATATATATATATATATATATACTAGCCAAGGTACCCGGCTTCGCTCGGGAAATCATTTGAGACAGAAATAGTCTATTTTGTTTTTGGCAATGCTTCGACGTGTACAACTGCTCTTCCCGTCAGGGCTCATTTCTTCCCGTAAAGGTCCGTTGGGCGACTTATGGAAAATGAAATTTTAGATTTGAAGAATAAATGAAAATAAGTCTCTAATCATTCCCTCTCCACTGTTTGACCCACCGTTAATAATTCAAATCATAATCATGGATAGCATTTTTTATTATTAAATATCATCTATAATGTACGTATTTTCTATATACAATCTAGCTAATATACCCGACGATGCCCGGGAAATCATAGTTGACTGACTAATGATGGTATTTTTATATTTTTATAGAATATCGCTTAAAAACCAATGGGAATCACAATCTCGCGAATTTTTATTTCAGGCTTCCCTTATAACCCCCACTCCCGTTCTAACCTAAACATTTTAATATAGCTTATAATCATGGAAGAATTTATGCTAATCGACATACCAAGTTTTGTTAAGTTCGGTTCAATCGTTAGCGCCCAATAAAATAGTAGACTCCCGTTTTAGTTTATAGTGTATATCTCGTTTATAATTTGTTAAAAGACAAAAGTATGTATAACAAAAGTTACTCTAAATATCAAATTAAATAATTTTTTCTATATGCGTATTTGCCGAAAACCCAATAGGAAACGAAATATCGCAATATATATTTAATTTGAGACCTTCCTTATAACCGCCACTCCTGCTCGTCTCTAGAAATGTTGGTATGGCTTATTATAACTAAGGAGTTAGTGATAATACACATACCGAGTTTTGTTTGGTTCGGATTAGTTTTTTGTGCCCAATAAAATTATTGACTCCCGCTATAGTTTTTAGCTTATAACTCGTATATACTTCCGTATACGACAAAAGTGTATTTTACAAAAGTTACTCTAAATATAAAAATAAAAAAACTTTTGTTATGTTCATATTTTCCGAAAACCTAATAGGAAACGAAATATCGCCGTTTATAATTTCAAGCCTCCCTTATAACCCCCACTCCTGTTCGTCTCAGAGAATAATAATATAGCCTAAAGTCTAAGTTGGGTTAGTAGTAATATACATATTAAGTTTCATAAAATTCGGTTTAGCCGTTTATGCGTGAAAAGGTAACAAACAAACAAACAAACAGACACTAAAGACATGTGAAACGAAAAGTTATCGTGAAATTTCGACAAAAAAATCAATGTACAGACAGAGGTTACAATTATATATATATATATATATATATATATATATATATATATATATATATATATTTGTCAACGCTCTAGCGGTCGCAATTTTAGTTTGATTGTTACCAAACTCAATATTTAAATGTTTTATGTAAAAAGACAGATCAAGTTCGTTAATGGCTGAAATCGGACAAATGGAAGGGGAGGTTTAGAGGGGGGATTTTGGATATTTGGAAATTTCTCCTTTGCTATACGTCGGATCGAAAAATTGTTTAGAACCAATCTTATCGCAAATTAAATTTATTATAAATATTGTTATATAAATTTATTCACTAACTGGAATATTAACCGAGATATTTGCATTTTTATTAAATGTGGGCGGGTAACCAACGAGAGTGAGTTTTCCGCCAAAAGGTAGTTCGGCCGTTTCCGGAACTGTTCGGCACTCGTATCGAGACGTCTCTATTGTATAACGTTACGTGGAGAATCTGCTTAGTTTACGCAGCCCCTGCGTGACGGAGTTTTTAATATATAACGTACATAGGTTAGCGACCGCTATAGCGCATACGACTGACTAGTAGTTAATATTTGATATGATTTACTGAACACACTATGCACCAATATGAATATTCAGTTTACAATCGAGACTTACAAAAAGGAGTATTTTTAATAGCGGTTATGACGTACCTAAAACAGGTGTCATTGTTGGGCATTATACCACATCAAGGGAAAGGAACTTTTATTCATACAAGGTTTGGTCCATTAATTTATATATATATATATATATATATATATATATATATATATATATATATATATATATATATATGCTGCATGCACAGGAATCGGGATATATAAAAATATTGAGCACAGTGAAGTTTTACCCAACAAATAATTTTATAATTAAAAAATCCACAGCAACAATGGTTCTAAACCCTTAACACTGGGACGGGCAAATCTCAAAATATTGAGCAAAGTAAAGCATTGCTAAAACAAATACTACCATCATGAATGCTGAAGCCTGAAATGAGTTCCTGGGCGAAGCCGGGTAACTTTGCTAGTCCTATTATACATTCCGAAGCTATACACTTCGTTTTCTCTATTTCTATATCATGCGATACCTAATTTTTTTTATTTTATTTTATAGAGATAGTTTCTTTACTAACAAAATGATTCTATCAACTGCTTTTGAAGTGTCTAATCGTAAATGGTAAAATCGAAATATCCCCAGTATTATGAGTCTGGAACGAAAAATGTTTAATAACTAATTTTGTAGCAAAATAATGTTTTTAGAACGTTGGTTCTATGGTCATATTTTATTCATACGACAAACGCTTAACTGTTTTTTAAGTGTTTTAAGCGGGGTTCCATTAGAAAAGTGAGCTGTTGAGGTTGCTCACGTGACAAAATTGTATATAAATTCCTTCAAGTGGGTCAACAAATTAAATATAATGTTTTATGTATCTGTATTAACATTATTCAATCAATTATAATATCTATGGTGGGAACATGGGTTCCTATTTTATTTAATTAACTTAATTATTTCTACAATTGCTGTCAAGATAATTACAGGGTTCTGGTTTTAATTAACATTCTGCTTCTGTTGTCTTTATAGAGACTATATTCTCAAGAATGTTTTATGCCAGCTTGGTCTCCTATCTAGACATTAATATGGTATGAATGATGAAACTGAAGTATCTCCACGAAAAAAAAAAAAAAAAAAAATATTTACTTAGTTCTGCATTACGGAATTTTTAATGTTAAGATAAAATCATAAAAGCCCATCACGCAGGGGCTGCGTAAACTAAGCAGATTTCCCACGTGAAGTTTTAAAATAGAGAAATCTGCCTAATAACAACTGTTGTAGTAAGAAACCTCTAAACCTATTCACGAGGGACGAATTGTTACGAAAACGGCCGCCAGAGCTCACGGCGGAAAGTCCGAACATAGTCTGCTGCCGAGCACACGCAGAATACAAATGCAAATATCTCAGTTAATATTCAAGATACAGAATAAATGTATAGAACAATATTTATAGTAAATTTAATTTGCAATAAGATTGATTCTGTAATCTATTTAGACCTGACGTATAGTAACGGAGATATTTCGAATTTTCGAAAATCCTCCCCTCTAAACCCCCCTTCCCACTGGTCCGATTTCAGCCGTTAACAAACTTGATCTTTCTTTTTACATAAAACAACTAAATATTGAATTTAGTAACGATCAAACAAAAATTGCGACCGCTAGAGCGGTAACAGACAAATATATATATATATATATATATATATACAGTTTTGAACGGACCTCATTTTCGTCATCTACTAGGTAGGATCGATGGACATTTGAAGAAAAATTTCAAAAATTTCGACATGAGTACAACCTCAATATCTGATTTCCCTTAAGGGAAATCTGCTAAAACATAAAAATAGTAGAAAAAAAGAGAAAATCTTATAGAAAATTTATTTTGTAGGAAAATTGTAGCATTATTATTTTAATTTCATTATACACAAAATTGTCTGTTTTAATAAAATAAATAATAGCTTTTATATTTCAACAAATAATCCATTATATCTTAAATACTTAAAAACATCATCTATTGTATAAATTGGCTAATGTCGGGTAGTAGTTATATATAGCAAGCACTCACTGAACGTGGAATATAAATTTTGTCTCCTTCCAGCTTAACTATTTATAGTTTTCATTTTAGTTTTTAGCAGATTTCCCTTAAGGGAAATCAGCTATTGAGGTCGTACTCATGACGCGAGTTTCGAAAAATTTCTTCAAATGTCCATCGATCCTACCCAGGAGATGACGAAAATGAGGTCCGTTCAAAATTTTATATATATATCTATATATATATATATATCTATATATATATATATATATATATATATATATATATATATATATTTGTCTGTTAACGCTCTAGCGGTCGCAATTTTTGTTTGATCGTTACCAAACTCGGAATTTAATCGTTTTATGTAAAAAGAAAGATCAAGTTCGTTAATGGCTGAAATCGGTCCAGTGGGAGGGGGGGTTTAGAGGGGGGATTTTCGGAAAATTCGAAATATCTCCGTTATTATGCGTCGGATCGAAAAATTGTATAAAACCAATCTTATGGCAAATTAAATTTACTATAAATATTGTTCTATACATTTATTCCCTATCTTGAATATTAACCGAGATATTTGCATTTTTATTAAATTTGGGCCGATACCGGATTTTTGAATTTCCCGCCAAAACCTAGTTCGGCCCTTTGCCGTAACTGTTGGGCTCTTGTATGGAGATTTCTCTATTGTATTACTTCACTGGGAAATCTGCTTAGTTTACGCAGCCCCTGCGTGACGGACTTTTTTTTTAGTTTTATTTTATTTTTCTTCCTCATGTTGTAAATATACTAAAAATTTATATTAGTTTTGTCCATTCTATTTATTTTGTACATTTGTAAAATTTAGCTTTGTAAAAATTTGCATATTTATTTAATTTTGTAAAGTAATATTCAAACATGTTAAAAGATGAATCCCCATTTTAGCGGCATCTCAAACAAATAAAATAAAAATGCTCCTTTTTTCTGTAAGTATTTAAGATAAGTATCTTTTGATTTCCTAATTCTTTCGGTTCTATGACTTTCTGAAGAAGATTATTGTTTTCAAACATGAACTTCACAACTCACAAGATATTAGCAGATTTCCCTTACGGGAAATCAGCTATTCAGGTCGTACTCATGATGCGATTTTCGAAATTGTTCTTCAAATGTCCATCGATCCTACCCAGGAGATGACCAAGATGAGGTCCGTTCAAAACTGTATATATATATATATATATATATATATATATATATATATATATATATATTTGCTGTTGCCACTCTAGCGGTTGCATTTTTTGCCTTATCGTTACCAAACTTGATATATAATAGTTTTATAAAAAAAGAAAGGTCAAGATCGTTAACGGCTGAAATCGAACTTGAGGGAGAGGGGGTTTAGAGGGGAGAATTTCGAAAATCCGTAATATCTCCGTTATTATGCGTCAGATCGAAAACTTTTATATAACCAATCTTTTTGCAAATGTTATGTTCTATAAATGTTATTATGTACATTTCTTTACTATCATGATTATTATGAGAGATAATTGCATTTTTTAGTTTTCGGTCTTCCGTAAAGCCCCACTCCTACTCATCTCATATTAACAATATTCTATTATGTTATGAAGATCCTGCGCGACGGACTTTTGTTTTTCAAGAATGATCTGTTTTTGTTAATTTTCCATTTTTGACTTATTTTAGTGCTTTTGAATAATTGTTTACAGCTTATCTGCACTATTATTCAACGCATTAGAAGATACCTTAGATGTTTGAGCTTTATTCTAAACCTTTACACTTGTTCTATTCACCAAAGTTCATAACGGGACAAATGCTCTTTGGATTATGTGGCTTGCTTTTGAAGCTTTCTCTGAACAATAGGCTTAGACAGTACAACCTTGACATGGGCTACCCAGCTTATGGCAGGTAGATGAACCTTCAACAAGGGCTGGGCTCTCTCTTCTGGATCTCTTATTAAGGAATTCACTTATAACTTATAGTCATTAAAGATTAGTTAGCTCAGTCCAAATATTTATATTTCGAAATAAGTTACGATTAAATAAGAAATGCTACCGATATATATATATATATGTATATAGGGTGTGTTATTCTTCTCGGAGTTTTGGTCAATGTTGGTGAAATAAATCTTAGTTTATGCCGATATTTCGAGAATCTTTATTTTCTCTTCTTCAGGGCTGTAAAATTACATGTTCTACTTTATAATATTGCACTTTGTTATTACACATTATTGTAAAAGGGTGTTTTTTTCTTATTATTACTTACCAAGACTAAATAATCTACAAACTATTACACATGGTTATTGCACTATGACTAGGGTTGTAGTAACCTTCCTTGTTTTGTTTACATAGCATGAATTGAGGTCGCGATTGAAGGAAGGTTACTATAACCCTAGTCATAGTGCATTAAGAATGTATAATAGTTTATAGATTATTTAGTCTTGGAAAGTAATAATAAGAAAAAAACACCCTTTTACAATAATATGTAATAACAAAGTGCAATATTATAAAGTAGTACATGTAATTTTACAGCCCTGAAGAAGAGAAAATAAAGATTCTCGAAATATCGGCATAAACTAAGATTTATTTCACCAACATTGACCAAAACTCCGAGAACAATAACACACCCTGTATGTATATACAACCTGGTCGAAAACATCAGCACAATTATATATATGTATGTATATAGTGTTGTTGTTTTTTTGGAGGTTTGGTCAATGCTGGTGAAAGAAACTTCTTAGTTTATACCGATATTTCGAGAATTTAATTTTCTCTTCTTCAGGACTGTAAAAATACAGGTGGTACTTTATAATATTGCACATTGTTGTTAAATTAGAGTGTAACAGGTGGTGTTTATGCTATTTTTATTAATTTTATTATTTGTTCTTAATTGCTATTTTATTATAATAACTTTCATATAACACGAATATAGCTTTAATAAAATACAACAATAATTGTAATAACACATAACAATAGTTCCAACATAATATAATTCCTTGAATAATAATTATAATATAGCCCAACTAACATAAGACAATATACCGTAGATATACAAAAACATAAGGCTGTGGCCCTGCTCAAAGTAAACAGACCAGGGAAGGTTACTGTAACCAGTAACTCTAGTGCAATATGTATAGTAATTTTTAAGTATCTTTAGTCTTGGTAAGTAAAAATAGCATAAACACCTCCTGTTACTCTCTAGTTTAACAACGATGTGCAATATTATAAAGTAGCACCTGTATTTTTACAGTCCTGAAGAAGAGAAAATAAAATTCTCGAAATATCGGCATAAACTAAGAAGTTTCTTCCACCCACATTGACCAAACCACCAAAAAAACAACAGCACCATATATATATATATATATATATATATATATATATATATATATATATAATTTTGAGCGGACCTCATTCGTCATCTCCTAGATAAGATGTAGATTTGAGGAAAATCGCGACCTCAATTTCAGACTTCCCAGAAAGGAAATCAGCTGAAAATGTATAGAATATATCTAGTGATAGTGAGCCTGACGTAAGCCCTGCCATTTTGAAGGAGGAATTCAACCCACACCCTTGCAGGAATAAAATATAGAATAATAACAGTCGTTGATGCTAGCAGATTTTCTCAGGAATTTGTTGTTACATAAAGTTATTGTTTCATGTATTGACAGAAACTTGAGTGGAAATATGACATTATACCAAGAAGCCCAAACATTTCTTCACTTATGTTCTAGTATTGTAAGTATATTACGCAAGTAATTATTCCTAGTTAGTATGTAATTTAGTAAGTACATTGGAGACATTATAGAAAAATTTATATTCTGTTTCATGTCTTTAAATTATGAATGCCTGAGTGGTATATTAACGGAGAACGAAACACAAATATCTTGTCATATTCGACGAATCTTTCGTTTCAAGAAATATTACTTTAATGTGATGAAACTTCAGAAGAAATCAAACGTTTTGATTAGGCAAAAAATGTCTTTCTTTGAGTTTGCAATCAGAATTTGTTTTGACAAACACGGAATGTTTCTCTACTTCAAATGAAACATCCAGTCGGCCGGAAAGGCAAAGGGTTAATTTGGAATATTTGCAATACTCAGAGTACACAAATCGTTATAAGGATTGCGAGATGAAAGAAAAAAATAAGAGATCTCTAAGACAATTTTTAGAACGTCCTCCATCACCTTGTTTTGATCTAAATGTTCAACGGAACGGATGTAAAGGCAAATTATCGCAGCCTTTGAGAAAGAGTAAGACGTGCTTAGCAGCAATCTGGAAGCAATAATCCTTTTAGCAGATTTTCTTTCAGGGAAATCGGCTGTTGAGGTTGTACACGTGGCGCAACCGTTTTGACCTCCCCTGGACCTATTTGGTTAGTTTCGGTATGACATCAATGCGTATCAACAAGAAGAAACAAAAACGGGCCTTCCTTCCACAAAAATGTATTTAAAAGGGACATGGCGTTCTCTACTTCACATGGTAAAGCAAGAGTAGAGAGTTCGAGTCACTCCAGGGCAATATGAATTTATTTAGTGGCGAAATCGTTTAATAAAATCCTTAGCCCCACCCTGGCTAGAAAAGGGTGGTGACCTGAAGATACTCCGTTCCGATTAGGCATATTAGCATAAAGTGGACGTTAATAAATAACTTTAACGTTAAAAAGTCCGTCACGCAGGGGCTGCGTAAACTAAGCAGATTTCCCACGTGAAGTTTTACAATAGAGAAATCTGCCTAATAACAACTGTAGTGCTAAGAAACCTCTAAACCTAAACCATTATTTAGGGCGTAATAACCCAGTAGTTTCTAGCCCCAAAAAACAGTTAACCTAACCTCTAAACCTATTCACGAGGGACGAATAGTTATGGAAAAGCTCTCGGCGGAAAGTCCGAACATAGCCTACTGGCGACCACAAGCAGAATACAAATGCAAATATCTCGGTTAATATTCTAGATAGAAAATAAATGTATAGAACAATATTTATAGTAAATTTAATTTGCAATAAGATTTATTTTATACAATTTTTCGATCCGACGCATAATAACGGAGATATTTTGAATCTTCAAAAATCCCTCCCTCTAAACCCCCCCCCCTCCCACTGGTCCGATTTCAGCCATTAACGAACTTGATCTTACTTTTTACATAAAACGATTAAATTCTGAGTTTGGTAACGATCAAACAAAAATTGCGACCGCTAGAGCGCTAACAGACAAATATATATATATATATATATATATATATATATATATATATATATATATATATAATTTTGAACGGACCTCATTTTCGTCATCTCCTGGGTAGGATCGATGGACATTTGAAGAAATTTTTCGGAACTCGCATCATGAGTACGACCTCAATAGCTGATTTCCCTTAAGGGAAATCTGCTAAAAGTCAACAATATAAAATGTATAAGTGGCTTATGGAATAAAAAACACAGCTGGGTCTTAAAACAAGCCAAGACAAAAAACACAAATACAAAAACATTAATCTAAAACGTACAATCTTTATTAGTTAACTCATTATAACTTACAACATTCGAAGCCACCCTTCCCACAACACTTTTCATTATTTAATTGTCCTCCCTATTTATTCTGAATTTAGAATATAGAAGAAAAAAACTCATTTCATTATGAGTTTAGTAACAAAAAATGGAAATAATATATTCAAAAACTTTAGGTCTTTTAAAATATTCCTTTTCTCCTCAAAATAACATTGACATGTCATTTAGACAAGACTGAGCCGATGCAGCAAAAACCACTGCAATTCCTTGTAACGACCATTCTTCCATTTTGGGAATCATGATATTTTATTCATTGAATCAATTCCCTGGTGAATCCTCTATTTACACAGTAGAAAATCTTAAAAAAATAGTAATTTAACATTTCCAAAATTATGTTAGTTTATAATATCAAAAAATAGATTGATTTCTGAGCATATCATTCTTTAATTATTTAATATATGTAAATATAGAAATTAGTGAATTCCAGTATTATAGGATTATTAAAGTAGAATATCATCATGGTTATCTTAAGTAAATCTGGCCTTGAATTATTACTTCCTGATGTACGTCTCAAGATATTTCCTTTTAATCATATTCAATATTAATATCTTTGTTTCTTTCAAAACTAAAGATTATTTCCGCTGTTGGAGGAAATCAGACCAGGAAAAATAGGTGATTGAAGAAGGAGTAAAATACGTAATTATGCATACATCTGATGTTATGCGTCAGAAAATGGTATTAAAACAAAATTAATTGAATGTTAAAGAACCTAATTGTTGTTCTATGTATTTTGGTTTAAATCTATTAGTAACCTAGTTATTTTTCATTTTCAGCTTCAGGGTAAACCACCTTTTACATCTTCGGTTTTCATTTAAAGCAAAAGTGCTACAAAAAATATTTAATGTTTAAATTTCAATTCTTCATTCTTCATATTGCAGCAAAATAGTTAATAGAATATGAGATCTTCAACAGCATACCATTTCAAGCCATGGGAAATCTCGTTAATTTAGGCATATATATATATATATATATATATATATATATATATATATATATATACTGTTTGCCACTGCGAGGAATCCAGCGGTCGAAGCCTTTAATTTAATTAATTTTATTATTATTTCATTTAAAAAAAAAAAAAAATATCAAATGTTTGTCATTTATATTCAGTTTGAAATACAGTCCGCTAGTTAATTATATCATAAAATTGGTCACGGATACAATTTTATCGAATACTTAAAACATATATATATATATATATATATATATATATATATATATAAATATATATATAACCTTTAAGATCATTAACCACCCCGAGCTCAACTCGAGGTGTTCGCGATCAGATTTTTTACGTAATGAGTGATCAATTTGACTAAGTAGCGCCTGGAATATATATATCGCTGAATGCCGGATTACATGCCGATGGCACCTAGGAGAGTCAATGTCATTCAAATAAAAGGTTAGAACCGCCAGTATAAATGACACTGTTGTCATACCTGTCGATAGAGATCATCGTCACTGGCTGATAGTCGAGTACAACTGGCAAGCGCTTTTGATGCTTTTGACGGCCTTGAAGATGGTGCCATCGCATCGAAAGCACAATGCCAGCTGTACTCGACCATCAGCCAGTAACGACGGTCTCCACCGATAGGTATGACAACAGTATAAAGGTCATTCGTTCTCTGTTGGGCCGTAAGACTGAGTTACCCACTGTACTCCCGCCAATACACTCCGCCGCGACACCAGCGCGCTTTGGTAATGAACCAGCGAACTAACTCTGCGGTCACCCATTCATATAATGACCTAGCTGGATGTTGCTACACTTAAGTTGGGTATTAAGTCGGAGGCTCTCTCTCACACAGACTCACTCAATCACACGTATATAAATTAGATGGCCTTGCGGATCTTTTTGATCATTAGCCACCCTCGAAAGAGCTTAGAAGCCATTTTTTTTAACGTAGACAGTAACCAATACGACCCGCGTAGGTTAACGTGCCTCATTGTATCTGGTGGATCACTAGTCAGTTTACCAGCAGTTAGCTTGCCAGTGGGTGGTTTCTTAGAGGGTCAAAGTCATCCGTATATACTTGCTGGACTTCCGCTAATCCACAAGCTCAGTAACACCTGTACACGCACTGGTAGCAAACTCGGTAACCAAATGTACCCATTCTTTGAAAAGGCTTTAAGCTTTTATCAGACAGGGTTCAGCGGTTGGAGGTATAACAACATCTGCACGCCTTATTCATTGACGTCAGTGCAGCTTATGATTCAGCTGATAGATAAGAGTTTTTGGGAGATCATGGCGGAACTGGGATTTTCAAGGAAACTTGTCTAGACTGACAAGGCCGAGAATCAATGGCTACCGTTTTGGGTAATTGGTTCAATTGGAGATGAGTGTAGTATTCGACGGTAAGTAAGGATTGAGACAAGGTGAATGGGCTTGTCTCCCATGCTGTTCAAGGTGATACGTGAAGCTTCCAAGGCGAATGGTGGAGCACAAGTAGGGAAAATGAATAAATTCTTGGAAAATGCAGAAGATGTAGACATCTTAGAAAGGAGGCAATTGATACCATCGGCAAAAGAGAAATGCTTGTAAGTAAACCAAGAAATCTCGAATGCAGCTGAGCGTATACCTTTCTACCCTTCCAAAAAGTGAAAAGCTTCAAATATCTAGGAGATACAGTAACCTCCAGTTTACTGAAATCTACCAAAGAAGAACTAGTACCAACCTCATGTTTTCTCGAATCTCAGTTCTTGAGATCCAATAAAATCTCACGAGCCTTGAAACTATGGGCCTATAAGTCCATTCTCAAACCTGTACTGATGTATGGGTGTGAGATATCACACGGCTGTCTTGAGAACAAAAGTTTAAAGGTTGAGCGCAGTATTCTTGGAGCCATAATAGAGTCAAAGTGGCCACTTTTAGTCATCGCATGTTAACAATGGGGCAATATATCATGAAACATCTTATTCGCTGCCTAAATGCCAAATATTGTTTCAAACGACCAACGAGATGAGTAATGATGACAGTATTTTACGCTTTTGACTCAAAAATATTTATTTGATCTGAATCATACTCTATAATTAACTAGTGCATTCTTTACTAAAAATCATATTCGTTAATAGCTCAAGTCAAACCAAGAAGTGGGGTATGGCTAGGAGAGGGGAATTCAAAATATCTCACTAATTATTAGTCGGATCGAAAACTTTTACAGTACTACTCTTATAATAATTCCAATATTAGAATAGTTTGTTATTATTTTGTTGTCAGTAACTCACATTGAGTATGAAACTCCGATGATACACGAGTGTGTATGAGGGAGATATAAGTTCTTTTTTTTTAAAAAAAAAAAGCAAAATATATTTTATTTCAATTATTTTAAATTCATTGATAAAACATTTTAGAAACATATTCCATTTTATTTATCAATTTATTTGTTTTTATTATAGTTTGTTTAATATTTCTTATTCAATTTCCCTATTATCCATTGTGGCTCTTTTTTTATTTTTTTTTTGTTTTCCTCACTTTTTTAGTTTTTATAATTAGTTTTGGATTCTATCTTTTGTTTGTTCCTTTATTGTGTTCGATTTCTGTAGAAATAGACAACAAAATTGGCACAGAAAACAGACATAAAAAGAAAAACAGAAATGGAACACAAAAAGCAAAAATCGAGCACAAGATTTTTGTTTTTTGGGTTCCATTTCATTTCTGTTTTCTGTTCCACTTTTGTTTTCTATTTCTGTTTTGTGTTCCATGTCTGTTATTGGGTTTCTATTTTGTTTTTCTGTTCCATGTCAGATTTTGGTTTTTCATTTTGTTTTTGTGTTCTATTTCTGTTTCTTGTTTCCATTTTCTTTTTGTGTTTCATTTCTGATTCTTGTTTCCATTTTGTTTTTGTGTTCTATTTCTGTTTCTTGTTTCCATTTTCTTTTTGTGTTTCATTTCTGATTCTTGTTTCCATTTTGTTTTTGTGTTCTATTTCTGTTTCTTGTTTCCATTTTCTTTTTGTGTTTCATTTCTGATTCTTGTTTCCATTTTGTTTTTGTGTTCTATTTCTGTTTCTTGTTTCCATTTTCTTTTTGTGTTTCATTTCTGATTCTTGTTTCCATTTTGTTTTTGTGTTCCATTTCTGTTTCTTGTTTCCATTTTGTTCTTGTGTTTCATTTCTGTTTCTTGTTTCCATTTTGTTCTTGTGTTTCATTTCTGTTTCTTGTTTCCATTTTGTTCTTGTGTTTCATTTCTGTTTCTTGTTTCCATTTTGTTTTTGTGTTCCATTTCTGTTTCTTGTTTCCATTTTGTTTTTGTGTTCCATTTCTGTTTCTTGTTTCCATTTTGTTTTTGTGTTCCATTTCTGTTTCTTGTTTCCATTTTGTTTTTTTGTTCGATTTCTGTATTCCGTTTCAGTTCTGTTCCAATATTGTCTTATATTTCTGTAATGTGTTCCATTTCTGTTTTTGGTTTCCGTCTCTGGTTTGTGTTGCATTTTTGTTTTCGAGTTAAATTTCTGCTTTGTGTTAAATTTCTGTTTAGTGTTGCATCTCTGTTTTCCGTGTTGAATTTCTGTTATGTCGTTTTATTTTCGTTTAAATTAATTTTGTTTCGTTTTTTTTTAATTTTATACTTTTTTTTTCTGAGCAACATCGCCACAGTTGCGAAACTCCAAATAAATAAATAATTCCATGCTCTACAATTGTTTCACAGTGTATTTTTTTTTGTACTCCAATATTAAGGGAGTTGTTTGTGTGCTCAGTATTCAGTAGCTCCAACTTCTAATCCTCTAATTTTTACTGTTTTCCTAAAAGTAAAAATTAGACGACTTTCTGATTGTGAAATCATATTTAAAAAAAACAACACTTCTAGAATTTATTTGAATAACAAAATGCAATTATTCGAGTTAGGCCAAAACTGGACGATGTCGTGGAGTAAGTGGATAAAGTGGTCGTCCCCGGCCGACGTCTACTAAATGAATTCTGCAAGTTAGCAGCGAGTGGTGTAATAAAAAACGATCATCAAATGGTCAAAACACTAAATGGTGTTAACCAGCACCAAGTGTAGCTAATAAACTCTCACTCATTTTCTGGTAACAAAAGAACAAGAACGACTAAGATAACCTAGTCATATATAAACGGTCTAAAACGATGGTAATAATAACGAATAGCGATAAGCGGCTTTGAACCAGTAAATATCTTATCTATTAACAATGTTTTATATTTATTTGATTTTAGTTTAGTTTTTATCCACTGAAATTATATAATTGTTTACGTAATTTTATTAGTCTTTACAGTTTTTGTTTTTAAACTTAATGTTTTGTTTTTGTTTATTTATTTTATTTGTTATTTTGTGTTTATTGTTGTTTTGTTATTTGATTTCGTTCTATTATTTAGTTGAGTTTTATTTAGTTGTGTTTCGTTATATTGTTGCGTTCTGTTATTTAGTCGAGTTTTGTTATTTGTTTGCGTTCTTATTTTGTATTATTTAATTTTTTCTTGTTTCTATTTTCATTTTGTATTTTATTTATATAAATTGTTTTTGTTGTTTTTTATGAGCAATATCGCCTCGCTGCGAACGCTCCACAATAAATAAATTAATAAATAAATATTAACAATGAGTGCCCTCCCGTTAACCATTTTGTCATTTATAAATTCTAGAGATGTTATTTGAAATAGTAAAGTGATTTTCTTATTTAATTATTATTTAATAATCGTATTTCGATGGGTGGTCTTCCGATAATCCATAAACACCAAAATCTCATCTGCATCGTACGTTTCAATTTATTGTTGCATAGGCTCATTATTAATATTATTAATTATAGAAATAGAGAATAGATTGTAAGATGAGACGAGCTGTTTGTTATCCCAGCAGGTGAGAAATCTGCTAAGTTAGCGCAATCACCGCGTGACGGACTTTTGATGACTGCATTATTTTTGAGCCTTCCCAAAACCCCTTTGTATTTTAATTTGATGTCTATCTGCTATTCTTCTCTTACCCAGCCAAAGTGTACTAGTTGTGTAATAATAAGATAATTATTTGTCCTTTTAATATTTTTTTGAAATTTATGTTAAAAACCAGTGGTGTGGAAACAAAAAACACAAATGAGTATGTGAGTGTGTGTTTGGATTTTATAGTTTTAGCAGATTTTCCTTCAGGAATATATATATATATATTCTGTTACCAAATTTTTGTCTTATCCTTACAAAACTTGATATATAATCTTTTTATACAAAAAGAAAGATCAAGTTCGTTAGCGGCTGAAATCGGACCAGGGGTAAGGGGGGTTTAGAGGGGGAGAATTTCGAAAATTCTTAATATCTCCGTTATTATGCGTCGGATCGAAAAATTGTATAAAAGCAATCCTATTGCAAATCTAATGTTATATAAATGTTGTTCTTTAGATTTTTTCTATATCTTGATTATTTACTGATATATTTGCATTTTTTAGTTTTCGGTCTTCAGTAAAGCCCCACTCTTACTCATCTCATATTTTCAATATTCTATTATGTTATGAAGCACTTTATTTGGAGCATAAATACCAAATATTGTTCTCATTGAACTTTTAAGTTTTGAGATAAATGCAAATACGTGAGAAATCATGTTTAGAAACTGCCCTAACAAGATCCCCATATAGGCGAACACCATATCTAAGTAAGATTATTAACATAATTTTGCTCTAATCCACAAATTTCTAGTATATTTCAAGTTATGTAATCTGCATTACCCTTTGAAGTTGAATATACTGGCTGCCAACTGGTAGCTTATGTTGGCTAATTCTATCGCACCGTGCCATACATGATAAGCATTCTCTTTCAAAGCGTAGAATTATTCATTTAATTAGCGATTCAAATATTCATGACTGCTTAGTGCTTTGAAATCTGATGGCCATGACCCTATTCATAATCATATTAATATTACGTAATCTAATACTGACAGTCACTTAGCAGAAACATGAGGGCACGTCCTATTCACATGTTTAATGAGCTGAATAAAATATTAACAAATAAAAACGCTAACATTTCTCAATAAGTTGCTTCATTTTTAGTGATCAATTCATTTTGGCGAAGGGATGAAGTAGGAAAAATACAAATAAATAATTTATAATACTATAATTTAGATTAACACATAACTAGTGTTCAATAATATGAATGTTCATAGCGTAATGCGTCACATTATATTCAAAGATAATTTTTGAAACGTTTAAAACTTAAGTTAATTCCGTTCTCACGGACCAAAAAAAGGTAATAAAACCAATTAAAACCATTCCCCGTCGTAAACAAATTGCCCTAACAAAGACTGACATGGTAATATACAATTCGTATTCCACACGTCAGCGACCATTCCAAATATAAACTTAAAAATGTCCGTCACGCAGGGGCTGCGTAGACTAAGCATATTTCCCATGTGAAGTTTTACAATAGAGAAATCTGCATACTGGTAACACAATACCACCGTGATTAAATACAAACGGTAATGAGAAATCTTTCAGTTAATTAAAATAAATTCCCAACTGAAACGGCTTCTGAATTGTAAGAATAATTTATTTTTTAATAACTCAAATTTTAGTAGTCCAAGAACTAAAAAAGGGGTGCAAAAAGTATTTGCATAAATCTCACAAAGTAACGAAGGTAAGGTAAGGTTAGAAGAAGCTTCCACCTAAGCCGAGTACTGACGGAAATGGCCGATCTAATCCGAACTATACCCGACCACACTCACAATACAAATGCAAATATCTCGGTTAATATTAAAGATACAGAATAAATGTATAGAACAATATTTATAGTAAATTTAATTTGCAATAAGATTGGTTCTATACAATTTTTTGATCCGACGTATGGTAACGGAGATATTTCGAATTTTCAAAAATCCCCCCCTCTAAACCCCCCCTCCCACTAGTCCGATTTCAGCCATTAACGAACTTGATCTTTCTTTTTACATGAAACGAATAAATTCCGAGTTTGGTAACGATCAAACAAAAATTGCGACCGCTAGAGCGTTAAAAGACAAATATATATATATATATATATATATATATAATTTTGAACGGACCTCATTTTCGTCATCTCCTGGGTAGGATCGATGGACATTTGATGAAATTTTTCGAAACTCGCGTCATGAGTACGACCTCAATAGCTGATTTCCCTTAAGGGAAATCTGCTAAAATATAGGTCCGTGACGAAGAAGTTGTGTTAACTGTTAACTAAGCAGATATCTTTATTAATAATCAATATTGAAAAAAAAGAGTATATAACAACATTTATAGAATATTAAATTTGCAATAAGATTGATTATATACAATTTTTCGATTCGACGCATAACAACCGAGATCTTTACAATTTTCGAAATTCTTCCCTTTTAACTCCCCCCCCCCTCCCTAGTAGTCCGATTTTAGTCATTAACAAGCTTGATCTTCCTTTTCACATAAGACTTTTAAATACCGAGTTTGGTAACGATCAGACAAAGGTTGCGACCTCTAGAGCGTTAGCATATATAATATATATATATATATATATATATATATATATATATATATATATATATATTAGCTAAAGTAGTCGACTTCTCTCGGCAAATCATTAGAGGCTGAATATTAAGAATATTTCTATAGCAAGGCTTCAAAGTATACAATTTTACTTCCCGTTTGGACGTATTATTTTTCCATTAGGGCCAGGTAACTGTAGGGGTCTATTAGAACAAATATTTTCCGAAAATGGGACTCTTAGAATAAAACTGAAAATGTTCTATAAAAAAGGCCGTGCCGTAATTAACCTAATTCATTTTCCGTTTATATTTAATAATTGATAAATATATTTTTTTAAATTTGTTATCTTGATTTTTCAAAGTCAGTATACCTAAGGAAATACCCCTTAGGTAGAATTAATTAAGTTATATAACTTAGCATTAGATAAAAATTCATTTTGAAGCACGAACTTTAAAGTTAATTTGAACTTTAATTACCTTGTTAATTTCTATAAATCGGAACAGACAAATCTTAGTTCCAAGGTAATAACTTATTAAACATCAGTAATTTATTACTTCCTACTTTCTAATGTTGGTTAATTCTTCGATACGTAATAACTAATTTTTACTGTAAAGAAATAGGAAAATTCTTTATTGGTTTAAAAATTGATGAAATCCGTTGTTGATTATATATTAACTACTCGTATATTCTAGTTGCCAATAGTATTAAAAAGTTTTTTTTTAGTTAGTCAGGAAGAGCGCAGTTATTGCTCAGGAATATTTGATGATGTTCATTAGTATTCATTGTTTTATATAGAACAACTAAAGTCGATATTTCGAAGGTCGTTTCCATTCGCGAATCATTGGTTTTTAAATTATTAAACGAAAACCATTGTTTTCTGTAGGGAGCAGTTGTTCATCGTCCATAATTTATTGAATGTGTAATTGGGAACAAGTTAGAATTTAAATTTACCATGCATTACTAAATTTGTTATTTATGAGGTTCTTATAATTAGGAATTCATTTATTTGGGTTATTAGACGTTTCTCTTACAGTCTAATTTAAATAATTGAGTTTTCTTAACCAGATATTTTTGTTAATCTCCGGAATCTCTTTAAGGAGGCATCCCTGATATTTTTTTAGCCTATTTCTCTCTCACACACACTCTCTCTCTCTCATCTTTTTTTTCAAATTTATTATAAATTTACTACTGAAACACAAATGTAATTCGTGCTTCTCTCTCAATTGAAAACTGATTTCAGAACATTCATCCTTGGAATAAATAACAGGAGCACCTCACAAATTGTTGGAATTAATAAATCTATTCTTTTTTTTCATTACCTAACTGCACTTAACTATTGTCATTAGTAATAAATAGAATGTGGATGTCATTAAAAAACGAGCTTTGGTATTTTATAATTTTTAGTTATTGAAAAGAACTGAAAAATTGTTATAAATAAACGAAATATTGAGGACAAATACGCTATAAAATATTAGGAAGTGAATAGTGCTTTTATTTAGTGACCCTCGCCATAAGACTCTGGAAAATAATGATCTTTTGTATTCTTCTGTTTATCCAAGTATTAAATATTTGATTTTATATCAAAACAATTATTCTCAAGTACTTTATTTTTATTATTATGTTTTTATATATGGTTTAGTCTTAGAACCTTTAAAAATGATTTTTCACGAGGGGGTGAGTGCACTAAGCAGTCTTCCAACATGAACCACTTATCATCATTTTCCATTTTCTGCTTAAACATTAGCAAACAATTCTTGAAATCTATGCCAGTCATCAAACAATATCACTGATAATTCAGCTTCATAATTCTAATGGAATAATAACAGTTAACAGAGAACAGACAGTTAGCAGTTAACTGAAAGTGAATTATTTGCTTTGTGAGTCAGCCAGAATAACATTTATATAATAAAAATAGTATTATTTTTTTTTTTGGCTTCTCCTCGTAACTCTATGAGGAGTTATTTATTTGAATACATGTCCCATTGCCAAGTGGCATATTACATCCATGATTATGTTTTAATAGATTTTTATTTTACTATATATATACATATATATATATATATATATATATATATATATATATACGTTAATCAACTATCTACTCAAATGTAATATAAAAGAAATAATAAAGTAAAATATTAAAATAAGTAAGATTACAAATAAAATTATTCAACATATCAAATCATATTAATAAACAAACCAAGTAAAGTTAAACTCAACCGATGTTTAATTTACGAGTCTATGTAAGGTAAATATATTGATTTGTGATTCCCATTCCTCACAATCAACTTATATTCTAATGTATTTTTGCTACATCCATTCTATGCTTTTGATAAACTTTATAAGTTCTTTATTATATTTGTTAAATATAATATGAGGTGGTTCTGGCCAATTACCTACATTTAAAATTATATTCATTATTAAATTTGATCTATTTTGATTAAATGTTGAACAGTCATAAAGTATATGCAAAAACGTTTGTGTTGTCTGTGACTCGCACGTACATTTGTCATTGTCTTGAATTTTAAATGTTGTTAAATAATGTCCTGTCTGTCCATGTTCCCTTAGAAATTGTGTGCATTTGTGATGGTGACTCTTAATTGTGTTGTAGTTGTGAGTTCTATTTGATATATATTGGTGTAAACTGTAAGATTTGTTAAATGTCGTCCATTCTCTGTTCCACTTATGTATTCTGACGGTACGTAAGTCTTTTAGCAGATTTCCCTTAAGGGAAATCTGCTATTGAGGTCGTACTCATGATGCGAGTTTCGAAAAATTTCTTCAAATGTCCATCGATCCTACCCAGGAGATGACGAAAATGAGGTCCGTTCAAAATTATATATATATATATATATATATATATATATATATATATATTTGTCTGTTAACGCTCTAGCGGTCGTAATTTTTGTTTGATCTTTACCAAACTCGGAATTTAATAGTTTTATGTAAAAAGGAAGATCAAGTTCGTTAATGGCTGAAATCGGACCAGTGGGAGGGGGGGTTTAGAGGGGGGATTTTTGAAAATTCAAAATATCTCCGTTATTATGCGTCGGATCGAAAAATTGTATAGAATAAATATTATTGAAAATTAAATTTACTATAAATATTGTTCTATACATTTATTCTGTATCTTGAATATTAACCGAGATATTTGCATTTGTATTCTGCGTGTGGTCACCAGTAGGCTATGTTCGAACTTTCCGGCGAGAGCTCTGGCGGCCGTTTCTATAACTATTCGTCCCTCGTGAATAGGTTTAGAGGTTAGGTCAACTGTTTTTTGGGGCTAGAAACTACTGGGTTATTACGCCCTAAATAATGTTTTAGGTTTAGAGGTTTCTTACTACTACAGTTGTTATTAGGCAGATTTCCCTATTGTAAAACTTCACTTGGGAAATCTGCTTAGTTTACGCAGCCCCTGCGTGACGGTCTTTTTTTAAGGTATGACAGTGGTACTTGAGAGATTCTGGATTTATTTTTGTATCTTGGGCAGCTTCCTTTGCAAATGCGTCAGCTTGTTCGTTTCCAAAATAAAAATAGTATAAAACAGCTTCTTCAACAAGAGAGTGACTGTAACATTTTTCCATTTGCTTTATAATTACGAAGATATGTTTGATTTTTCATTTCCCTCCTACTTTACTGGCCAATTACCCTTACTGAGGCTGTCTAATTTTTTGCAACAAAATTTGTAAAAGAACATTTCATGACTCAAAAAATAATTACGTCAGTGTTTTGATTTTACTCCATGTTCGAACTAGATCTTTAATTAAAAAAAAAACAACAAAAAAACAATTTTATCTAGTCAGAGTTGGTATACATTTTAACAGTCTCAAAAAATATGAGTTAACTACGTTCCCAAAAGCTGGTTTTCCTCAAAGGAAATCGGTTAATAAAATGAAGAATTGTAAATATTTAATTAATGTTAAGTCCCTTGGGCTACCCCAGTTTCTGCCCCATTAGGGCTAGCTAATAAATTACATCTCGGGCGAGTATAATTATAATAAAATAATATATAATGTTCGAAATATGAAACTTTAAGGAGAATTATATTTCACGGTTAACATCTTTCAGAGCTTGGAAAATTAAATGAAGCCTTATGCCTTTATTAGTATGGCTTCGTTCACGTTTCTCGCTACATGTTATGCAATATGTAAGGTAAGGTCAATCCGTGGTTCGTTTCAATTACTAGCTCCATCTTGGAGCATATATTGCATGCAAGATCATTTAGTGTTTTACACAAAAGTTAAACTTCAGTCCTTTATACATAACAGGCCAAAGTCTTTTGCTTTTTTTTTGTTGAATGCTCAAATTTCTCAGAATATCAATAACGATAATTTTAGGGCTTAGTTGTTATTTTTTTTAAAAAAAAAGAAAAGAAAAAAAACCTATTTATCAATACTCACTACTCATTGGTTGGAAAAATCTCATTTTACAACATAAATACCAAAGCAACCCTTTTATTGGACTGAAGAATGGAAATAATTGGCAGGGAAAACGTTGATGACTATTCTTCGTTGATTATAAGTTGTCTACTTGTAATTCATAGTGTTCATTTCTATGTTTCGAATGGCATGAAAACTACGAACTTCAGAAGGCTGAAATTTGTTTGTCGATTATTTATTGGTTAGCAGCTGTAACCGTAATAATATTGTCGAGAGAATGAGTATTAAAGCACACCTATGATTTAAATGAGAAATTCGATGCTTTTACTGCTTTATTTTAGGAAGATTCTCAGTCTGTCATAAGAAATTTGCCAAAAAATAACCTCCCTCAATCATTTTCCCCGAATTCCAGTACTGTTCCCATGTGTCAACAATTCATTAACATAACAAAATATTTTGCAGTAATAATGTAATAAAACAGTTCTTAAAGTTAACTAAAAAACATTTATCTTTAACGAAACTTTTTTGAAGATAGGAAATTATAAATTTTCTACAGTAAAAAGTATGAAATGAAAAATATAAATGTACTGAATATGTTTGGGAGGTAAAATAGAAAAAAGTCCATAGATTAATATAAATAATATCAATGTGTATATATATATATATATATATATATATATTATTTTTATGGAGACGAACAAAACCGATCATCTGATTACTTGGATACATTAAAAAACGAAAATAATATAACAAATTAGATCAAATTTAATAACGAACATAGTTTTAAAAGAGCAAATTGGCCATAACCACCTCACATATTATTTAATACATATAATAAAGAACTTATAAAGTTAATCAAAAGCATAGATATGGATGTAGCAAAAATACATTAGAATATAAAGTTGATTAGGAAGAATAGTTATTTATTATACATGTGACGTAAGTAGATCATTTTACAACTCGAGTGAAACGTTTACCCACACGAGCGAAGCGAGTGTGGTAATTTCACGAGAGTTGTAAATTCTAATTTCGTCACGAGTGTAATATTAAATTTTTTATGTAATCGTGTAATACATGATCAGATCTAACCAGAATATGAACAAAATTAGGTTAGGTTATAAGCATGGTTGTGAAAGGTTATAAGCATAGTTATAAAACAACTAGTGATGATTGTGAAGTAGTGCAGTTATAAACAAGTGCAGGTTATAAACAAGGAAGGTAATTATTATTATATTTAAATTTTAAAATATATTGATTATTTCCACCAATAATTCATTCACATTTCAATTTATTTTGTTAAAATAAATTCTTACAATGTTAAGAAACATTTAAAAGCATTTATTTTCCAACTTCAAATTATTTTTTAATTTATACTTATTACTAATTAAGAAGGCAATTCACTTTCTTCACTCTATTGCAAAATGTTTCACTTTCTTCACTCATTTCAGTTTAGTAATGTTACCATTATTCAACGATTACAGAAAAAAGATAATTATAATTCAATATATTTGCCATATATAGACTCGCAAATTAAGAAGTGAAAAACGATAACATCAGTTGAGTTTAACTTTATTTAATTTGTTGTTTTTTTTGTTTTTATTTCATTTTAATTTATTATATTTTTTTTTAATTATCTTACTTATTTAAATACTTTATTTTTTATTATATTTGATTACATGGTTATAACCCATTAAATAGTATATATTGTAAAATTGTATTTAAACATAATCATACATGTAATATGGCATGTGGCAATAGAATATGTACTGAAATAACTTCTCATAGGATTAGTTCATATCAAGTGCATTTTCAATTTATTGACATGCATTCAATTTAATCCTATATTATTTGTGACATATCTCGAAGGAACTTTTCTCCACCTCAGAGAGACAATATTCCTTTTGCATAAATTACTTTTTGATCGTTTTTTAAGGCTAATATATGGGAATTTAGAAATGTTCATTTTAAACTTTCATGAAATCATTTTTCATTAAAATCAAAAGAAATGTCAAATGATTTTCATGCTGCCTACTGTAACTTAGAGAGCTTCATGTTTCTGTGCGAAAAACTCTTCTCTCATGAAACTAAAATTCAATAATTACTTATATTTAGTCTTCTTCAAAAAAAATCCTTTCCGAATCAGTTTTTAAACGACGTTCTTCAGAGAAATCGGTAAATCACAGTTACAGGATTTGATTAAGAGGTCATCGGCTAAGCCAGCAAATTTTAAATTATACATTTTGTCATTCCATGAACTCAATAAAAGGGGCAAAGTTAAATTCGTTAACGAACCGTAAAAAACAGTATGTGGAAAGTGCAATTTCTGCTTCACGGTGCAGAAGGAAACACATTTCCACAGGCTTTTAATATTTGAACAAAGTTTAAAATCCACCAGTCGATTTTCCCATATGAATATATATTAAACACAAAGTAATATGCTTGTAATCAGATTTCCTTTAAGGGGAAAGACCTATTTAGGTGGTATCTTGACGCGATTTTCGGAAATATTCTTCATAAATCCATCGATTCTATCCAGTAGATCACAATGAAGTGGTCATTAATTTTGTAAATAAATATTTTATATACACTTAGAGCCATAAACACGTGTGAATTATAATGAGTTAACAAATATGTACATTCTACTTCATTTTAATCACTTTTGAAAAGAGTTTTAACAATTGTCAAATATTAAAATTTACGAGTCCATTTTTACCATAAGATTTTGTTTAATAAAATAACTTTTAGCATATTTCAAATTTTAAGATTGGAACAAGATGAGAGTTTCGAAAATCTAGAAGATGATAAATAAGTCCGTCACGCATGGGCTGCGTAGATTAAGCAGATTTTTCTTATAACGGACCCAATATTATTTATATATTCTTCAAATTTTGATGGCAAGGTTCTCCAATAAAAAACATTTTTTTCGGTGAATACTTTATTGAACGTGCCTTGACCTACATGTTTCATGGCTTATTTGCCACCTCTTCAGGGGCTATCCATTTCTGAAGTGCTCGTTTACCCTTTACTTTACGTTCCGACTGTCCTCACATAGGCATCATCTACCCACTCTGTGAGGACAGTCGGAACGTAATGTAAAGGGTAAACGAGCACTTCAGAAATGGATAGCCCCTGAAGAGGTGGCAAATAAGCCACGAAACATGAAGGGTACGTTTAATAAAGTTTGCACCGAAAAAATGTTTTTTATTGGAGACCCTTGCCATCAAATTTGAAGAATATATAAACAGGTTTTCCATGTCCTGGTATAACAAACTTTTGATTTCATCTCACCACAAATTCTCCATTTCTAAGTAGAAATGGGGGGGGGGGAGAGTAACTGAATGTTGGGAAAAAGAAAGCACGAATAACTTGCTTAATACTTGATTTACGAAAAAAATACAACAATATAGAAGAACAACTGCAGTTCATCAATAGTTTACCAAGATTTGTTCTATAATATTGTTGCGAAAATTAAATAGATGAATAATCCTTCAGAGAGAGAGTCGCGTATTTGGAAAGTGTGACGTAGATCAAAGAGACCGACGGAGGGTCGGTCGAGACGATACTAGGCTCGTCTAGCCCAGCCTCGAATGAACTAGACAATTCCCCTTTGATGTATGCCGACAACCTATATAAAGAAGCTCGGGCCAGCCGTGAGGGGTCAGTTTTATTCTCACCTGTCTTGATGTTCACATCAGTGCTACAGTGCGACTTAGTACAGTGCGGTAAAGTGTTTTTATGAGAAGAACAGTGTTGTGCCGTGACTGTAGGTAGCAGTTTAGTGCCGTGTTTAAGACAGTGCAGTGCCGCGAAGTAAAGGACAGTGCAGTGCCGCGAAGTAGAGGACAGTGCAGTGCCGCGAAGCAAAGGACAGTGCAGTGCCGTCTTTCTGTGAATTTCAGTGAATTATTGGACTGTGACTCATTGAAGAACAGTAACGCTATCAGTGTATACTGTGAGTAGTAACTAAGAATAATCACCAAGTTTATTGTGCATTGTGAAATAAATTTTGCAGTGATAAAAACTGTGAAACTTGCGAGTATTTAATTTTGCAATCCAAAAGAACTCTTATTAAAAACGTTTATTACTGATTTTGGTAATACAAAACGTAACAATATTTAACGATTCAATTCGTCATAACGGAGATATATTCAAATTGCGAATCTACTCCTCCTCTTGCCCCCCCCCCCACTTTATTCCTGGATTGATTTCAACTATTAACTGAAGAGTCGCATGAAAAGGTTAAATATAGACTATGATACAGATCAAATAAACATTTTCTTGGAAAAAAAGAAAAATGGAAGTTCAAGTTCGTCAGTGGCAGAAACTGGACCAGTGTAAGGAGGGGGGGGGTGTTAAGGGGGAGAATTTCGATAACTTGAAATATCTCCGTTACTAAAAAATTATTCCATAATCAATCATCTTATCTATCTTTCTCTGTCTTAAATATTAACCTTGGTATTTCCATGTTTTAATTTTTAACACCTTCTTTGTATTCGCACGTTAAGAAGAAGCCAACATGAACCGTTTAATTTCAAACATAAAAACTAAATATTGAGTTTAAAAAATCGTTACTTGATGAGATACGTGTAAATACGCTCTGATAACCCCCCCCCCCCCCGTCTTTTGTTCTTGGATTACTAAAATTAGAGTAATTGAGATAAAAGTGATCTTGGTTCATTATAACTTGCAGCACTAGATATAGTATAGTTTTCAATAAAATTAATATATATTATATCTATCTATCTATCTATCTATCTATCTATCTATCTATATATATATATATATATATATAATTGTAATCTCTGTCTGTACATTGATTTTTTTCACGATAACTTTTCGTTTCACATGTCATAGACACCATAACTACATTTTGTTTCTTTCGTGTCTGTTGCTTTGTTTGTTTGTTTGTTACCTTTTTACGCATAAACGGCTAAACCGAATTTTATGAAACTTGGTATGTATATTACCACTAGCCCACCTTAGACTTTAGGCTATATTAATATTCTCTAAGACGAACAGGAGTGGGGATTATAAGGGAGGCCTGAAATTAAAAATAGTGATATTTCGTTTCCTATTGCTTTTTCAGCAAATATGCACATAGCAAAAGTAGTTTATTTTGTAATTTAGAGTAACTTTTGTTATGTAAAATTGCATCGAATACCGAAGTATAAATGCGTTATACGCTAAAAATTATAGCGGGTGTCAACAATTTTATTTGACACAAAAGACTCAACCGAATTAAATAAAACTCGGTATGTGTAATAAAACTAACGCCTTCTTTAGAATAAGCCATAACAACATTTCTAGCGACGGGCAGGAGTGGGGGTTGTAAGGGAGGCCTGAAATTAAAAATAGGGGTATGTATTTCGTTTTCCATTGGTTTTTCTTCAAATATGTACATAATAAAAGCTGGTTATTTTGTTATTTAGAGTAACTTTTGTTATATACACTTTTGCTTAATACAGAAGTATAAATGAGTTATACGCTAAAAACTACTGCGGAAGTCCACAATTTTATTTGGCACTAAAGACTCAACCGAATTAAACCAAACTCGGTATGTGAATTAGTACTAACGCCTTCATTATAATAAGCTATACTAACATTCTCAAAGACGGGCAGGAGTGGGGGTTATAAGGGATGCCTGAAATTAAAAATAGCGATATTTCGTTTCCTATTGCATTTTCCGCAAATATGCACATAGCAAAAGTTGTTTATTTTGTTATTTAGAGTAACTTTTGTCATATACACAATCATCGAATACCGAAGTATAAAGGCGTTATACGCTAAAAATTATAGCGGGAGACAACAATTTTATTTGGCACAAAAGACTCAACCGAATTAAATAAAACTCGGTATGTGTAATAAAACTAACGCCTTCTTTAGAATAAGCCATACCAACATTTCTAGCGACGGGCAGGAGTGGGGGTTGTAAGGGAGGCCTGAAATTAATAATGATTTCCTATTGGGGTTTCGGCAAATATGCACATAACAAAAGTTGTTTATTTTGTTATTTAGAGAAATTTGCTCACCACTTCTTTTTAATATGATCTACCAGGTACCTCACCTGAAAAAATTAATTCAAATGTATGTCAACATTTTCTCCTTAATAATTCAAATCTATGCATAATGCACAGAAGACGGGAAATATGACAATATCAGGACAGTGAAGTCTTACATAAAAAAATAATTTTATTATTAACAAATGCCAACAACGGGTATTAACCCTAAACACTGGAACGGGTAAATGTCAAAATATTTTGCGGGTATCTGAGCTAGTTCAGATTAGTATATGTCAGTAATAGTTTTTCTGTCTGGTGAAGAGTATTTCTATATTTCAGCTGTGAGAGGTTAGCTGTCCTATTTGTTTAAAATTCAGACGCTTTTTCTTGTAGAAGTAATTAAACTGTAAATTGCCCGAATTATGTCTCATTACTGTCATTATTTATTCATTTAGCATTTTTACCAGTATGTAGGTTTATATATTGTAAACCTTCGCGAGGGAAATCAGCTTAGTTTACGCAGCCCGTGCGTGACGGACTTTCTATAAATTCTGACCGCTATTTGTATTGGTATGCATATTTATTATGCACGGTGGTGTTAAGTGTAAAAGTATATAGATTTATCTATTGTAAAACTTCTCATGGGAAATCGAATTAGTTTACGCTGCACTTGCTTGACGGACTTTTGCATTATCAAGTTTCAAAAGTTGAGATTACTTGCCCCTAGACTTTTCTAATTGATTTCCAAAACTATGCTCATATCGCCGTCGCCTTTATATGTATATATACTCTCGTACTTTTCAACATCCAAGGATGTTCCACAACATTATAAACATTAAATTTAAAGGTTTCAGTGGAGTTCCTTCGAATGTACAGAACTGTCAAGGAAGTTGTAAAATATTTTACAGTCTATTGGAGTCTCTGGTAATTCTAATTACCCCTTAATGAAAATCAGCTAAAAATTAACATGAAAATACATATTAATTTCATTATTAGAATATTGTAGCGTGAACTATTTCTTTGGTTGGTTTATTAATGATGCATTGTTCAGTTAATGTACTGAGGGTTATAAATGAGGTAAATATTTGGGAGCATTTTATACTCCTACATAATGGTTGAATCCTAATTGAGTATTGGGCTTTAAAATACACACACTTTTGGGAAGGTTCCAATTTCACTTTAAAGAGCCCGTTCAAATACCTCCAGCCCTTGCATTTCTATGAAACAATTTAGCATTTCAATTTAGTTTTTCAATTAGCCCGAATGCTATGAAACGAATACCATTAGTCCGTTTTCGATTTGGAGAGCAGCAGACAGGGTGATAACATTATAATTGCATTAGGCACTTTTAAATTCGGTAAGCTGCCATTTTTTTTATGAAGTGTCATATTAATCTTTATGAGCCTGAAAGAGTACAACTTTTCATATCTTATACCGGGGCGGCACTAAGGATTTCTCTTTTAGCAAATTTTCCTTAAGGGAACGCAAGAGCAGCGTAAACTAAGCAGATTTCCCACCTGTGCCAGGAATTTGCATTTATCCCAAAAAGTAAAGACCATAAAAGTAGTTTCTGTGTAAAACATATTTTTATGAGTGGTGTCAAATAGTTCTTGCTGATGGGGTGTATGAACCCTTTAAGGCTCAGGTAAGATTAAGTCAACCCTCATTACAATATGACAAGTCGGTCTTACCTGGGTTATTCTTGTCAAACTGACTGTCTGTTTAGCATCCCTTGGACGTTTAATTGTTTTCAGCAACAATATGATCATTCTTCATGGACCTGTTGGAAGTTGTTGAAGTAAAGCAGACAACATCAACCAACTACACAAGTATGTGCTTAAAGTGTCAATAATCTACACAATATCCATTCCCTGGTACTCAAGCAAACCCTATAATAAATCCAATCGAAGCTAGCATGAAAGTCCGACATGCAGGGGCTGCCGAAATTAAGAAGATTTCCTTCATGCGGGTGTAACACACTTTTGATCTCATCTCACTATTTATTTTATATTCCCAAGTAAAATTCCGCCGATGAGAAGTGAGGGTTTTCTAAAGGCTGAAAGCGAGAACATACAATTAATTCCCTTAGTATTTGAGTTCCCAAAATATATAAAGAACAACAATTGTAGAGCATTAACAGTGACAAAATTAGTTCTATAATATTTCTGATGACCCATAATAATGAAAATAATATGAATTTCCGAAATCCCCCTCCTTCTCATCCCTCCTCCGGATTTAGCCATTAACTAATGTGACCATTAAGGTTGAATAAAACAGTTTAATACCAAGTATGGTATAGATAAAATAAACATTTTCCAGTTAAGAACAAAACCTTCCAATTTCAGCCGTTAACGAACTTGATCTTTAATTTTACATAAAGTGTTTACATATCAAGTTCTGTAGTGTTGTGACCGCTACAGAGTTAACATATATATATATATATATATATATATATATATATATATATATATATATAGTTTTATAATATACCTTATTTTCGTCTTCTCCTGGGTAGAATTGATGAACATTTGAAGACAATTTTCGGAAATTGCGTCATGAGTACAGCCTCAATAGCAGATTTCCCTTAAGGTGGGACAAGTTGGGTTTGTGTTTCTTTCTATCAAAAAAATACTTTTAAAGTAATGCCCTGAGGACTAGGTTTCGAGTCAAATGGGACTAAGAATTTTATTTTAGTTCATTACTAAACAGAGGTTCAATGACATTGTATTGTTTATATTCGTTAATGAGTGTTTGTGAAGGTTTGTTTGATTGATTCGTGTCTACTATATATTTTCCTTGAACCTAATGAGCTAGTGAAAACTGCAATGTTTTCCTTGGTGTTGGTATGAAGTGCAAATAATATCACTTCACAGGTTTGTTCTGTTGGCTGCTTGAAGAGATCCGTCTTTGGTCGTGGAAGTTTTATATTAAAAATTTATTTGAAATTATTTGGTAAATTATTTAGGGAAAACTTTTATTTTTTCGTGTATATAAGTTCTTTACTACTAGTGAAGGGGAGGTTAAAAAATTATAAAGAGTAAAACAAAACTGCTCATTCAGGTTTAATCATTGCATGCTTAAAACTTTTAAAAGAATGCTTATCTTAGCAAGTAAATAGTACGTGACTGTTAAAACTATTTCCCAACAATGATTATTTAAATGGTAGAATTAACTGACTCTTATTCAGAAATATAATATAAGCATATCACTATGCTTTAGAAAAACAAAAGATAAAGCTGAGTAGATAAAAACATGACCTCAAAAGATCACGTGTGAAACCATAAGATCAAATAACAATTAAAATAAAAGTATGTCACCCAGGGGCTGCGTTAACTAAGCAGATTTCCCACGTGTGCCAAGTATTTGCATTTATCTCAAAACTCAATAAGAACAATATTTGGTATTTAGGCTTCAAATAAAGTGCTTCATCGTATAACTGCTTATTGTTTATATGGCATGAGTAGGAGTGGGGTTTATCGAAGGCCGAAAACTAAAAAATGCAAATATCTCGGTTAATAATCAAGATAGAGCAAAAACGTAGAAAACAACATTTATCGAAAATTACATTTCCAATATGATTGGTTCTATACAATTTTTCTACCCGACGAATAGTAACGGAGATATATCGATTTTTCGAAAATCGAAAATTTCGCTCTAGCGATCTTTACCAAACTTGATATATAATCGCTTTATATAAAAAGACAGATTAAGTTCGTTAACGACTGAAATCGCACCAGGTGGAGGGTTTAGACTGGGAGAATTTCGAAAATTCTTAATATCTCCGTTATTATGCGCTGAATCGAAAAATTGTACATAACAAATCTTATTGCACATTTAATGTTCTATTAATGTTGTTATGTACATATTTTCACTATCTTGATTATTAACTGAGATATTTGCATTTTATAGTTTTCGGTCTTCAGTAAACCCCTACTCCTACACATCTCATATTAACAATATTCTATTATGTTATGAAGCATTTTATTTGATGCTTAAATAACAAATATTGATTTCATTGAACTTTTAATTTTTGGGATAAATGCAAAAACGTGACGCACTTGGCAAATCTGCTTAGTTAACGCAGCTCCTGCGTGACGGACTTTTTATAAATGCAGGCTGTTTCCTATGACACTTAATAAATTATTTTTTCTATATAATCAAATCCTTCTAATGCTTAATGCTAATTTAAAAAGTCCGTCACGCAGGGGCTGCGTAAACTAAGCAGATTTCCACGTGAAAGTTTACAATAGAGAAATCTGCCTAATAACAGCTGTAGTAGTAAGTAACCTCTAAACCTATTCACGAGAGGGACGAATAATTACAAAAACGCCGCCAGAGCTCACGGCGGAAAGTCCGAACATAGCCACTGCTGCCGAGCACATGCAGAATACAAATGCAAATATCCAGTTAATATTCAAGATAGAGAATAAATGTATATAAACAATATTTTATAGAAAATTTAATTTGCAATAAGATTGATTCTATAATATTTTTCGATCCGACGTATAGTAACGGAGATATTTGAATTTTCAAAACCCCCCCCCCTCTAAACCCCCCCTCCCACTGGTCCGATTTCAGCCTTAACGAACTTGATCTCTCTTTTTACATAAAACGATTATATATCAAGTTTGGTAACAATAAAACCAAAATTGCGACCTCTAGAGCGTTACCAGACAAATATATATATATATATATATATATATATATATTATATATATATAATATTATTAATTTTGAATGGATCTCATTTTCGTCATCTCCTGGGTAGGATCGATGGACATCTGAGGAAATTTTTTCAAAACTCGCGTCATGGGTATGACCTCAATAGGGAAATAACCTTAAGGGAAATCTGCTAAAAGTCCGTCACGCAGGGGCTGCGTAAACTACGCAGAGTTCCCCCGTGAAGCTTTACAATCGAGAAATCGGCCCAAAAACAAGGGTAGTAAGTTTTTTTTTTTTTTTTTTTTTTTTTTTTTTCTGAGTCCCAGCGAAAACAAAGCAAACTAACAAAAAAGAAATTAAAAGTCCGTCCACGCAGGGGCCCTGCGTAAACTAAGCAGATTTCCCACGTGAAGTTTTTACAATAGAGAAATCTGCCTAATAACAACTGTAGTAGTAAGAAACCTCTAAACCTAAAAAAACGTTATTTAGGGCGTAATAACCCAGTAGTTTTCTAACAGTTAACCTAACCTCTTAACCTATTCACAAGGGACGATAGTTTATGGAAATGGCCGCCCAGAGCTCTCGTCGGAAACTCCGAACATAGCCTATTGGTGACACGCAGAATACAAATGCAAATATCTCGGTTAATATTCAAGATAGAAGAATTAATGTATAAAACAATATTTATAGTAAATTTAATTTGCAATAAGATTGGTTCTATACAATCTTTTGATCCGACGTATAGTAACGGAGATATTTCGAATTTTCGAAAATCCTCCCCTCTAAACCCCCCCTCCCACTGGTCCGATTTCAGCCGTTAACGAACTTGATCTTTCTTTTTACATTAAACGCTTTAAATATGAAGTTTGGTAAGGATCAAACAAAAATTGCGACCGAGCTAGAGCGGTAACAGACAAATATAAGATAGATAGATAGATAGATAGATAGATATATATATATAATATAATATATATATATATATATATATATATATAGATATATATATACAGTTTTTTGAACGGACCTCATTTTTCGTCATCTACTAGGTAGGATCGATGGACATTTGAAGAAAAATGTCGAAAATTCCGTCCATGAGTACAACCTCAATAGCTGATTTCCCTTAAGGGAAATCTGCTAAAAGGAAAAAGATAGACGGCAGGTGTAGGTAACACCTAGGCTATGCCGTGAGCCCCCTTGTGCTATACCAAGGGTATCATGTGTAGTAAGTAGTAAGGATCACTAAACTTATACACGAGGGACGAATAGTTACGTAAACGGCCGCCAGAGCTCTCTTCGGAAAGTACCCAACAGCTCACTTCTACCGACCAACGCAGAATACAAATGCAAATATCTCGGTTAATATTCAAGATACAGTATAAATGTATAGAACAATATTTATAGTAAATTTAATTTGCAATAAGATTGATTCTATACAATTTTTCGATCCGACGCATAATAACGGAGATGTTTCGAATTTTCCAAAAATCCCCCCGCTAAACCCTCCCCCTCAGACTGGTCCGATGTCAGCCATTAACGAACTCGATCTTCCTTTTTACATAAAACGATTAAATTCCGAGTTTGGTAACGATCAAACAAAAATTGCGACCGCTAGAGCGTTAACAGACAAATATATATATATATATATATATATATATATATATATATATATATATATATATATATATATATATATAAAGTTTTGAACATACCTCATTTTCATCATCTCCTGGGTAGGATTTATGGACATTTGAAGACATTTTTTGGAATTCGCGTCATGAGTACGACCTCAATAGCTGATTTCCCTTAAGGGAAATCTGCTACAAAAATAATAATATATAATATAAAATATTGTTGTACGTCGTATTGAAAAATTGTATAGAACCAATCTTATTGCAAATTTAATGCGCTATAATTGTTTTATATTTTCTTCAATATCTTTGTAATTAACTGAAATATTTGCATTTTTTCATTTTTCAGCATTCTCCATATTAACATATTAACAATAAGCTGTCATATCTTGAATCATTTTATACCAAGCATAAATACCAAATATTGTCTTCATTGAACATTTACTGTTTTAGATACATGTTACCACGTAGTTTAACGATGTTATCATTTAAGATTTTAAGCTTTTTTCTCGGAAATGCTTATTTGATCGATACCGTAATCGATATTTTACTAGTTCAGTCTTCACTAAAGATCACACCTTTTATTGGCTGGAATAAGGAGGGTTTAGAGGGGGAGGGGATTAGAAAATTCAAACAAAATATCTCCGTAATTATGAGTCGGGTCGTAAATGCCAGAGAACCAATGTTGTTAAACTATTGATGCTCTACAATTGTTCTCCTATGCATTTTTTCTTAACGCAAATATTATGGGAGTAGTTCATATTTTATTGTTTACAATCAGAATAGGCAGTAAGATGAGATCACTAGTGTGTGTTAAGTGGGAAATCTGCTTAGTTTACGCAGACCCTGCGTGAAGGGCTAATGCAACAGCATATTCGTTGAAAATAAATGAGAGAATTTTAAATGTATCTGAACAAAAATAAAAAATAGACATTTTAAAAGAGTAATGTCTTTTTGTGTGTACTGCCTTCCAAGGGTTGAAATGTATTTATTTCGATTAAATGTGTGGAAAAAAATAGGATACTTATAGTATTTTTGTTCTGTTCTAACGAAATAACTAGTATAAGTCACTTAATTTCTATACTTATTATTCGATAGCAAATTTAATCTTTGTAAAAATATTTTAAACTCAATGAATACATTATCTTCATATAATAATTAAATAAAATAAATCTAGATTAACTAAATATGCCTGTTTTCCTCCTCAATAAGGTTATTAACGAGAGTGCACTTTCAGAGCAGGAAAACAGGCTCAATTTGTTCATGCAGATTAATTCGGTCCTCTACCGCCCAGCATCCCTGGGCGAATAAATATAATAAATCCATTTTGCTAAATCTCATAATGTATAAAATATATTTAAAATATGTATACATGCTTTGTTTTTAGTCTTAAGTTCATTGAATGGTGGGTGACATGCATTATATGAGATGATACACTTGTCTCAACCTTAAAGAGTCAATATAACTGACTATAGATTATTGTTTTACCAATGTTAGGACTTAATTATGTATTTAAATCATTTTTCATGGTACGCAGGGGCTGCGTAAACTAAGCAGATTTCCCACGTGAAGTTTTACAATAGAGAAATCTTCATACTAGTATCAATAGTAGTAAAGAGTCTTTAAACCAATTTCACGAGAGCCGAACATTTACGGAAAAAGCCGAACTAGCTTTCGGGGTATACTCACGAATAGACCAGACATCAGCCGATCTCATCTCACCCGTTATCCGCACACACTTAATAAAAGTGCAAATATCTCGGTCAATATTCAAGATAGCGAATAAATGTGTATAACAATATTTATAGTAAATTTAATTTGCAATAAGATTGGTTCTATACAAGTTTTCGATCCGACATATAGTAACGGAGATATTTTGAATTTTCGATAATCCTCCCTCTCAACACCCCCCCCCTCCTCCCACTGTCATTAAATTTCAGCCATTGAATAACTTGATTTTTCTGTTTCCATAAAACGAGTTAATATCGAGTTTGGTAACAATCAAACAAAAATTACGACCACTGGAGCGTAAACACACAAATAATATATATATATATATATATATATATATATATATATATATATATAATTTTGAACTGACCTCATGTTCATTATCTCCTGGGGTAGGGTCGATGGACATCTGAAGAATGTTTTCGAAAATCGCCTCATAAGTACGACCTTGAGGGAAATATACTATGATATGATAAGACATCCTTCAGATATAAAGTTCATTTATTCATTTTTAAACAAACAATATTTTTTAAATTAGATTTGATGCATTCACGCAGTGCATTAAAGAATTTTTTTTTTCGCCTGAACATGAAATGCTTTTCTTGAAAGAAGGTCGTTAGGGAGAAAATTGAGGAATGTGTGACACAGCAAATAAATCACTGGTATATGTTTCCATTACAACTTGTATTAGATAATGTTTTCAGTTTATATTTAATAAATAATATTTTTTAGGAGGAAATTTGATTATACAGAATCTTGTTGGTCTAGTTGAAGGGACTTGTTAAGTTCTTTTATAAATTGTAAACGGCGAATGATATTGTTTTAGCTTCAATTGTATGTTTTTATACATATCACTGTATGCAGGGACATATTTCTTGTTTAAAACTGAAGAGACTAGGAATAGGTTGTAAATAGTTACATTCAAATTTGATATCACAATGTACGTGTAATAACCATATATTTTCCAGTCCTCGGCTGAAGAGTTGTTAGGTCCCGCAACTAACATTTGATGTTATTTAAGAATTGTAAAATAGTGCCATAGATTTGAGTATATTTAATCACGTAAAAATATCGTATTATATCCTTATTACCATAATTTCATTTTAAATTTAAATTATTTATTAACGTCCACTTTTTGCAACTAAGGTTAATTGGGACGGGGTTTCTACGGGTTACCACTACCCTTTTCTAGCTTAAATGTATATAACATTATCTATAGTAAATTTAATTTGCAAGAAGATTGGGTTTACACACTTTTTCAATCCGATGTATAGTAACGGAGATATTTCGAAAATCCCCCCCCCTCTCACTGGTCCGCTTTTAGCCATTAACGAACTTGATCTGTCTTTTTACACAAAACGTTTAAATATCGAGTTTGGTTACGATCAAACAAAAATTGCGACCGCTAGAGCATTAACAAACAATACATATAAAATTTTGAACGGACCACATTTTCGTTATCTCCAAGGTAGGATCGATGGAGATTTAAAGAAAGGTTTTCAAAAATCGAGCCATTAGTACGACCTCAGAAGCAAATTTTCTTTAAGGTAAATCTGCTAAAATAAATTCGTACGAATTTGCAGCAGTAATAAAAATGTAATCGTTACAGAGCAATCTTTGTAGAAATGTATAAATATTTCAGCGGGCATAGAAGATATTCATTCAGAAGAACAATGTTTAATTAAACTCTCAGAATAGCGCATAGAGTAGTTTCTCTTAAATTAAAATGATTCGACAATGTCTATTATGAAATTCCAAAGGGGGAAATCCGCTTAGTTTACGGAGTCCCTTATATGTACTGCCTTCAAGCTATAATTATTTATAAAATACAATGGCGGCGCTGAGTTAAATAAAAGCACTGGGGACAGCAAAAAATGTAGAATATAAAGACTGAAGTTGGGAACAAGGAAAAGTTGCAACATGCTGTCAGTGCGGAATATTATCAAATGTAATATGGGTGCGGGTTGGCTATCGATTTGCTTGCTCGAATCTAATTGGCTGGCTGCTTCGTAAGCTACACCCTACGGCCCTTCAAATCCCTTTCAATTCTGCTCCCTGGAATGACAGACATTTAATTCTCTTTTTATTAAAAAATACCCCTTGTTTAGGCAACATATCATCCACGTATCTAAAGAAATTTTATTAAATTTCAGATGGTAGATGAAATTAGTATACAGTTCAACCAAAAATTCTGAGTGGTCTACCGGAGGAATGAGAGAGAAGGCAGAACATGTTTTGGATAGACAACGTCATTATGGTTGCCCGAAAGCCGAAGCTGTTAATACACCGATAGGCCCAAGAATTGGTAGGATTTGTTTGTTTGTTTCATAAGGTTTTAGGTTTAGTAAGTTTCGTAAGGTTTAGTTTACTAGGTTATCATCGCCCTGTAATATCTATAATTCCTGTTTTTTTGTATAATCATCTATACCGCCATTTTGACAATATGAAAGAGGATACAAAGAAAAAAAAACTAAATTTCTTTGTATAAATTCGTAATTTTCACAAAATTAAACTAGCTCTTTGGGGTCATCTCCTAGGGCCACTTCTATATCATTGGAAACATTGCATTCAGTTCGAATATCTGTATACTTATGGCAATCCATTAATATGTGGTAGATAGTCAAGTCTGTTTACACTTCGCACAAATCGGTGGTTGATCTTTTGTCAAAAGATAACCGTGCGTAAATCTTGTGTGCCCTATTCGGGGTCTTCCTTAAACGACTTCATCTCTTCTGTTGCCTCTTGTCGAGTATTTCCATGGACGGATGGAGGTTTTATTGTTCTGGGCTTCGTTCCGCATTTGTTGCCAGTTTTTATCAATATCTTCTTTGAGTGGTTGAGTTCCGCAGATGTAATTGATGTTGGGGTGATGGAGTCGAGTTGGTGGGCTTCTCTGACTGCTAAATCTGCTTTCTCATTTCCATCTATTCCCACGTGGCTTGGTATCCACATGGAGTAGGCGACCCTTTTTAACTCTCGGAACATTTGTATATGATTATGTATTTTTTGCACTATTGGATTGTTTGTAAATCGTTAATACTCCATAGGGCACTCAACGAGTCGGTGCATGACAGGAATTTTTCTTTAGTCGAGTGTTTGCAAATGCAGTGATATAATGCGAACTGAATTTCGAATAGTTCGGCCGAATAGATGCTGGTTAACCCTCCGTTAGGCGCGTGGCTACGGGTGTATCCATGACAAAGTTTAAATGTTCGTAGCAAGCGCATACATGGGCTGAGAGCTTTTGGTGGACTAATACCTTCCTAGGCAGGATATGTCTATTCGTCAGTATGCAAGTGACGTTGACCCTCCTTACAGCAGATCTTTAATTCCCAGTGTGTTGCCGGTGTAGCCAACGCGCCCAACGGTGTGCCCAGCTACGAGAATTGGCAATTTCAGTTTATCGTTTTGTTTTGTTGTTTTTTCAGAGCTATCATAACAAATAAAGTTAAGATGGCTTTATCCTCGAGCCAACACAGTTCTTTGAAACGCACCAGTGATCCAGATAGTCTTTCTCAATGGTTGCGAGAAGTTTCATCGGGTGAGGAGTCTGAGGTGGAAGATCTACCAACAAATTTGAAGCAACGAGCGAAAGAACTCTTGAATTTGCCAGAAGAACATACTCAACCCATTATAATCCCTAAAGACACTATAAGAAGATGCAATTCCTGTGAATGACCGGCAAAGAAAAAGAAAACATCGAGAAACATGGGTGCAAAATGTAAAAAAATGATATGTAAATATCATACGGGGCAAATTTGTCCTGACTGTTTATAAAAGCGGCTGTATATGTATTTACTATATTTTGTAGATAGTATTTTATTTTCCATTAATAAGTTTTAATAAAATAAAGTTCCATTACGTTTTTTTGCTTATAGAAAGTATATTAATGTGCTTTGATTAAAAAAAATAATAATAAAAAAAAAAGAATGTTATTCACTTCTATAAGAACTGATTTGCTCACCTGTATAATTGCTTAAAAATTGTATACATTAAATTGTTTTATAATAAAAAATCATTACATTTGATTTTTTTCTTATATAAATCATTTTTAAGTAATGGCTACACCTGTAACCAACGCGCCCAAGTGTGTCATTAACTAGGACGCGCCTGTCGGAGGATTAATTTGTTGAGTTTAAATTTTTGGCAGGCATTTTCTTCGTGGTAGGCACAGGAGGAAGACTCAGCAATATGATCTATCTATATGATCTATATCAATATGACAACCCAAGGTTGTTGGTATTTTTCTATTTTATTAATGAAAGTTTATTTTCCAATAGTTGATCTCTTGGGTTGAGTTTGGTGATTTGTGTACCTATAGGATTTATGTACGGCTGATGAAATGAATGGTAACCGTTATTGGAACGGGCTGGCAGAGAACAGTGAAGGCAGAGACCAAGGTCCTTCAATCACTGTAGTACCTAAGCGGGAGCTATTATGCACGAATGATAAACCCGTAAAAGCTGATTCAGAACATAGAAATTTATAATGGAGGTCAACACTTCAACTGTGGGTATCAATACGACGATATCCAAGCAATTCCACCCCAGGGGTTCAAGGCGCATATTTCACCCGACAGAGAATCCGCATTCATGGCAGAAGCTGTACATTTATATTTTCACTGGCTTGTAGATATTCAATATTGTATTAAATGATCGTCGAATTTCCATACATTCAGAATAAAGATAATTACTTTCCGACTATTATACTAAACTATTACACGGCAACATTCCCATAGATAGGCAAAATATTGAAACACCTACAAGAGACCCACATGTTCAATAATATTTGACAGCACACTGTAATAAAAATTAAATAACTACGGGGATTCTGCTACTATTGTTCCGTTCGAGAAAAACTGACTGTTGATACTTTATGGTATCTTTACTATTTCTGTTGACTTTTTATGATATGAGAAACGATTTGGTGGCTGTACCAACTATTTTATTTTTTAGATCTACAGATAATACAGATGTTGGGCTGACACCAATCCTCGAGAATTACATCAAAGGCCATTTGCATTCACCTAATGTCACAGTGCGATTTTCTCTCGTGTAATTATTGACCCCTGGTTCTTTGAGGAAAATGAAGTCACAGTGACAGTGAATTCTGACCTGTATGTAAACATGTTACAGGATTTTGTTTTCCCACGGCTAGCTAGACTTAGAGGACTCATGTTCCAACAATATGGTGGTGCAACGACATACACATTGACTTTGACCTATCTTATTTGATATTCAAAACTAACTAAAACAAAACGTTATGTATCTGTCTATATTATTATAAACGAATACAAATTTTCTGATTCATACAATGTGTTTCATTGAATCGCTAAAATTGCTACAAACCAATATCAATAATAAATACTATCCGAAATTATTATTATTCACTGAGTGTATTTATTCCTTCTCAAAAAGTTGTTTATTGAGCATTGCCATTTTAATAGAATAGAATAGATTAGAATATTAAATAAACAAATAACAATTCTGTCTTTTTAAATAACTAATTGAATCCAAGTTCTTGAGATCAACAATAATATGATAATAAAGAAAAACAAAAAACGAAAAACAATATAGTGTAAATAGTAAAATATAGTATAAAAAAGATAACTATAAGCATTCTATAAACCCTTTTCCGTCTTAATATAACATTTAACTGGAGTGTGGTCCATCAGCACTTATAGATTCCAGAGTATTGCATGCTGACGTGATGAAGCAGTAAATCTTGTGTAGTTTATCGAGGCTATCGATATTAAGTATAACTTCAATTTTATGTACATCACTGACTGCTGAGGAAAGTGTGTACACATTTTCCATTTTAATAAATTGTGTTAACCAAACACGCTCCGTCCTGCGGTGGGTCTCAAAGATGAACTGAAGATGAACTTTTGAATAGACCTAAAGACCTCTCCATAAATAAATAAAAATATTAGAGTGAACTTGACCATATTAGTCATTCTATTGAAAATGATATCGACCTCCACAATCTCATACGCTTTTCAAAAATATTTTCTTCAGTCCATATTTGGCTTGAATAATATTTTGCGGATGTCTGAAAACAAGTTACTTCTTCTAAACGTCAGCAATTCTTTGAGTCAGTCATGTATATTTTGTAGGGAGAATGGGTTCACGAGTTGTTTTTCCTACCTACAGCACGTTGAAAGAAATGCCCCACTACAAATAAAGCAACCATAATCTACGTTTTCCTCTTATACCTAGAAGTTTAAAATTGCTAGATGATCCAACTGCAACCAATAAAAGAAATGCTTGAAATCTAAGACTCTGCCAAGAGCTGGCGTACGATATCGAAAGCCTTAATTAGATTTAACTCTGTTTGCAAATTGCTCTATTCTTCGAAGCCAACTACTATAAGTTTGCTAAAGATTCGTCATTCGCACAAAGGCCCGGTTCAGTAGTAAATAAACAATGCTTTCTGCCTAGAGGCCTAATCTCCACTCTAGCAGTGGTATTGAAAGCTCTCCCTGACGCAGACAGATATCGTCCAAGTTTTAATTGGAACGGAAATTAACTGGATTAGCGCGGACATTTTGCTGGTTTGTTCTACCACTCGCTGGCAGGCTTTTCTCATGACGCTTCATAATTGGATCGACTCCTAGGGCTGGGTCGTGGGAGCATTTCAATGTGGTGTAAGAGAGATAAACAACTTATGAAAACTATTGGCAGCAACAAAAATCAAATTAAACTTTCTCAAAGGAACTATTTAATTTCTGGGTCTAACTACTCGAATAAAAAGTCCGTCACGCAGGGGCTGCGTAAACTAAGCAGATTTCCCACGTGAAGTTTTACAATAGAGAAATCTGCATACTACAATAGTTACGGAAACGGCCGCCAGAGCTCTCGGCGGAAGGTCCGAACAGCCGACTCCTGGCGACCACACACAGAATACAAATGCAAATATCTCGGTTAATATTCAAGATACAGAATAAACGTATAAAACAATATGTATAGTAAATTTAATTTGCAATAAGATTCATTCTATACAATATTTTCGAACCGACGCATAATAACAGATATATTTTGAATTTTCAAAAATCCCCCTCCCCCCCAAACCCCCCCCCCACCCACTGGTCCGATTTCAGCCATTAACGAACTTGATCATCCTTTTTACATAAAACAATTAAATTCCGAGTTTGGTAACGATCAAACAAAAATTGCGACCGCTAGTGCGTTAACAGACAAATATATAAATGGCATATATATATATATATATATATATATATATATATATATATATATATATATATATATATATGGGTGTCATGAGTACGATCTCAATAGCTGATTTTTCTTAAGGAAACTCTGCTAAAATGCCGAATACCAATGGAATGTTTCATGATATTTGCTATTGAGTTCGTAATCCTGACGCTCGATTTTTTAAAAATGTCTTCAAATTTCTATGACGAAAATGACTTATATAGATTTATATATTTGTCTGTTGACGGTCTAGACGTAGGAATGTTTCTTTGATCGTTACTAAGCTGGTGGGTATTTAAACGTTTTATATGTGAATAAAGGTCAAGTTCATTAATGGCGGAAATTCGACAAGTGGGAGGGGGGTGACTAACAGAGAATTTTTAATGCAATTTATAATTTCTTTAATTTAAAAAGACCGTCACGAAGGGGCTCCGTTAACTAAGGGGAATTCTCACTTGCGTCACGTATTTCCATTTATCTCATGACGTGAAAGTTCAATGAGAACAATATTTGTTATTTAGGCTTCAAATAAAGTGCTTCATAATATAACAGCTTATTGTTGATATGGCATGAGTAGGAGTGGCTGATTTCCCTTTATAGAAGCCCGAAAACAGAAAAACGCAAATATCTCGGTTAACATTTTAGATAGACAAAAAATGTACATATGAATTTTTATAGTACATTTAATTTGTAATAAGATTGGTTTTATACAATTTTTCTATCTGACGTATAGTAACGGAGATATTTCGAATTTTCGAAAATCCCCTCTAAACCCTCCCCTCCCACTGGTCCAGATGATTTCAGCCATTTACGAATTAGATCTGTCTTTATACATAAAACGTTTAAATATCGAGTTTGGTTACGATCAAACACAAATTGCGACCGCTAGAGCGTTAACAGACACATATATAAATGGCATATATATATATATATATATATATATATATATATATATATATATTTATATGGGCGTCTTGAGTACGACCTCAATAGCTGATTTATTTTAAGGGAAATCTGCTAAAACTCCGTTAGTTTTCTCCTATGGAATAATAGAAGCAGGAGGACCGGAATCATTCAATATTTTTACCAATGTTCAGTCAAATTTTGTTGAATATTTTTGTCTCTGAAGCAGTCACAGTTTTAATTTAGATTAATAACTTGTTGAAAAGGAATGAATACACAGAGTGAATAATAATATTCACGCATAGTATTTCCTTTTATTTTGGTGGGTATCAGTTTTAGGTAATCACACTTTGTTCAATATTTCTAAAAAATAAAATAGTAGGTAAAGCCCAGAAATTCCTGTCATATCATAACTCTACAGAAGTAGTAAAAATATCATAAAGTGCCTATAGTTACAGTGAAAATAAAAACTCCGCATTATTTTATCCTAAGTAACAATAGAAGTAGAAAGACTGATATCGTTTAATATTTTTGTCAGTGTACAGTTATATTTTATTGAATAATTGTGCGTTTCTTGGAGGCGTATCATTATTGTGTCAATTTATGGGCTGTTGGTATGCTGCAATTTAGTGGTCGGTAAGTAATTATTGTTATTTGTACTGGAACAAAATATACTATTTAATACAATATTGACTATGTATGTAACAGTGAAAATAAAAACTCCGCATTATTTTATCCTAAGTAACAATAGAAGTAGAAAGACTGATATCGTTTAATATTTTTGTCAGTGTACAGTTATATTTTATTGAATAATTGTGCGTTTCTTGGAGGTGTATCATTATTGTGTCAATTTATGGGCTCTTGGTATGCTGCAATTTAGTGGTCGGTAAGTAATTATTGCTACTTGTACTGGAACAAAATATACTATTTAATACAATATTGACTATGTATGTAACAGAGAAAATATAAACGCACAGCTTACGCTATAAATGCGGATGCTTCTTCTTAATTTTATTTAACAATTTTTCCCTCAGTATCATTATTTGAGATTCATTGCTTCAAAGATTGCTCAAGATAAGCACAAAGATTTCGCTTAGTTGAAAATAATAAGTCTGTCAATGACGGGTTTCCTTAACCAACTAGACTTTCACATGAATTTGCATTTATCTCAAAATTTAAGAGTTCAATGAGAACAATATTTGGTATTTAGGCTTCAAATAATGAGCTCCTTTATAATGAGTATAAAAGCTTATTGTTTATATGATATGAGTAGGAGTGGGGGTTTACAGAAGGCCAACAACTAAAAAATACAAATATCTCGGTTAATAATCAAGATAGTGAAAAAAATCCGTCACGCAGGGGCTGCGTAAACTAAGCAGATTTCCCACGTGAAGTTTTACAATAGAGAAATCTGCATATTGGATACACTTAATACTACCGTGTGTAAATTCAAACGGTAACAAGAAATCTATCAGTTCATTTTAATAAGCTCCCAACGGAAACGGCTTATGAATAGTAAACATATAGGTCTGCCAACCACTGAGAGCTGAACAGGTAGACATATCCTTCAGCGGAATGAAAAACAATTACTGATATACATCTGAATATAACACATTAACTTTATTGCAAACTATTTGCTATATCTAGTACTGCAATTTATAATGATTCAGAATAATTTATATTTTAATAACTAAAATTTTAGTAGTCCTAGAAATAAAGAAGGGGGGAGCATCAATAGAACGTATTTGCACATATCTCACAATTTAAAAGGTTAGTAGACAAGAAAGGTTAAATTACAGGAGCGCCGACAGTCGGAGACGGCCGAACTAATCCGGAAACTTCTGACAATAGCCGCAAGCACACTTAATAAAAATGCAAATATCTCGGTTAATATTCATGATGGAGAATAAATGTATGTATCAATATTTATAGTAAATTCAATTTGCAATAAGATTGGTTCTATACAATTATTCGATCCGACGTACAGTGACGGAGATATTTCGAATTTTCAAAATTCCCCCGTATAAAGCCCCCCCCCTTCCACTGGTCCGATTTCAGCCATTAACGGACTTGATCTTTCTTTTTACAAAAATACGATTAAATGCCGAGTTTGGTAACGATAAAAAAATAATTGCGCCCGCTAGAGCTTTTACAGACAAATATATATATAATTTTGAACGGACCTCATTTTCGTCATCTACAGGGTAGGATCGATGGACATTTAAAGAAAATTTTCGAAAATCGCGTCATGAGTACGACCTCAATAGCTGATTTCCCTTCTAATTCGCACCCCCCATATGTCCGATCAACTGTTAACTAACTTGATGTTTATTTTTAAATAAAACTTTTAGATATTCGTCTAAAATCGTCTAAAATTCGCGTGGAAGTCGCCCAAGTTGAGGGAGCAATGTCGGAGAGGGTCTATGCGAACTTCCAAGAACGCCTCTAGCACTGCATCAACGATTTCGGCCTCCACATGCCTGAGGTTATTTTCCACACTTGACTGTCTCAAATGCTATTTTCTTGTGAACCTTATTGCATCAATAAATTTGTTTTTGAGTAAAAATTAACTGTTTTATAACTTTTTAAAAACCGTCCGTCCTTTCTGCCGGACCCGTTACCTTCTTTCAGTAAACATTAGTGCTCAGCACATATTCATTTAATAGTGCGTTCAAACTTCGGGGTTTTACTAGTTGTCTCCAAAAACATGTTCTGAAGGAGAAAAATAAATATGTGGGGGTTTAGCTGAGCACAGTAATGTACAATATTCAACAACTTCGACCCTCCAGTAATTATGATGAATAATATAATTTATTTTTTAAAGACAAAAACAATAAGTCAGAGTTCAACAATAAACGACTCTTTTCCTTGTTTAAAACGAGCACAGAAAGAGGGAAAAAATAATTTTACACTTAACCTCAATGAGGAAAGAGTGGCTTGGCAACCGAATTTGAAGAGCGCCTCTGAGAATATTTATTTATGGACATCACATCAAAAGTGATTTGTCCTATCATATATCAAAAAGTCCGTCACGCAGAGGCTGCGTAAACTAAGCAGATTTCCCACGTGAAGTTTTACAATAGAGAAATCTGCCTAATAATAACAGTAGTAGTAACCTATTCTCACGAGGACGAATAGTTAGTGAAACGGCCACACTCACAATACAAATGCAAATATCTCGGTTAATATTAAAGATACAGAATAAATGTATAGAACAATATTTATAGTAAATTTAATTTGGAATAAGATTGGTTCTATACAAATTTTCCGACGTATGGTAACGGAGATATTTCGAATTTTCCTAACTCCCCCTCTAAACCCCCCCCCCCACTGGTCCGATTTCAGCCATTAACGAACTTGATCTTCCTTTTTACATAAAACGATTAAATTCCGAGTTTGGTAACGATCAAACAAAAATTGCGACCGCTAGAGCGTTAACAGACAAATATATATATATATATATATATATATATATATATATATATATATATATAATTTTGAACGGACCTCATTTTCGTCATCTCCTGGGTAGGATCGATGGACATTTGAAGAAATATTTCGAAACTCGCGTCATGAGTACGACCTCAATAGCTGATTTCCCTTAAGGGAAATCTGCTAAAATTGTACTAAGTTAAATAACAAAAGTAGAATAGATAAGAGATAACAAGTAACAACAACAAATACCATGAAACAATGACAAATAACAAAAGTGAAATAGATTACTATTTTATAAGTGAACAAAAACAAAATTAGTGGTGAGCATAGTTGGTGGATGATCAATAGGAAATGAATGGCTGAAAATGGTACTTTTGCTAATGATTGTTGTAATTTCCTCCTTCAGAGTAAACACATACATGTGTATAAACGCATATAATACAATTAATGCATATAATTTGAAATATTGACTGACTGTCGACAAAGAGACAATTTAGACATTCCACATGACTTACAGGAACTTTTGACCGATAACAGTGATTACATAGACTCAGCCATTAAACATTTAAAAGACACCAACATATATTACACGTTATAATCTACACTTTCTACACACTACTCTTCACTTATTTCCTATATTAGCAGGGTGTATAAACTTTAATTTCATTTATTTTATTTTTTTTTGGTTATTTATTTTTTTGGTTATCCCTTTTCCTTATTTTTTTAATTTATTTAATTTTTCTTCCCCCCTTTCTATAGTTACATTTTCATTTATATTATGTTCATTACCCTGATGTTTCTATATCGTACAATATCGTTTACTTCATATCACCGTATATGCTTCAAAAATCACCGTTTGCCAAAGTTCACTCTTTTCCCGTTTGTTGTTGTTGTTTGTTTTTATTATTTTTTTTGCATTTCACTTTTTAATGACACTTTAATAATGAGTAAATCGCCTGCGTTGCGGAACTCATTTAAATTAAATAAATAAAAAATAAATAATTTGAAATCTTGTTGTACACCACAGACTTAATTTGTAGGTTAACTTTTGTCGTATATTTGAATTTCGTATAGGTATAGTGACTAGGACTATGTCCTACATAAACTGTAGAGCAATTTATTAAGATAAAATTTAAGAAATGAAAATTAAAATCCTTGAATCACCCACTATGCTCATCCCCATTTCTTTTTAGCTATTGAGGTCGTACTCATGACGCGATTTTCGAAAATTTTCTTCAAATGTCCATCGATCCTACCTAGGAGATGACGAAAATGAGGTCCGTTCAGTATTATATATATATATATATATATATATATATATATATATATATATATATATATATATATATATTGGTCTGTTAACGCTCTAGCGGTCGCAATTTTTGTTTGATCGTTACGAAACTCGATATTTAACCGTTTTATGTAATAAGACAGATCAAGTTCGTTAATGGCTGAAAATTCAAAATATCTCCGTTATTATGCATCGGATTGAAAAATTGTATAACACCAATCTTATTGCACATTAAATTTACTATAAATATTGTTATATACATTTATTCTCTATCTTGAATATTAACAGAATGTCGTTTTTAACCTTATCTTACCTTCTTTACTTTGTGAGATTTATGCAAATACGTTCTGTTCATCCGCCCCCCCCCTTCTTTAGTTCTTGGACTACTAAAATTTGAGATATTAAAATATAAATTATTCTTACAATTCCGAAGCCGTTTCAGTTGGGAATTTATTTTAATTAACTGAAAGATTTCTCATTATCTAATCACGGTGGTATTGTGTTACTAGTGTGCAGATTTCTCTATTGTAAAACTTCACGGGGGAAATCTGCTTAGTTTACGCAGCCCCTGCGTGACGGACTTTTTTTAAATATTCTCATCACGCTAACTTGAATTTATAAAATGTTTATTATTTATTACTTTTGTTATTGTTACTTGTTGTTATTTTTTATATATTTTACTTTTGTTATTTGACTTAGTACAATTTTCTACTTTTTAAAAAGCAAATCACCTTTGATGTGGTATCCATAAATAAATAAACCAATTAAAATCAATTATTATCATTTACATTACCTGGTTTGCTCATACACTACTAAACTGCACTGCTTTGTTATTTCAATGAATTCAGATTTTACTGTATTCCATTTGTCATTTGAGATTCCCCTGTTTATTGTTATATTTCTTTTCAACCTTTGTTTTTTTTTTCCTTTCATGGTCTATGGTTGAGTAAATCGCCGTCGTAGCAGAACTCCTTTAAATAAATAAAAAACAGCGGCACTATTGGTTTCAAATTAATAGGTCACAGAGAACAAGGACGTCACAAAAGAAATACGTATATTTTCGTGAAATGTAACAATGATAAAGCTTTTGCACCGCTAAGGACGATTTGAAGGGTTACTTTATATTTTATTTTGTATCCCACCTTGAACCATGAAGGATTTTATGTTCCTTCCTCTGGAGATGGAATCTATGCAAAACATATTTAATCATTATATAATTCATTGAAGGGTTGATCTTAAATTGTTCAGATTAGATTATTGAGATTGGATTAACCAAAATCACTAAATCCTTTCTTCAAGTTCATAACATGAGGAGGACACCGCTTCTGTACATATGGATAGTAAAAAAAAATCAGAATCACCTGAGATCACCATTATATTTGTTTCAAGACAGTGGTCATAGGTGTAAGAAAATAGTGGGTGAAAGTATTTTTAAGTATTAACATTTGTACAATAGTTTTATATATATATTATATATATATATATATATATATATATATATATATATATATATATATGTGTGTGTGTGTGTGTGTGTATTTTGAAAGTCCGTCACGCAGGGGCTGTATAAACTAAGCAGATTTCCCAACATCAAAAGTTTATCAAGATTGGTACTATATAATTTTTTCATCCTAATAACGGAGAAATATTGACTTTTCGGATTCTCTACCCTCTAACCCCCAACTGCCCCCCCCCCCTCCTATTCTGGGTTCGATTTCAGCCATTAACTATTATGGTCTTTAGTGTTGAACGAAACAATTAAATATCAACTATGGTGAAGAACAAATAAACATTTTTGAGTAAGAACCTAAAATCCTAAATGGTGACGTCATTACACACCGTTTTTATACACCCCTCCCTCACACCGCACACAGGAAAAGTTCAATGAAAACAATATTTGGTATATGATTTTCCAATAAAGTGGTCTATGGTATACCAGCTTGATGTTAATACGACATGACTGGAGTGGGGGTTTACTAAAGGCTGAAACTATAAATCATAAATATCTCGGTTAATATTCATGATACAGAAAATATGTATACTACAACATTCATAGATCTCTCAATTTGCAATAAGATTGATTCTACAAAATTTTTCAATCCGAGATGGCAACGGAGATATTTCGAACTTTCCCCCGTCTAACCCCCTCCCCCCTGAGCTGTCCGATTTCTGTTGTTAACGAATTTGTTCCTTAGTTTTATATAAAACACTTACATTTTGAGTTTGGTAACGATAAGGCGAAATCTGTGACCACTAGAGAGTTAACAGATAAATATATATTTGTATATATAAATTAAAACGGACCTCAATTTCGTCATCTAATAGATAAGCTTGATGGACATTTGAAGAAATATTTCGAAAATCGAGCCATGAGCTCAAACTCAATTGCTGATTTCAGTTGAAGGAAATCTGTTAAAAAGGAAAAAAAAATAATAAAATACTAATTATAATACCTTATATGCTGTTAATATATTTGCAATATTACACGCTTTGGGAAAGGTAAAGAATTGTAGAGAAACTCCGGCAAGCTGATGTGTTTTCATTTCAGCCAACGTGAACGACAACCATATGAGATAAGGATTAAAAATTGAATGAGAATATGTTCCTTTGGAACTTCCTACAACCCTGGTTATGTGTGAGTTATTATTTGGAAAACCCATGGTGTCATACACACTGCGATAGAGTACTGAGAAGCTCTCTGTTCAAGATGTTCAGGGAACTCAAGGAGCGGAACCAAGGAAATTGTGAAGAGGGAAGCTGATAAAGCCACCCCCTCCCCTTTCTGTCAAGGTGCTTTCTTCACGTCTGCCAAGGGGGATCGAGCAAGGTTGTATAAATCTTGGGGGTGCACCTGGATGTTCATAAGTTTATATACAAAACTGTATCTAAAACAGAAGCTCATCCAAAAATTTGCCAATAACACTATGAGAGCTCAATCATTTTATATTTATTTGGTTTATGGCCCACATCGATGGCGATTGTCAAGATCTCTGTTTAGGGGGTAGTTAGAATAATATATTTATTCCTCCATGTACCCCTAGGTTGTACTTTATTTATATAGTATGGAAAATATTCCTTAAATATGTGTTACTCATATCCGTACTTTGTCTAAATGAATATAATAAAAGTTATCCCTTTTAAATCTTTTTAAGTATGCTGTAGACCAATTGTACTTTATTCTACATGTATTTTAGATATTTCTGTATTTGTGGAATATATTGGCCGCTGTCAGTTAGTAATTCTGTCTTATCCTAGGGTATGTGAAGGTTTTTTCGTTGAAAGCAGTCTCTCAGTATGTTTTTTATCGTAAGGTTTTTGTTGCTGCATTTGAATATAGGGTTGTCTGTCCTCGTCATTAAGTGTCTATGTGTCAGGTATGTGTGGCCGATCCTCCCGTCTAGTAGTCCTATGGCTCGACGGCCACTCCTTAATTGTACTTTTGATACTGCGAAGGTGGATGTTTACTTTCATCCATCCTGATTGTCATTTGTTTAGGATTCGATGGCGTATATGTCCCACTATGTCTTCGTATAGTATCGGTCTGCTGTCACACTAACTCCTCCGGGAACGGCGCCCGCCCTTCCCAAGGGCAGCAGTAAGCCTCCGCTGTACAGCCCTTGGGCAGGGGAACCGTAGGGACAGTAGGTCCTTAGTTGGCTTTGCTGTTCCGGGCCTGCGACCATTCCGGCCTTTGGGAGTAAGTCGCTTGTGACTTACTGAAAAATGGTACTAAGGGCTGGGTGGTGTCCAGAGTGGAGGCTCGCCTCCATCTGCCGGTCATAGACGTAGTGGTCGTGTGTTCAAAGCACGAAGACGACAGGCCAGGAACCTGGTACATGTGTCCTTCGTGTGGGAGCTGGTTAGTAGTGTTTGTCCCTTCCATAGGATCACTACTCCATCTTAGCGATTCCTCAGTTCCAGAGAGGTGTTGGATAGGTGTAGGTTGGATTAAGGCTGTAATGGCTAGGTGCCTCCGGCATTGCTGCCACATTTCGGATCGCTACACAATGTCATACTAACTCAAGGGTCCTCGTGTCCTGGGAGACAATATAGGGTAATTGTATTTTGATATGTTTGCTGTTTATAAATTTCTTCTGTTATTATGAGAGCTCAATCAAATAAGAATAGTGTAGATTCCGGTAATCTGAAATAGGTTTCCACACAAGAGATGAATTCTGAAAAAATGTATTTCAAATGGAACCAATTGCAAAATTGTGAAGCAATGCTTATTTAACAATGCAGCGAACAGGGTTCCCCAAAGAATAAAAAACGTCCATCACACAGGAGCTGCGTAAACTAAGCAGTTTTCCCATGTGCTCAAATACCACACTTGTGGTCTCATCTCACCACATACCCTCTGTTTATATGTAAAACCCTCCATGATGAAGGGGGGGGAGAGGGTTACTCACAGCAGAAAACAAGAAAGTACATAAATAAATGAATCTATTATTATCATTTTCATTACCTAGTCTGCTCATAGTCTCTTAAATATGTGCTTTGGTATTCCAAGGAATCTAGAAATTATTGCAGTCCATTTGTCATAAAATAAATCGCTTAATACTTGAGTTACGAAAAAACGCATACAACAACAATCAATAGTTTAAAATCTATCAATAGTTTAAATAAAGTCCGTCACGCAGGGGCTGAGTAAACTAAGCAGATTTCCCAACGTGATGTTTTACAATAGAGAAATTTCACGAGAGCTGAACAGTTAAGGAAACGGCCGAACTAGCTTTTGGCGGGAAAGTCACTTGTCCACTAGCCGCCCTGATTTCATAAAAGTGCAAATATCTCGGATAATATTCAAGATAGAGAATAAATGTATATAATAATATTTAAGGTAACTTTAATTTGCAATAAGATTGATTCTGTACAATTTTTCGATACGATGTATAGTAACGGAGATATTTTGAATTTTCAAAACTCCTCCTCTCTAAACCCCCCCCCCCTCCCACTGGTCCGATTTCAGCCGTTAACAAACTTGGTATTTCTTTTTACATACAACGACTAAATATCGAGTTTGGTAACGATCAAACAAAAATTGCGATCGCTAGAGCGGTAACAGACAAATATATAGATAGATATATATTTTCAAAACTGCATATATATATATATATACAGTTTTGAACGGACCTCATTTTCGTCATCTACTAGGTAGGATCGATGGACATTTGAAGAAAATTTTTGAAAATTCCGTCATGAGTACAACCTAAATAGCTGATTTCCCTTAAGCGAAAATAATAATTATTGTGTTCAACAGATCTTTTCTAGATTAGATACATGCAAATACATTCTGATGACCCCCCCCCCCCCGTCTTTTGATCTTGGATTACTACAATTAGAGTGACTGAGATTATTCTGATTCATTATAAATTAAATTACAAGATATAATTAATAGTTTGCAATAAAATTATTATATTATTTTCAGATATATTTCATTAATTGTTTTTCTTTCCGATGAAGAATATTTCTATCAACGTATTCAGCTCTGAGAGGCTGGCTGACCTGTTTGTTTAAAATTCAGACGCTCCGTTGTGAAGATTTTTCGATAACTAAATATCATTCATATTTATTCACTTAATAACACGAAGGTGTCAAGTGCTACAGATATGTATATTTATATGTTGTAAAAGTTCACTAGGAAAATCCGCTTAGTTCACGCAGTCCTGCTCGACGGACTTCTGAGCATTTACCAAACGTTCTCTATTAACATAAACATGCAATTCCTAAGCAAACCCTACTGAATCCTCTTCATACGTGCTCAGATAAACTGAAGCCTGCATAAAGAAGTGTTTAGATAGTGTATCAGGGGGAATATCAGCAGTGCTTGTTAAGTATCCCGAAACCACAATCACGTAGTTATGGTGGTGAGTCAGCTGTCTGTGCAGTTGCTATGTCATACTCTGACTCAATATCATCATTTTCCTTCTGCTAATTAGGCTGTGTTCTCTTTAAAATGAATCTTCAGCATATTCAATGTTCACCAATAGTCTTATTGTTCAATTTCAATAGTGGAACAACTATACGCATTGAGTATTGTCAAAAGACCCAATTCATCCTATGAATTCGGTATCAATATTTGTTAAATCCTGTGGAATAATCAACTAACAAATATATACTACCAACATCATCGTTCCTGTACAGCCAAATCAAGATCATGAAAATCTGATGAAAAGAGATTAAACTATTTAACTTAGTTATTGGAGCTTCGCAGCTTTGGCGATGTTGCACTAAACCAGAGGTTCCCAAACTTTTTTGTGTCGTAGACCCCTTGCCATGTTTTTCGGTTTTGGGTAGACCCCCTACTTACCTGATATTGATTTTTTGTAAATTTCTAACTGTAGTGAAGTTTAGTGTTAAATACTTAAAGTAAAAACACATGTTAAGTTTTATACATTTATTAATTGAATTTAAATTATTATTATTTATTAACATCCACTTTTTGCAACTCAGGCTAATTGGGATGGGTTATCTACAGGTTACCACCCATTTCTAGCCAGGGTGGGACTTAAAATGTTATTTAATGAATTTTGTCACTAAATAATTTCCTTTGCCCAGGTAAGAATCGAACTCACCACTCTAGGAATACCATGTGAGATTGAAGGCTTTAACTCACATGGCTAACCTGAGCCACGAATTTAAATTAAAACTACTCAAAATAAAATTTTGTGTCTGTTATATAAAATATACATAACATAAAATAAACTATGTAATAAATAAATGCTTTAGTGAGAAGGATGAACCTGATGCTTTAATAATAAATTATCAACATTTGGCGTCAATTTTGTAAGGTTTAATCTTAAATCTCCTCGGCTAATGATGTCCAGTCTGTTTCTTTTTTTCGTTAGGAGATTGGTAACAGTGCTGAACCCCCTTTCCACTAGGTATGACGATGGAAAGGAAATTAAAAATTTCCTCGCTATATTCCATAATACGGGATTATATGATTTGATTATTAAACTACTAATAACTGAAGTCATGATTGGCGTAATTTATCTATCTTTGCTAACTACGAGTATAAAACTAAAATTTAACAAAAAATAATGTACTTACTTTTCTCCGACACACTCAAATAAAATAACACTGATTCACTATAATTTGTGTGATAAACTACCAGTTTATGTTTTTTTGTTTTTTTTTTTTAAATATTTTCTTAGCACTTTCCTTTTCAAGATTCAGGAAACGAATAAACGTATTTGTCTCACATTCGTATTTATAGAGTGACGAATTGAACAAGTCAGTGCAAGTTGCGAAGCTCTGAGACTGCACGTATGCTTGTAACAAGATGATACTGGTATATCATTATGTGCAGGTTCTTACAAGTTCAATATGTATTGCGACCACAAAGCGAATGCCTACATACTACAACTTACACGATTTCATAAACATATATAATACATTTTTTACTTCATGGGTACTTTTATAAATAATGTATATGTCTTTATATTATAAGATAGTATAATGTAAGTAAATAGGTACTATCAGTGTATGTTGAGATCCACTATCGTAGACCCCTATTTTCATTTCATGGACCCCCAACATTTTTTTTCGCTGACATAGACCCCTCACAGGTTGTCATAGACCCCTGGGGGTCGATATAGACCACTTTGGGAATCATAGCTCTAAACAAAAGCTTCGTAAATTAAAAATCAAAACAAAACAATACTAACAAAATTAAACATAACAGAAATGGAGGACAAAACAGAAAAGGATAGCAAAACAGATGAGGAACACAAAACGTAAAAGGAACACAGAACAGAACTGGAAAGCAAAAAACGAAATAGAACATAAAAAAGCGAAATTAAAAACAAAAACGGAATGAAACACAAAAACGGAGCTGGAAGAAAATGGAAAAAGAGAGGTTTATATCTCTATTATTCGGGTGTGATGTTTCAAAAAATGTTACATCATCAATCTTAAGAAAGAATATGTGTTACAATGACTCTTAAATGCGTTCATTTTGTCATTCAAATATGGGGTTGAGGTTAGTCGTGTGAGTTAAAGCGTTGGCTTTAGTCTCACATGTTAATCCTTGAGTCGCGAATCCAATTCCTTGATCGGGCAATTGGAATTTGTTTAGTGACGGACAAAATAAATAAAATTGTAAGTCCCTCCCTGGCTAGAAAATGCTGGTAACCTGTAGAAACCCCGTCTCAATTAGCCAAAGTAGCAAACGATGAATAGTGGACTTTAATAAATAACTTAATTTATATTAAAAATCCAATGTTAACCGACTAATATTTAAGTCTGAAATAGAAATCCATTCCTTCTCATCCCATTTTAACATTGAGATATACAATCACTCCAAGACACATCTTACATTCAATATTGTTGAAGTGGGTATTTAATAACGTAGAAACAGACTAGTGTGATAACCAGTTAACGGTTTGCGTAATTTCCTTGACTTCTGTAAAAATGACCTTTACTGAAGAAGTCCATGATATATGATTTTCACGATAATAACATGGCAACAAGTCCAAAAATTACTGATCATTTATTTTGATTATCCTTATGGATAACAAAAAAAAATGTATGCTGTGTGATCAACATTCTTAGTTCCTTGAAATTTTGTCGTACACGAGTAGGTAGCGTAAGTACGAAAGCAAACAAAAAAAAAATGAAAATGACCGCCATACGCAAAGAATCTGTTGCGAATAGAAAATATTAATCAAATACATAAGTACTTGTGCAAGAAAATACAGAGCATTGTTCACAAGGACGCTGTGGTCAAATATTTAATTCATTGAACTTTCAGTATTTTAGCAACTCCACTAAATCAAGTAAATGTTTCAGTAAGACAAAAAACAAACAAAAAAAAAACGAATGTATGTTCCGTTTTCTGAAATGTTCAAAAACAGAAACATGTAACGAAAAAATTAATGTCCCTGCATTCTGTGAGTATTACCTTAGAAGAAAAATAAACAAGGTAGTGATGCTAATTGGCCAATTTTGAACGGGAGCATATATATATATATATATATATATTATTAATAAATCAGTAATAAACGGTGTTTATAAGAGCTCTTTTGGATTGAAAAATTAAACACACACACAAGCTTCACAGTTTTTATCACTCCACAATTTATTTAACAATGCACTACACACTTGGTTAATTATTCTTCATTACTACTCACAATATGCACTGATAGCTTCACTGTTCTTGTTATTTTACAGTCCAATAACTCACTCACCATCACTGAGGTTCACAAATATTCGGCACTGCACTGACTTTTTTACTTGGCGAAGTTAAAAGGCACTCCACTGTTTTAAACACGGCACTATACTGTTCTTTACAGTCACGGCACAACACTGTTCTTCAGATAAAACACTTTACAGTGTACTGCACTAAGACGCACTGATGATCACTTGAAGACAGCTGAGAACAAACTAACTAGCAGCGGCCGGATCCTTCTTTTATAGATTGTCGGAAAACATCAAAGGGAATTGCTGGTCTCTTCGAGATCTGGACTGGTATTGCCTAGGACGAGCGGGACCATATGGCGGCACCCCCTTGATCTCCTCTGTTCTTCCCAAATACCTGTCTCTCTCTGTTTAATTTTTCATGAATTTAATTTTCGCAACAATATTTTCCAAATGAAAGATATTTCATCTTGCATTTAAAGAAAGTTCCAAATGGCACTTGGTCTAGGAAGATTTTGGAAAGCATGTGCTTTTGTAAGGATATTTGGTATAATACTTCTCTTTTTAGAAGATTTCCCTTAAGGGAAATCAGCTATTGAGGTTGTACTCATGACGCGATTTTCGAAAAATTTCTTCAAATGTCCATCGATCCTACCCAGGAGATGACGAAAATGAGGTCCGTTCAAAACTATATATATATATATATATATATATATATATATATATATATATATATATATATATATATATATATTTGTCTGTTAACACTCTAGCGGTCGCAATTTTTGTTTAATCGTCACCAAACTCGGTATTTAATCGTTTTATGTAAAAAGGAAGATCAAATTCGTTAACGGCTGAAATCGGACCAGTGGGAGGGGGGTTTAGAGGGGGGGATTTTCAAAAATTCGAAATATCTCCGTTATTATGCATCGGATCGAAAAATTGTATAGAACCAATCTTATTGCAAATTACATTTACTATAAATATTGTTATATGCATTTATTCTCTATCTTGAATATTAACCGAGATATTTGCATTTGTAATCTGCGTGTGGTCACCAGTAGGCTATGTTCGGACTTTCCGCCGAGAGCTCTGGCGGCCGTTTCCATAACTATTTGTCCCTCGTGAATAGGTTTAAAGGTTAGGTTAACTGTTTTTTTGGGGCTAGAAACTACTGGGTTATTACGCCCTAAATAATGTTTTAGGTTTAGAGGTTTCTTACTACTACAGTTGTTATTAGGCAGATTTCTCTATTGTAAAACTTCACGTGGGAAATCTGCTTAGTTTACGCAGCCCCTGCGTGACGGACTTTTCTATTTTAATAACTGCTGACGGTATCCACTAACTACCTGACTATAACGTGCCCTTGATTATATCATACAGGTTAGTTCTATGATATTTGTTATTGAACTTGATAAAGATGTTAAAGAAGTATTGATATATTTGATGTTGGTGCACGTTAATATATTTAAACCTGAAACTGATGTGAGGCAGCTACCTCAGGTAGGGAATCAATAAATAATAAATATTCCCTCGAAATGGGGAATTTTTGGCTTTATCGGATTATTTCCAACCCAACCAAATATACTTTGAACATTCGCCCCACCCATAATTCCTGTTGAAAATGTAGTCCGAATCAAGCCAAAGCCGGTACTTATCCTCGGATTAATATTATACATCTGATGGTAAAGCTGGCTTATGATAAAAGCTCATCATAAAGGGGATATAACAGGATTAACTAATGTATTTTAGAAGATACTTTTGTAGGGAAAAGGCTTTCACAAATGGCATTAGGTTCAATTAAACGAGCCTTTAGACGGGACTAATTAAATGACTGAAAGTTGAGACAGACTTCCATTAGAAGGCAATAATCCTAATTAGAGAGCACAAGGGCGAATAGCTGTCATGGCGGCTTTGTTGAGACTGCTTCAACTTCATTAGGGACAAATTTGTCAAATTCGTTAGCTGAATTTAGTTAGACTACATAGTGAATCGCCGATAACCAATAAGGAAATAATGTACCCGTTGTCTGACATTAAGTGAAACAGTAACCCTTTTAGTTGCCCCATTAACTTGATTTTTGGGAAAGGTTGAAGGCAAACTTGTTGGAATCAGTTTATTAGAAGTAGAGATGATCCAAAACTCTCAACTCTTAGGGTTTCCAGTATTTCGTTTTAGCAGATTTCCCTTAAGGGGAATCAGTTATTGAGTACTCATGATGCGATTTTCGAAACATTTCTTCGAATGTCCATCCTCCTGCCTAGTAGATGACAAAAATATGGTCCCTTCAAAATAGTATATATATATATATATATATATATATATATATATATATATATACACATACATATTTGTCTGTTACCGCTCTAGCGGTCGCAATTTCTGTTTAATAGTTAGGAAAGTCGATATATAAGTTTTTATGTAAAATGAAAGATCAAGTTCGTTAACGACTGAAATCGGACGGAGGGAAGGGGGTTTAAAGGGAGGAAATTCGAAAATTTTAAATATCTTCGTTATTATGAGTCGGGCCGAAGCATTATATAGAACCAATATTACTGAAAATGTAATCCTGTAAATGTTGTTATGTACATTTGTTTCTTTATCTTTAATATTAACCGAGAAATTTGCGTTTTTTAGTTTTCGGTTTTCAGCAAACCCCCACTTCTTCTCATGCCACATTAACAATAAGCTGTTATATTGTGAAGAACTTTATTTGAAGCATAAATAACAAATATTGTTCTTATTGAACTATTACGTCAATAAATAAATGCAAATATATGACGCAAGAGGGAAATCTGCTTAGTTAACGCAGCCCCTGCGTGACGGACGTTTGGAGTATGGGAAGAAGAATGTTTCTCGCATTTCAAGCCATCCTGAAACATTTACATTAAGAACTTAAGGTGTACAAGAGTAAAAAAGATCAACTTACAGTTCACGAAGGCTGCATCATGTGGGGTTTGGGAACGGTGATTCCTCCTAAATACCGAACTTATGATTTGCACGGGACTCACATGGGAGTAGTAAAAATGAAAACAATGGCTTGAGAAAGAGTATGGTGGCCTGGGTTAGATAGACATGGAAGAGATATCGAGGACTGTAATCAGTATGCGGCAAAACAACCAGGGAGGAAATATTGTAGCAGTTGGCCAGAGACTACAGAAGTATGGTCTCGTGTACATCTAGACCTGGCGGGACCTTTCTTGCGGAACACTTTTTTGTTAGCTGTTGATGCCCATTCAGGTTGGGTGGAGATTGTAAAACTAAACTCAACAACTTCAGCGGTCATTATTAAACATATAAAGACATGGATTTCTCATTTTGGCATACCCAAGACCTTAGTTACCGATAACGGAACTTATTTCACATCTAGTGAGTTTAAGCAGTTTTGCAGACATTGGAATCAAACATGTGACCACTCCAGCTTATCATCCGCAATCGAATGGACAAGTCGTAAAAAATGTAGGGACAATGAAAAGTAGCCTGAAAAAGATGTGTTTTGAAAAGTCGGATATATCTCTAGAGGAAAATTTGAATAATTTTCTTTTTAAATACAGGGTAACACCTCACTTGTCCACGGGTCTTTTTCCAGCAGAGCTATTTATGGGGAGGAGACGCAGGTAAGATGGATTTCCTATGTCTGGAACAAAAAGAAGCAAACAAGAATATGAATGAGGACAAGAGGAAATCTGTGGAAGAAGAAAAACCATATGCCGTAAAATATTTCAGGCCGAAGGAGTTAGTCTACGTGCTAGACTACAGGAAGCCTGGAAGCCTGGGGTGATCAAGAAGATACTCGGACAGAACACTTGGCTAGTTGAAGTAGATGGAAGGCACATGAGAAATCGCGCGGATCAGCTGAGGAGAAGGGTGGTACTGGGAGAAGAAGGGGATCATCTAAGGGGGGAGATGTTTTAGATCAGATGTTTAGTAGTTCGGTTGTTTGGAGAGATCAGATGTGTTGTAGGTTGATAGAGGTATGAGAATATGATTTAATATAAGAGGGTAAAAATAGAAAGTGTATAATCAATTAAAATTAAGTTATCTAGTGTATAATCAATTACAATTAAGTTATCTAGTGTATAATCAATTACAATTAAGTTATCTAGTGTATAATCAATTACAATTAAGTTATCTAGTGTATAATCAATTACAATTAAGTTATCTAGTGTATAATCAATTACAATTAAGTTATCTAGTGTATAATCAATTACAATTAAGTTATCTAGTGTATAATCAATTACAATTAAGTTATCTAGTGTATAATCAATTACAATTAAGTTATCTGCAAACATAACACATTCTTTGTTCCACCGTGACAAATAAAGTAGGAGATAGGCCGTCCCTATTAGATATACAGGAACATAAACATAAACCTTGTTTTACTTAAATTCTTAGAGAACCCCCAAGGGATTTCAATGAAGTTTTATTTTTGGCTACCTACCCGAGTGTCTAACATACTGTGTAATAATGAGAATTGAGCTACAAGTGAGTGTTTGCGTCAAAATCAAAACATTAATTCGTAAATAGCATTGAACGGTATTCGGCATGATCCCACGAACACAATAGGACGCAGGAAACTTCTAAACGGACGATAGAATTTACACAGTGAGACAGAAAAGTTTTTCTCATTAAAAGTGGTTTGTTTTCCAATCAAATATTACCTGAATAGAAAAAGAGCATTAGCTAATATACACTGTTTTCCATTTCACTAGAAGTTTTAGTTTACTTATGGAGAATAAATATTTGCGCCAGTTACAGAAATTTTAACTTGAGCGTAATTGTAACCCTAGTTTATTTGGGTAGATTCAAACGAACACAAACAGTCAAAAATTGATAATTTATGTTTTTTTCTACCTCTGTCTGATTCGACCTTATTGAGTGTGTTGAGCTAGGATGTAGCGAGAGCTAACCCCCAAAGTTGAGTGTAAACAGGTCTCCCGAAAACCTTTGTTTCCAAAAATTCAAGTTCGAGTATGCACAATAAGGGGTTCTTTAAGTACGAATCCCTAGAAAATTTGTTTCTTAGCGTACAGTATGCAAACATTTTCTCTTTTTAACCAACCCGCTTCAATAGCTTGGCCGTGATGCCTACGTTTTGGACATGGGAACCAGAAGGAACAAAAACAAGCAAATCAAAATGGGAAAATAATGTATAAAGTCATCTCACACGAATATGTAGAGGGCTGTTTGCTGAAAATTTCAACTTAGTTTAAAGGAGACCCAAACAAGCACATAACGACAACATTTCCTAAATTTGATCATATTTTGTTGCTTCATTCTGTTAAGACATTTTTTTTTTCTTTTCTAAAACCTTCCCTATCCTGGAACAAACATGAGTTTAAAAGTTTCCTTGCTTCTAGAAGCAAAAGCGAGAACATCATAGCTGCAGTCAGACAAGAATTTCAGGAAGCTTCTAGAGCTAATTACTAGAGACTAGAAGAAATATTTCAAGAAGCTTCTGGAAACAATAGCTAGAAAATATTATCTGAAGTCAGACAAGAAACTCAGGAAGCTTCAAGACCAACAAACCAAAAACTTAGCTAAGGCCTTCTCTATCCTAGAACAAAATTGAGCTTAAAAGTCTCCTGAAAAAACAAAACAAAAAAAAACAACAAAAACCTGTTTCAAACTCTTATGAAAGGTCCACTTTTCACTTGACCATATAACTGTATTTACTATAGATTTACAATATATTTGTCGATATTAAAATCCTGATTGGATCAATAATTTCAAAATGCTTATTACCGACTTCATTATTATTCAGACCGTCCTTCAATCCTTTTTTAATTTTACCTTGGGATGCCATTTTTATTTCAACGTATTGAGAACGTATAACATTAGCATACAATATAATAATCATTGGCGTGCTATTCAATCAGTATCATTACTAATACAATGTAATTATTATATTTGAATTAGTAATGCTTATGGATTGAACCAATTATTCGGAGGTAGAGGCGAGGGTCACACTTGGCTTTAAACTGAATTATTCCCACTATTAAAAGGTGAGGAAATTATAACTTTACTCCGTGTCGAGCCAAAAACAGTCAGAATCCAAAAATATAACCAAGTCATAAAGAACCAATTGTGTGTTATGTTGCTTGTGACTAGCGTGTCAATCAAATTATAGAAATAGGCTATTCATTGGTTCTAAATACATTCTATATCCAGTCTAACTGAGACAAATGTCCTGAAAAAGTTTAGTGGTCACAATTTTTAAAAATTATTTATTCATTGTCATTATGAAAACATTTACAATTAGGTATAATTAAAATGTTCGCCTCCTTTCCTCAAGCTTTATTTAAATGCTTAGCACTTTCGGGGACAGAAGTCTAGTTAATGTCCATAGTTAATACTAATTAGTGGGAGATAGACGGGCTGAGACGCCAGAAGTTGCTCCGAATTACGTACAGAATATTTAAAGCAATTCGTCGAAACACATTCATCTTGCAATTACAAGTCGGAAATATTGACTAGCACCACTAGCAGAAATTCGAAAAAGTCAATCTATTATAGCTCCCAGGAAATGGACATTTGACTATGTACAGAAAAATTAGAAAATTAAGTTCACTATATATAATTGTGTTGCTGTTTTCGACCAGATTATATATATATATATATAAAATTGTAACCTCTGTCTGTACATTGATTTTTTTTTCTCGAAATTTCACGATAACTTTTCGTTTCACATGTCATAGACACCATAACTGCATTTTGTTTCTTTCGTGTGTGTTTATTTGTTTGTTTACTTGTTTGTTTGTTACCTTTTCACGCATAAACGGCTAAACCGAGTTTTATGAAACTTGGTATGTATATTACTACTAACCCAACTTAGACTTTAGGTTATGTTAATATTCTCTGAGACGAACAGGAGTGGGGGTTATAAGGAAGGGCTGAAATTAAAAATAGCGATATTTCGTTCCCTATTGCATTTTTGGCAATTATGCACATAACAAAAGTTGTTTGTTTTGTTATTTGGAGTAACTTTTCTTATATACACTTTTGACGTATAAATGAGTTATACGTTAAAAACTACTGCGGAAGTCAACAATTTTATTTGGCACAAAAAACTCAACCAACCTAAACCAAACTCGGTATGTGAGTTAGCACTATCGCATTCCTTATAATAAGCCATAATAACATTTCTAGGGACGGGCAGGAGTGGAGGTTATAAGGGAGGCCTGAAATTTTTTTTTTTTATTTAGAGAAACTTTTGCTATATACAATATCGTCGTATACCGAATTATAAAGGCGTTTATACGCTAAAACCTATAGCGGAAGAGAAAAATTATATTTGGCACAAATGACTAAACCGAACTAAATAAAACTCGGTATTGTATTAGCACTAACGTCTTCATTTTAATAAGCCATACCGACTTACGGGCAGGAGGGGGGGGGGACCCATAAGGGAAGTCTGAATTTACAAATTTTATTATTAACAAATCCACAGAAACGACGGGTATTAACGCTAAACGGGTAAATGTCAAAATATTGTGCAAAGTAAAGCCTTGCCAAAAAAATACCATCACCATCCAGCCTCAAATGAATTCCCGGGCGAAGCCGGGTATCTGAGCTAGTATATATATAAAGTAGTACCTGTACTTTTTAGTCCTGAAGAAGAGAAAATAAATATTCTCGAAATATTGGAATAACCTAAGATTTTTTCCCCAACACTGACCAAAACTCCAAGAAGTCCGTCGCAGGGGCTGCGTAAACTAAGCAGATTTCCCTCGTGAAGTTTAGTAATAGATAAATCTACATACTGGTAACACAACACCACCTTGAATAAATAGAAACGGAAATAAGAAATGTTTTATCCAATTTCAATAACCTGCCGACAGGAAGCGTTAGAAATGTAAACAAACAGGTCTGCCCGCCTCACACAGGAAAGAAAAACAATTTCTGAAATATCAGAATATAATATATTAATTTTATTGAAAACTAGTACTGTAATTAATAATGAGCCAGAATAATTTTTATCTCAATCAATCAAATTTCAGTAGTCCAAAACCTTAAGACGGGGGGGGGGGCAGGACATATTCCATGTACCTCGTATAATAAAGGTCTCTTCAATACAATGTTAGATATTTAAGCTTCGAATAATGTGATTTATGTATTATGTAGCAGAGTATTGTTTATGTAACATGAATAGAAGTAGCGGTTTGCTGAAGGCTGAAATTGAAAAAGGTAAATAAATCGGTTAATATTCAAAAATAGTGAATAAATGTATATAACAATAATTGTAGTACATGTAATTTGCAATAAGTTTGGTTTTTACAATTTTTCGATCTGATGTATGGTAACGGATATATTTCGAATTTTTGAAAATCCTCCTCTTTAAACCCCCCTCCCCCTGGCCCGATTTCACAAACTTGATCTTTCTTTTTACTTAAAACGACTGAATATCGAGTTTGGTAACGATTAAACAATAATTGCCACCGCTAGAGAGGTAACAGACAGATGTGTATATGTGTATATGATATATATATATATATATATATATATATATATATATATATATAATGACTATTAACGCACTAGCGGTTGCCATTTTTGTTCGATCTTTGCCAAACTCGACATTTAAACGTTTTATGCAAAATTAAATATCATGTTCGTTAATGGCCAAATTCCATTCCAGTGGGAGTGGAGGAATAGAGTGCGAGAATTTCGAAAATTCTTAATATCTCAGTTATTATGCGTCAAATCGAAATATTTTATAGAACCAATCTTATTGCAAATGCGATTTTCTATAAATGTAAGTTTTTCATTTTCTTGATTATGAACCGAGATATTTGCATTTGAGAGGTTTTCGGCAATTCGTATGTATCATTAAAACAGTGATGATGAGCTGGCGTACAATTAATATTTATTAAATATTGAAAATGATACTCTTGTTGATGTGTTTTCCGTAAAGTCCTCCTAGTGGGTAGCTGTTAACATTATATATTACATATATCTATATAATTTCAAATTTAGTTTTACAACACAGACTGAATTTGTATATTAAGTTTGACCGCATATATGATTTTCACGGCTGTGTGAAAATGTGTTGCTAATTTATTAGATGCCATTTGTCAATATTTATTTGTCAATAGTCCGTCGTAGAGGAAAAAAGACTTACGTACCGACACAATACATAAGTTGAACAGAGAATGGACGACATGTAACAAATCTTACAGCTTACATCAATACATACCAAATATAACTCACAACAACTACAACACAATTAAGAGTCACCATCACAAATGCACACAATTTCTAACGGAACATGGACAGATAGGACATTATTTAACAAGATTTAAAATTCAAGACAATGACAAATGTACTTGAGACTCACAGTAACTAACGATTTTATATACACTTTGTGACTGTTCAACATTTAATCAAAATAGATCAAATTTAATAATGAATATAATTTTAAAGGGAGGTAATTGGCCAGAACCAGCTCATATTATATTTAACAAATATAATAAAGAACTTATAAAGTTTATCAAAAGTACAGATATCGATGTAGCAAAAATGCATTAGAATGTTAAGTTGATTGTGAGGAATGGGAATCATAATTCAATATATTTACCTTACATCGACTCGCAAATTAAACATCGGTTGAGTTTAACTTTAATTGATTTGTTTTTTTTATTTTATTTATTTTTTCATTTCATTTATTAATTTTAGATGTAATTATCTTACTTATTTTATTATTATTTTTATATTAGATTAGATTGCTGATTAAAGTATACACATTGTAAAATAAAAATGTATTTAAACATAACCATACATGTAATATGCCATGTGGCATTGGATATGTATTCAAATAAATAACTCCTCATAGGGTTAGTATGAGGAGAAAAAAAATACTATTTTTATTATATAAATGTTATTCTGGCTAGCACACAAAGTGAAAAATTAACTTACTAGTTCACTGCAAACTGTCCCTTCTCTGTCAACTATTATTATTCCATTAGAATTATGAAGCTGAATTATCATTGATATTTTTGATGACCAGCATAGATATCAAGACTTGTTTGCTGATGTTTAAGCGGAAAATTGTAAATAAGTTAACATGATTAGTGGTTCAAATTGGAAGACTTTTTAGCATACTCAACTCCTCCTGAAAAAAGTTTTTTACAGGTTCTAAGAATAAACTATATATAAAAACATAATATAAAAATAATATTTACGCTTAATTGTTTTGATATAAAATCCAATATTTAACACTTGGATAAACTGACGAATACAAAAGTTTATTATTTTCCAGAGTCTTATAGCGAGGGTCACTAAATAAAAGCACTATTCACTTCCAAACATTTTATTGCATATTTTTCCTCCATATTTCGTTCATTTATAACAATTCTTTAGTTTTTTTTCAAGAACTAAAAATTATAAATTGAAAAAAAAGTGTTGATGTCGTTTTCGGCATTCTGTCGATACATGTGTTATCGTCAAGTGAACAAGTTGAGGAAATGGGTACGTCTTTGTCATCAAGTACTAGTGTGGCAATTCTAAATCTTGAGAGAACTATTTAGTTCATACATCCTTCATATAGTTTTAAAACTGGTTGGCAACAAGCAATAGTGTTCCGAATAGTCCATAGCTAAAAAAATATTTCAACTAAAGTCTCAATGTAAAAAATGTTGATTAACATTTTTGCTTATATTTATTTTTCTTAATTCCAGTTCGTATCGATTAATTGACAAAAATTAACTTAATTTCTGAAGAAATCAGGACGCCTGACACGTGTGTTCCAGTTCTCAACTAATTTATGTTAGCTGGGCAATGTAATTTCTTCTGTCTTTCTATCATCAGTTGCTTAGTAATTAAAAGAGTATAAGAAAGTTGTTTTAGTCATTTCGTTGACTTTGTTGTCCTAATAATTTAGTTTACATAATCAGTAATGCATCATTCAATAAATGTGACTTATTTTCAGACAGTCGAATAGAATAATAAGTTAAATATACTTCTTCTAAATAATGTGAAGGTTTGAGTTAGCCCTGTGAGAGAGCAAGGAAGTCTGAGAGGAATAACTCCTACCTCTGTGACATTAATATTCATAGCTCTAACTCCTGGTTAGTATTCAATGGGCGAAGCGGCTTCACTTTTTATTTTTAAGCCCTTGGGGTAGGCAAGTATTGGCAGCCCTGCTTTACTATATATCTACAGTTTTAGAGGCCTTCATAAATAGTTTGACCAGAGACTGGAGAAGGTTTCCTCCATGGTTCATATGTCGAAGTACTTTTCCGAATCATAAACTGTAAGTGGGTAAACATGACAAGCCCGTCACGCAGGGGCTCCGTAAACCAAGCAGATTTCCTACGTGAAGTTTTGTAACACAGAAATCTGCATACTGGTAACACAACACCACCGTGATTAAATACAAACGTTAATGAGAAATCATTCTGTTAATTAAAATAAATTTCCAACTGAAACGGCTTCTGAATTGTAAGAATAATTTATGTTTTAATAACTCAAATTTTAGTAGTCTAAGAACTAAAGAAGGGGGGCAGAACGAATTCGCATAAAACTCACAAAGTAAAGAAGGCAAGGTAAGGTTAGAAGAAGCTTCCACCAGAGCCGAGCAGTTAAGGAAACTAACTAATCCGAACTATACCCGACCATTAGGGATGGGTATCGAACTACAAAACATCGGTTATTGACAACCGATTAATATTTGCACTAATTAATCGATACGTCGATTAATCGACGTCAAAAAAATCGATTAATCGACAAAAACCAAGAAAAAACAAATTTCAATATTTATATATATATGTTAATTGCTAGTTATGATTATGTTGTTATTGAGGATTAACTAACCTCTTTCAATTATCTTTTAACAATTGCAGTTACCAGACAATCGAAGGATTTACACCTCTTTTTTGTTTGTGCTTACTAGCACATTTAAAAAATAAAACAAAATGTAAAAAAAAAAATATAAATTACATTTCAAAAATTAAAATTTAAAATTAAAAACTTAATCTAAATATTGTTAAAAAAAATCTTTGTTTGCATTAAAAATATTTATTCAGCAGGGTACATGTTTCGTGGATCATCCACGAATTAAGGTTTTTAATTTTTGAAATGTAATTTATATTTTTTTTTATTTTCTAATGTGCTAGTGAGCTCAAACAAAAAAGAGGTGTAAAACCTTCGATTGTCTGGCAACTGCAATTGTTAAAATATAATTGAAAGAGGTTAGTTAATCCTCAATAACAATAAAAAACAAATTTTTACTGATTGAAATGTAGCTAGTATTGAAAAAAAATTGATTGTGGAAACGTTGAACAATTAGCTTCAAAATATGAAAAACTAGTCCCAACTCTCACTTAAGAAAAATAAAAGAAGAAAAAAAAATTAAGTAATCGTGATTAAAGCATCGATTACCAGATTAATCAAGCATCGTAAACATCGATTAAAAATACACCGATTATTTGGAGTATTAATCGATTATTGCGATTAATCGATTAATCGATACCCATCCCTACCGACCATGTCCCACAAACTTCATAAAAATGCAAATATCTCGGTTAATATTCAAGATAGAGAATAAATGTATATATAACAATATTTATAGTAAATTTAATTTGCAATAAGATTGGTTCTGTACAATTTTTCGATCCGATGCATAATAACGGAGATATTTCGAATTTCGAAAATCCCCCTCTAACCCCCCCCCTCCCTCTGGTCCGATTTCAGCCATTAGCGAGCTTGATCTGTCGTTTTACATAAAACGGTTAAATATCGAGTTTCGTAACGATCAAACAAAAATTACGACCCCTAGAGCGTTAATATATATATTAACTAAGGCTATATATATATTAATGGGCTGGATTAACTAAGTTGATTTCCCAAGCTCGTTACGTATTTGCAATCACCTCAAAATGTAAAAGTTCAATGAGAACAATATTTGATATTTAGGCTTCAAATAATGTGCTTCATAATATAGCATCTTACTGCCCATATGACATGGGTAGGAGTGGAGGTTTACAGAAGACTAAAAATATCTCTTTATCTTTTTATATAAAATATAAAAAAGATAGAGCAAAAACGTGCGTAACAACTTTCCTCTACCATTACATTTTTAATATGATTGGTGTTTGCATAATTTTCAATTTTTGAGGTTTTTGCATAAAATAAGTAAGTCGACTGTGGTGCAGTATTCCAGACAAATCATCTGCACAACTTTCAGCAGCTTTGTCAGTTCATCAATTATGGGTTGACTGAACTGCATATTTTCATTTTTCAGTAAGTATTCTGCTTTCTTTCCAGCAGTCTTTTACAGTAAGATCTTACATCTTACATATAATTGTGTAAAGTTATTTTTATTTATGAAGGCATTTACGTCATTCATCCAAATTGTATCTAATTCAAGAATCAGTAAAGATAGGATCTTATGATGCAATCTATTTAGGAGTTGGATTCAAGGTTCTTCCTAAAGACATGCGCAATATACTGTGCGCTCTTATTAGAACTCTGGCAATTATTCTAACAAGACAAAAGTAATTGAAGGTTAATTGAGTTGAAGATTAGGAACATGGGCATGCATATGAAAACTGCAGTTTTCAAAAGTAGCATTAGATAGTGTAGTTACACAAAAAAAGTTTCTCTTTTTTTTAAAAGGAAAACATATAAATTGGAAATTTAATTCATTATAATCTTGTAGAATAGTTAACGTCAATGAGTCCATGTTTCGTCTGTGTATTAAGAATGATGTGGTTAAATTATGATTCAACTATACCTGACGTTCAGAAATTTCATCTTGATTGTGATGCATATATAATAATAGGGGTGTGGACATTACCGCGCAACATCTGCGTTTGTATTTTCCAGTTGTGTATTGGAATATGTGTGAGTATGGTGAATATAAGTGAAATAATATGCAAGACTGAGAAACTCATGGATGCGAAGATGGTATTTGACTAGAACAGAAAGTGAAAAGCACCTGGGATTGATGGTTTGCCTGGCTAACTCTCCAAAGATGGGAGTGAGCAATTGATGAGCCTGCGAATAACAGGTAGTCCTAAATGATCTGGAGGGAGGAACGCATCCTGGACGAAAGTAATAGAGGATTCACATGTTCAATCCTGAAGAAACGATCCACTAATGAGTGTGGAAACTACAGAGGAATCGCTCTGCTCCCAGTAACGTACAAAATTCTGACATATTGCTTAATAGAATGAAGCCGTAAGTTGGGGTTTGTGAGACAGGCTTTAGAAGAGGAAGAAGCACTGATCAGATATGTGCCCACAAACAGATACTTCAGATTCGGTGGGAGGCAGAATAAGATGTGCATTCCCTATTCATCGACTACGAACCGGCTTTGATTCAGTTGAGAGGACCAGACTTTGGAAAATGATGACGGAGCAGGGATTTCAGGGGAAAATCGTCAGTTGAAAAGGGCGTGCATCAATGGCTGTCGGGTGTTGCTTCAAGGGAGATAACTGGAGTATTCAACAGTTAAGTGAGGATTGGCACAAGGTGACTGCTTGGCCTCTATACTGTTCAACCTTGCCGTGGAGAAGGTAATTCGCGGGGCTTCGGAACAGGGGAAAGGGATGGACAAATTCCTTGCATATGGAGATGAAGTAGCTATCCTCGGGAGCAAAATAAAGGAGTTGATGTCTATCGCCGATTAGCGGCAAAGAAGAGGAAGGCTTGTAAGAAAAGACGAAGTACATGGCCGGCTTCCTAAATCTCGATAGCAGTTTGAGTGTAGGCGACCTATCCTTCCCGGATGTGGGACTGGAAAGCCATTGCTCAGGGCAGACAAAGGAAGAGGAGACTCATAATGATGGCTAAAGATCTCCGAAGCCAGTAAAGCCAACCAAAAAAAAAAAAAAACAAGAAGAGGATCAATAAAAAGACCTTGTTCTCAATTAGTACTTTATTATGCAGATTGTATTTTCAGAGGCCAAGCTCCATCATCAGAGCCTCCTGATTAGAGAAGTGTAGTTCACACAAAGCCGGGCACCCTCCGGGGTCAATTGGTTCCTCCATCGTACAGCTTTTCGGGGAATATATGAATATACATATAAACATGTGTATTTTTCTTTTTTCTGTAAGTGCCATTTCATCGTTACCAAATGTTTCTCACGGATGTTTCATGTGCGTCACGCTATTGCATTTATCTTAATGAGAACAATATTTGGTAATCAGGCTTCGAATATTATGCTTCATAATGTAGTGTCTTTTGTTATTGTGATATGAGTAGGAGTGGGGTTTACTCAGGGCTGAAAACTACAAAATGAAAATATCTTGGATAATAATCAAGATAGCGAAAAAACACACATAACAACATTTAAAGAATATTACCTTTTCAATAAGATTCATTTTATACCATTTTTCGATCCGTCACTTAATAATGGATATATTAAGAATTTTGGAAATCCCTCTAACCCTCTTCCCATTAATCGGTTTTCAGCCATTAAAGAACTTGAACCGATCGAAAGCGCTCTGTCCATTTAATAAATTGTTATTGTTAAGGAAAATAATAGATAAGAAGCAATGGAAATGTAGAACTGGCGTAGAATCACTAGAACAAGCTGGACTCAAAACAAATCCAACCAGTGATTTAAGCAAAAGTCTTACCAAGGTCATAGAAAAAGGAGAGTAAAACTTCTTGGGCATAAGGCACAACGACTTCATCTATATATATATAAAATTGTAACCTCTGTCTGTACATTGATTTTTTTCGCGAAATTTCACGATAACTTTTCGTTTCACATGTCATAGACACCATAACTGCATTTTGTTTCTTTGGTGTCTGTTTATTTGTTTGTTTGTTTGTTTGTTTGTTACCTTTTGACGCATAAACAGCTGAACCGAATTATATGAAACTTGGTATGTATATTACTACTAACCCAACTTAGACTTTAGGCTATATTAATATTCTCTGAGACGAACAGGAGTGGGGGTTATAAGGGAAGCCAGAAATTAAAAATAGCGATATTTCGTTTCCTATTGGTTTTTCGGCAAATATGAACATATTAAAAGTTGTTTATTTTGTTATTTAGAGTAACTTTTGTTATATACACTTTTTTCGTATACCGAATTATAAACGAGATATACGCTAAAACCTATAGCGGAAGTGAACAATTTTATTTGGGAGAAAAGACCCCACCGAAATAAATAAAACTCGGTATGTGTATTAGAACTAACGCTTTCATTATAACAAGACATACCAACATTTCTAGGGACGGGCAGGAGAGGGGGTTATAAGGGAAGCCAGAAATTAATAATAGCGATATTTCGTTTCCTGTTGGTTTATGGGCAAATATGAACATAACAAAAGTTGTTTATTTTATTATTTAGGGTAACCTTGGTCATATTCATTATTGTCTTTTAACAAAGTATAAACGAGATATACACTATAATCTAAAGCGGGAGTCAACGATTTCATTGGACGCTAACGAGTAAACCGAACTTACAAAAACTCGGTACGTCAATTAGCATTAATTCTTCCATGATTATAAGCTATATTAAAATTTTTAGGTTAGAACGGGGTTATAAGGGAGGCCTGAAATAAAAATTCGCGATATTTCATTGTCTATTTGTCTACGGGAAATATGACAATTTGGAGGACAGTGAAGACTTACATAAAAAATTAATTTTATTATTAACAAATGCCAACGACGGGTATTAACAATAAACACTGGGACGGGTAAATGTCAAAATATTGTGCAAATTAAAGCCTTGCCAAAAAAATACCATCACTATTCAGCCTCATATCAATTCCCGGGCGAAGCCGGATATCTGAGCTAGTCACAAATAAATTTGAAGGGCAGAGGTGAAAATCCTATTTTGAGGACAAAACATTTTCTGGAAATTGACTAACTAACTGGCTTGAAAGATTTCCTTACACTATGAATGAATTGACTAATTGATTGCTAAAAGGATATCTTAGCTCTATAATTAAATTAAACTGATTGCTAGGAGGATTTCCTATCTGTATGAATAGTAAGCGTAGTGACCATTTATTTTTCTCTCTACCTGCTTAGAATAACGGAATTATTCGTGCTTTCTTGTTTCCAGACTTCAGGAAACGCCCTAATCAACTCATTCCAGCATTATTCCCAATGAAAATGCAGAAAGTCAAGGAAAATCTTGTTGACCTGCGATGGTCACGTTCGATGATTTTCGATCATCCTACACAAGCGCTTTGAGTACAGACCTAATGGCTGATTTAATACTATTTCATTGAGTAAAGTGGTATATATAGTATTGACGAAGCTATGCTTGGGCGGGTAAATGGTTATAGATAGGGCTTTAGAACGTCGACCCCGCGCTCTGCTGGAGGAAGTGCTAATCGGAGCAAATAGCCTCCTTATCCCTTTCGCTTCCTCACGCTCTCTCTCTCTCTCTCTCTCTCTCTCTCTCTCTCTCTCTCTCTCTCTCACACACACACACACTCTCTCTCTCTCACACACACACTCTCTCAATCTCCCGCAGTCACTCTCTATTAGATCACTTCCACCAGATAGATCATCTATCCCCAATGGACTTACAGTTAGTTACAATGTTCACCCTCTTTCCGCACGAAACATTCGCGGCAATTGCCTGGAAATCCGCAAAATCTTAAGCTAGTGGTGAAACGAGATCTGCATCGGAACCTGGTACGTGAGGACGCTGCGGTAAATCGGTAAATTAGAAGAGGTAAAAGGGCACATAAAAATATGTAGTATACACATTTTAGGTATATATGAGACTCGGCAACATGAAAAGGGGTAACTCTGTTGAGATGACTACAAGGTGATAGCGGAGTTGAGGTAAGTAAGAATGGTTCTGTTTTAGTTTTGAATAAGAAAATGACAGGCAAACTCTTCAACTTCTGCCAGGTAAGCGATCAGCTGCTGAAGATTAAGGTAAGTTGTAAACCTGTTACCTCAGTTGTAATATAAGTATTTACTTACATCAGAATAAGGCCTAGGAAATAAGAATAATCGCGGTGAAATGTTATTGCCGTTCTGCAGGGAATATGATTTTGTGATAACAAATACTTTTATGACGTTCCAAAAAGTAGAATGCATACTTGGCCAAACCAACTGATAAAAAGCGATAAGCAAATTGATTAAATTTTTGTTATACAAAGGATTTGTACAAAGGACCGAATGCTAGGAGGATTTCCTTACTATATAATTAAATTCACTAACCGAATGCTAGAAAAATTTCCTTACTGTATGAATAAATTGACTAACTGATTTCCAGGAGGATTTCCTTACTGTATAACTAAATTCACTAACTGATTACTAGGAGGATTTCCTTACTCTATAATTAAATTCACTAACTGATTACTGACAGGATTTTCTTATTCCATCAATAAATTGACTAATGGATTATTAGTAGGATGTTAATACTCTATGAATAATTCATAGAGAGTAACTAGAATGTAAGAATGTATAAATCGTATGTGATTATAAGTGTCCATTAACACACAAAGTCATCTACAATGGTTCAATAGTTGCAAAAATACAGACTAGCCTAGGCCAAAATGAGTGTTTTACGCCACCTTGATAGTTTTTCTTTTGTGTTGCAGAAATCCTTTTGTCTAATGTCCTGTGTCTAAAAATAGCCTGCGTAGAATGAGGGGGGAGGACCTTCACTATTCTAGAAAGCCGTACTTCCGACAGGCGAGGCAATTTCTCACCGCTTCCTCCTAGAGTCCTTTGTCTCACAAAACATCTGGGTTTTAGAGATCCTACTGTTTTTGTCTTCTCATAGTGTACCGCAGAGGGCTTTTTTGTGCCAGCCATATGTTTAACATTTTCAAACTTGAGTAGTTTTGTTCGATCCTTCCTACGACTGTTGATCCGAGTTTGTCTACTGACATCCGAAGGGACTGCACAAATGAAGCAGGTATCCGTTATTTGAACTGGAATAATATCTGAGAGTTATATCCAAACTTTTTTTCCTAAGAAAGGACAATATGGAAACAAAACTTGAACCGGAAGCTGATGTATTAACGTAGGTAGATGAAAAAAAAAATAATGGCTACACTTCCACTGTAACGATTTAAAGTAAGTAAATAAATGTAGAACATTAAAATAGTCTCTGTTAAGTTTTTCAGATAGTTTTAATGTTGTACCGTTACTTACTAAATTTAAAAAAATTGCCTGTTGATGTGTGAAAGGTTTTATGTGTTATTTAGTTTTAAGAATGATAGATTTTATTGCTATATGACAATGTTATCTATTTTACACTTTATCTAAAATATTTTAATACAGATAAGTAATTATTGTTTTTGTGTGTCAACAGGGCGGTGATGATGTACTACATCGAAAGTGCTCTGTCATTTAAATAAATTGTGGAACAATTACAGTGGAAGTTTACCCATTTCTTTCATCTAACTACATACGTTAGAAGTCACTTCCACCTGCCAGAATACCAAATCAGAATAATGTATTAACTTTGAGTGAAAAATCACCCCTTAATATTCTAATTAGAAAACATATATAGAATGCCAATTTTAGTGCTAGATTTTATACCTTCTTACAACCCTAATATTTAGACCGATTTTGGCTATTAATGAACTTGCTCTCTAGTCTAAGCAAAATGCTTAACCATCAAGATTGGTAAAGAAGAAACAAGAATTTACACTGTGAATAATGAAATATTAATATGGTCACGCTTTGTTGTGATTATTTATGCATATATGGGCAACCACCGACCCGCTGTAAGGTAAGATCCTACCCGCGAGACAGAAAAACCCGATTAAACAAAAATTATACACTACTTACTCCAAATGAGGAAGATGATGAGAGTGCGTTTGGCGGTACTTATAAATGCGAACAGTTCTTTTCAATTATGAAAGTTAATAAATCAAAATATCGTACAAGGCTGACTGAAGATAATTTCGAAAATTTGGGAAAGTTCTTTTCGTCTTAATATCTGTGGAATCAATCTGAACATCGACGGATTAGTTTCCTAAATTCAAGCTCAAGTGTCTCATTGATTTCGGTGTTACTATTTCACATTCGTTGTTGGTAATAATTCCAAATGTTACGATTTTATTATAATGTTGTACATTTTTTTTTTCATTTCATTGTGTTGTTTAAATAAGTTTTATTAGAATTACATTGTCGTATAATTTCCTGCCTGGTATTTATCTATATAAATACTAATTTAAAATGCACTGCATTTAAAAGAAGCCCGCGAACTTATTTGCACCCTAAAGTTTGGGCGGCAACATGTCAAAAGTTGCCCATACCTGATTTACACTAACAGCAGTCGTGAGGGAGAAAATGTGAGTTGTGTTTTTATACTTTTTTTTTAGAATAGATAGGCTGGCAGACCTTTTTGTTTACATTTCAAGCGTTTTCCATCGGGAGGTGAAAGATTTCTTATTACCGTTTGTTTCATTCACGGTGATGTTGTGTTACCAGTATGTAGATTTATCTTTTACTAAACTTCTCGAGGGAAATCTGCTTAGTTTACGCAGCCCTTGCTTGGCGGACTTTTTGTATTCAACTCTCCTTTTGGGTAGTTGCATTGGGTTTTGCTAAGTTCTGAGGAACTGCTTGTTGTACTAGCAAAGTGATGACGGATATATTTTCTGCTAGCTGTGATGATGATGATACTCTTCTGACTGCTCCAGTGGTTTCTCCTTTAGCTTTCTAGATTGGTCAACTTCTGTCTGTCATGCAAGTCCCTTTCCCAGGGGGCAGCAAAGCTAGACCACTTCTTAGTGGACACTAAGAAGTAGTAAACATAGACAGACATCTGTGTACTCTTGTGGTTCTCGAACTTAGATTCTCCTCCAGGAAATTAATGTGCCGATTTATAAGGCTAATAAGGCTGGTTGTCTCATAAGCCAGCTTGAGTATGGCTCTTTGGGCAACATAAGGCCCTTACTGTTTTTCAAGAGAAAGCCTCAAAAAATGGTTCTATGTAACACAGTGAGGCACTAGGAAAAGATAGTCAGAGGTCGACTTAGAAAATGAGGAGAAATTTGCTGAAGCAGAGGGCCCTAGAGATAATGGCCCGTAATATTTCTTTGGGGGGAGAGGAACAATATAAAAATAAAATAGAAATCAGAAAGTAATTCAAAATTAGATGTCATTTATTCAATTTTTCATCTATTTCTTAACATCATTTCTAACGTTTCATACTTTTGTCGAACTAATCTTTTAATATAAATTTGATTACAATCCTACAAAGGATGATACTTTGTTTTTCATAGTAATTTCATAATATTTATCAATTAAATTTGAATTAAACCAATTACTCAGAACACTTTAAAGGTTCAAATAAAGCTTATATTGTAACACTGGATTGACTATAGTTATTTTAAAACATATAGTACACCTCTCAAGTAAATAATGTTTTTGAACAGTAAAAATAACAGTGTTGAATAAGTCTTAAGTTCAATGATATTTTTCTGTGGGCAAGAATTAAAGGGATTGAATAATAGATACGAGATTAATGGTCAGTTTCGTCCTTCCAAAAAGGCAGAGCGGTTCAAACTTGTTGGGGCTGTGTTTATTAAATGCGAGAGGGGGTAAATTAACCAAAAACTTGATTTTTAGGTACCTTAAAATTTGTAGTAATTTAGTTAATGGTTAATTTAATAAATAAACATCAATTAAAATATTGGGCCTGTCCGGGATTTGAACCCGGGACCTCTCGCACCCGAAGCGAGAATCATACCCCTAGACCAACAGGCCAGATGAGCAGGTTGGCTATTCCTTACTCCGACGTTCGATGGGCTTAAAGTGTCTTCATTTCCTTTGTTATTCTAACTTTTACAATGTCCATTACTTTGTAAGAAGTAAATTTATAAGATAGCAAGTTAATGAATTTACATTTTTCTAAGCCATGATGTCTGTAAATACATTTAAATAATATAAACGCGCCTTACCCATTCAAATGAATATGTGTATATATTTATCAGGATGAATGTAATTTTCTCTTTTTTTAATCAAATATCCAATTGGTAAAAACTTTATCCCCCAAAACTACTAGATACTTGTTTTTTTTATTTTTTATTAATCTGATGAATAGTCTAATTTAATTATCACATTTCATTTTTTCGTGGGTCACAAAAGTGTATTAATTCAGGACTTATTATTTCCTGTTTTATATAAACTAGTGACCATTAACTTGGGGAATTTATTATAGTTGTTCTACCATGTGATATTAGATAACTATCGTTTTGTTAAAAATTTAAATATTGCATTGATTGATTTTTTTTCTTTTTTAATCCATGCTTCATCTTTAAGTTTCCGCTCAAATTCTGCAAAATAAAATTTCTACAAGGTCATTCGTTTTTTATAATTTATTAGTATCAATTCCCACAAAATGTGGAACATAAAGTTGATCATATATTAGAATTTATTATTCAACTTATTTCATTTTATTTTTTGAACAATTATAGAAAATTAAATTATAACAAGATTGCTAATACAAGATTTTTCAATCCGCCTGATAGTAAGGAAGGTATTTGATCCCCCCCCCCCTATTTGCAGTCCGACTGATAGAAGTAGAAATTAACCAAATATGGGATGAGCTGAATATATTTCCGTTAAATGTTAACACAACATAGCAGGATACGTTAAATAAATTCGTTTTCTATAAAACATTAACTAATATTATGCCAATTAATTTCTTTACATATCATTAAATAGCATTTATGCTTATATAACACATTGGTTATAAGTACTCATTAAATAAAATCCCCTATTCCGACCAAGGCTAGAAAAGGGTGGTAACCTCTAGATTACACCTCCCAATTAGCCAAGTAGCAGAATGTGGACATTAATAAAAAACATTCGTTATACAACTAGCGCAAATTACATGAATACGTTTAATAAAATTTAAAAATTATATATAATAAATTAATTATTTTAACAATACTTAATACCACTCAATATATATAATATTCAATTTAAATTTATCGGCAAGCATTGTTTATTAAAAGATGGCATGCTTTATAAATAGTAAGAAACTTTTCTCCAGATTAATATGTGATAATTAAATTACTTTTTGACTGACATGCAGGTCAAATATTTTGTAGTTTTATTAAAGAATTAAACATTCTTATTGTTTGGGCGGAAAGCTTGTGTTAAAAGCAAGATTAAGAGAGAAATTAGACTGAACCACTGGTATTTTCTCCTGGAGAGAGGAGGGAAAGGAACAAGAAAATAAAAAAAAAAAAACAACTATGTGAGTTCTCTTAAGAATTAGGTATATTGAATAGTTAAGTATATATCTATAATAAAAAATGAAATTTAAGCAGTAAACAAACTTTATGAACTAATATGGCGGCCATAACTATACACACAAAATTAGCGGTGGGTCCTATAATATATATGAGTACTCATGCGATACTTGCGCACATAATGCTAGCATTATTAAGTAGTTAATAGCGGGAATCATGCACTTCCTAGAGATGATGAAGTCTTGTTGCGGTGATAAAACAGGATCGGCACGTGGCAGAAAAGAAGAAAAGCGGGAGCAGAGGAACGTGTGTTGACTCCAGCAGAGGTACACATAGACTGGCATGTCCCTGCAACGGCTGCCTAGATCAGCTGTATGCCACAGCCTTCTCGCTCTGCAGGTGTGTGTGGCGGGTTTATGAACTAGCCAAGCTAGCGCGGGAAACACAATTCAAACTGGCGACTGAACACTTATAGTATTCACCTCGTGTACAAAAATATCTTTCAGACGCTGAATTCTTTAATATATTTTTAATCAAAGAACAATTTTAATAACTGAAAGATTTCCATTATCGTTTGTATTAATCCACTTAACATTCACGGTGGTGTTACTTGTATATATATATATATATATATATATATATATATATCTATATATCTATATATATATTTATTTATCTATTGTAAACCTTCGCGCGAGAAATCTGCTTAGTTTATGCAGCCCCTGCCAACACACATGGGGCAATACTCTAAGGATTTTTACACCTCACATTTTACGTGAAATACGCTTCTCTTGAAATATTTATGTATTGTGGTGGGGATTTTAAGCACATTCTTGTATCTTGTTTATGATTATGTGTTATATTATTCCGGTAAAACAAATTTATGTTTTGTTTCACAAACAGTCGTTTTAATATACTAAAAATAGTAATGGACCTAATATGAACCTTGGGGAACGCCACGGGAATCACTTGTTGCGATTCTGGACAAATTTTATATCCCCTGATAACATGACATCTACTTTCTGTTTTCGGTTACATAGATAAGGGCAGAAAAGTTCAAGAGCACGAGCAAAGCCCTTTATTCCAGAAAGTTCTAACTTATTCAGTAGTATTTCATAATCTACTAAGTCAAAAGCCTTTATTAAATCAGGGAATATTCCAATTACGGTCTGATTTCTATCCAGAGAATTAATTTTATCTTCTAGAAAGTCATATGTTGCTGATGTAATAGACTTGTTTTAGGTGAAACCGTATTTCCATTAAAAATCATTTTTTCAAAAGTTGTCAAGAAAACTGGTAGGAAGAATAAGGGCCGATAATTCTCAGACCATCAAGGATGCATTTATTAAAACTTTCAGTTGAGGTTAAGACGATATTTGAAATCGTAAGCCTTCCTTTATTAGATACTTTATCCTTAAGGGAAATCAGCTATTGTGGTTGTACTCATGACGCGACTTTTGAAAAATTTCCTCAAATGTCCATCGACCCAACCAAGGAAATGACGAAAATGAGGCCCTTATTAAATGTATAAATTAAATATATATCTGTTAAAGCTCTAGAGGTCCTAATTTTTATTTTTTCCTTAACAAACTCTACATTTAAACGTTTCAGGTAAAACTACTACTAAATCCAACAATGGGGAGAGGGATTTAGAGGGCGAATTTCGAAAAATCTTAATATTTCAGTTATTATGCGTTGGATCGAAATATTGTATAGGGCGAATCTTATTGCAAATTTAATGTTCTATAAATGTTGTTATGTTAATTTTTTTACTCTGATGATTATTAACGGAGATATTTCTGTTTTCAGCCTTCAGTAATCCTCCACTCCTCCTCAAGTCATACTAACAATAAGCAGTTATATTATGAAGCACTTTATTTGAAGCATGGTATCTAGCTACATATTGGTCTCATTGAACTTTTAATTTTTGTGGTAAATGCAAATAAGTGATGCACGTGGGAAATCTGCTTAGTTAACGCAGCTCCTGCGTTAGAAACGTTTTATTTTTCAGAGATAGGGTTACTTTGATCAATTCTCTCTCGGTAATTGGGTGGTAAATATACCGATTTTGTTAAGGGAACTCTCGACTTCCTATCCTAGTGCAAATTAAGCTCATTTGAAACCACTATGATCTGAATTCATAGTTTTAGTTCCGCGCTTTACAATATTCCAGGTACATTTTATTCTTATTGTTTCTTAAATCAATTTTATTTTTGCGGCAGTTGCATCAAAGGTACCGACTATAAATACGTCGGGAAGGAGTATGAACTAGCTTTAATTATATGTAAAGCTTCAACCGTTTTGCTGGAAGTTCTTAAACCCGCAGTAAAAAATTCTTTAAATTCCTTCTGTGTCTGTGTTAGCGACGGTTTTAGAGGTACTATGTTATTTGAATTCTGTAAGAGTTTATTGTGAAAATATTCAGAAATACAGTTTCCAGTCATTGGTTCATTCCTCAAACAGTCTTTCATCATATCTTAGAGCTCTGGTTTTGGGCTGGTTGGTGGAGGTCCATGTATTATAAATATTAAAAAATTAAAACCAAACGAATATATAAAATACAATGCTACACTTATGACTAAAACGTTACCAAATAAATATTAAATGAAATAAATATTAAAAGAAATTTGACTTGTGAAATATTTTTAATATTTGACAAACTTTGTTGACGTTTACATTTATTTATTGATTTATTAATTTATTATGTTTTTGAAAGTATAAATGTTGTGTCACAGAGCACTGAAGATGGGACGGTTCGCCCCGAAAGTACTTTGCCTGTAATAAATGAAGTATTAAGAGTGGAGGTGTTTGACCTTTTTGATCCTTCCGTTGATATCTTAGAGCATTTTTTAGCTGTTCTAAATTACTTTGATAAATGCCTCTAAAGCAATTCCAAATGTTTACTGTTTGGGAATGTATTCTTTGCGGAAAATCGAATCCTTTCCCTTTTCGAGATCTGGTATTCCTGAATGAATGAACATGGTCTTTGTACGGCCCGAGATATTGAAAGCTATATAGTCAATTCGAGACACTACGCTTATGAAACGTGTTTCCCTTGGGACTAAATTGTAAGGCTAAAATGTTTTTAAATAGATTTGCCAAATGTATATCTAGCAAGTATAGACAGTTCCCAACACAATATAAGTGAATGACCTCATTTCAGGTCATTTGTATTGTTCTTTCCAGGTAGACAAAAAAGAATCTTGGAGTTACCTTTCTGTAATTTATGGGTGCTGGAATCCCCACAACACTTTAAGTCTCCATCAACATTAACATTGACAGTTCAGTTATGGGTTGAAATATGGTTTTGTTTTCGGAGTGGCATTGTTTTCCCCTTTCATCTGGAGGTGATTATTTTTGTCTTCATGTTAATACATTATTTATTCACGTTTAAATTAATTTATTTGCATGCATACGAGTCATTTTGTGTTCGCGCGCGTGTGTGTATGGTTATCGTTTTTATTCTCCATATAAAGTTTAGCAAGATACATATCAATAAATAAATTATATCCATTTTACGTAAAACAGATTTATGGCGTTATTAATTTTTCTAAACCAAGGTTACCTTATCATCTGTATTTTATATATTTTATTTTCACGCCATTGTTTATAAGTATCATTTGAAAATTCCTTAGATTGTAATATATAATCTGCTATGCTCTCTGATTTATGATTTTTTTTTTTGTTTAGAATAAACAGTGTGAAGAAATCGAGTTTCTGTCTAACCATATTCCAACTCTGGTTAAAATAACTTCAATTTGCTGTCATGGAGGCTTGAACGCTAGACTCAAATAGACTGATTATTATCTGAGATTACTATTTGATATTTTGCATTGTTAACCAATTGTACAATAAAGAACTCTTAAAATTTGTATAAAAAAATATAATTTTTAAAATATTCCTTGGAAAGATTTTTGTTGTGTTTGAATTTGGTAAAGGGTAAATTGTGAAAACCATTGGCCCTGAAGATGATCCTATTTTGAATAGACGTTAGTGTTTAAATTTCTGGATATTGGGGCCACTGTTCGACAAAATTGCCTTTACTGAAACCATATGTTCATTTCAGAATTATTTTAACTTGTATTAGAAGTTAATGAAGAAAAAGATTTTATTTTATTGAAATAATTGTAAATAATTAATATAAAATAATTGTAAATAAATAAAGTCACAGATGAGATACTATACATATACTTGCAAATAAAGACATTCTGCAGGGCAAGATTTGAAAGCTTCTAATGAATTTGAGACCTGTATTATTTAATATCTACACATTTAATACGTAGCGGTTTTGACAGAAAAATAAACTACACACCCGAATCCAAAAATGTCCTCGTATATAATTAAAGATCCATTTTGTCTGAGTTTGTAATTAAAATAGCAGAAAAATGCTTTAAATATCTCCACTGTTCAGTAGGGAAATGTTAATCTACTCGTTTCTTTTCTTACTAACGAATATCACCAGTTACTTTTATATAATCTCCCCCCCCCCCATCCCTATTGATTTTCACTATAAACTATTCCAGCCCTGAATATCTCATGCCCAGTTTCAATTGCATGTTTTGTTACATAGGATCGTTTATGCTTGCTCATTCGAGTATTTACATATGATACATATCAAGTTTGGAAGAATGTAAATATAAAATACACTGTCTGACAGTAGCATTTATGTAATTGGACCCCTTGACGTAGGAAAAAAAAGGTAATTTATCATGTAGCAACACAGAATGAAACTAACTGTATTTATTTCTACCAAATGTTGAATTAACGTTAAAAGATAGACCAATTGGTTTCCTATAAAACATTTACTAATATTATAGCAATTAATTTCTAAACATATTATTGAATAGCATTTATATTTAAATAATACATAGGTTATAAAACTAGCTCAATTCCATGAATACGTTTTATGAAATCTGTCAATATTATAATAATATAATTGATAAAATAAGTTCTTTAATAATCATAATAGAACTCTAAATAAATTACAAAGGTTTTTTTTTTTAATTTATTGACAAGCAAATTTGTTAGAAGATGACATGCTTTCTTCTGCCACAGCGGTCTCTACGTCGCATTTTAAAATGGAAATTATTGGTAGTTCTTCGGTTGCACATCGCCGCTAGTGTTGATCTGGTTAGGTAGGGTGTATCTGATCATAAATTATTTTTTGAACAATTTACATGACGAGTATTTTACAGTTCTCTTTAAAAATTGAACAGTTTTAGTTTTGGAGGTAGGACACATGACAAAATATTGGAAAACTTTCTTCAAATGCTCGGTATCCAGGAAATGACCATGAATATTACTTTTATATATATATATATATATATATATATATATATATATATATATATATAATTGTAACCTCGGTCTGTACATTGATTTTTTCGCGAAATTTCACAACTTTTCGTTTCACATGTCATAGACACCATAACTGCAGTTTGTTTCTTTGCTGTCTGTCTGTTTGTTTGTTTGTTACCTTTTCACGCATAAACCGCTGAACCGAATTTTATGAAACTTGGTATGTACATTACTACTAACCCAACTTAGACTTTAGGCTATGTGAATATTCTCTGAGACGAACAAGAGTGGGGGTTATAAGGGAGGGCTGAAATTAAAAATAGTAATATTTCGTTTCCTAATGCATTTTCGGCAATTATGCACATAACATGAGTTGTTTATTTTGTTATTTGGAGTAACTTTTGTTGCATACACTTTTGTCGTATAAATGAGTTATACTTTAAAAACTACTGCTGAAGTTAACAATTTTATTTGGCACAAAAAACTCAACCGTACTAAACCAAACTCGGTATGTGAATTAGCACTAACGCCTTCCTTATAATAAGCCATACTAACATTTCTAGGGACGGGCAGGAGTGGGGGTTATAAGGGAGGCCTGAAATTAAATATAGTGATATTTCGTTTCCTATTGGGGTTTCAGCAAATATGCACATAACAAAAGTTGTTTATTTTGTTATTTAGAGAAAGTTGCTCAACAATTCTTTTCAACAACCAGGTACCTCTCCTGGAAAAATTAATTCAAATTATAATATATTATTAAAATATTTTTTCCTTAATAATTTAAATCTATGCATAATGTATAGGGAACGGGAAATATGACAATATGGAGGACAGTGAAGTCTTACATAAAAAATTAATTTTATTATTAACAAATCCACAGTAACGACGGGTATTAACCCTAAATAATGGGAAGGGTAAATGTCAAAATATTGTGCAAAATAAAGCCGTGCCAAAAAAATACCATCACCATCCAGCCTCAAATGAATTCCCTGGTTAAGCCGGGTATCTGAGCTAGTATATATATATATATATATATATTTGTCTTTTAACGCTCTAGTGGTCACAATTTTTGTTTGATCGTGACCAAACTTCATATCTATCGTTTTATGTAATAAGAAAGATCAAGTTCGTTAATGGCTGAAATCGGACCAACGGGAGGGGGATTTCGAAATATTTCCGTTACTATACGTCGGATCCCAAAATATTATAGAACCTATCTTATTGCAAATTAATGAGAGATCTATAAATGTTTTTCTATACATATTTTCTGTGTCGTGAATATTAATCATGTCACATTAATAATAAGCTGTTATATTGTGAACCACTTCATTCCAATGTTAAATAGCGAATGTTTCTATTGAACTTTTCACGCACATATAACAAAAAGTGTTGACGGTCTAGCAGTCGTAATTTTTGTTTGATCCTTGCCAAACTTGATATTTAAACGTCGTATGAAAAAATAAATATCAAGTTCGTTAATGACTGAAATCTGACTTGGGGGAGGGGGAGGGATTAGAGGAGAGGAATTTTGAAAATTCCTAATATGTTCGTTATTATGAATCTAATCGAAAAATTGTATTGCAAACTTAATGTTCTATAAACGATGTTATGAACGTTTTTTCACTACCTTTATTAATGTTAGCATTTTTTTAGTATTCGGCCTTCAGTAAAACCCTACTCTAAGTCATACTTTATTAACAATACTCTATTATATTATGAAGCACTTTATTTTAATCCTAAATACAAAATATTGTTCTCCTTGAACTTTTAGCAGATTTCCCTTAAGGAAAATCAGCTATTGAGGTTGTACTCATGACGCGAGTTTCGAAAAATGTCTTCAAATGTCCATCGATCCTACCCAGGAGATGACGAAAATGAGGTCCGTTCAAAATTATATATATATATATATATATATATATATATATATATATATATATATATATATTTGTCTGTTAACGCTCTAGCGGTCGCAATTTTCGTTTGATCGTTATCAAACTCGATATTTAAACGTTTTATGCAAAAATAAAGATCAAGTTCGTCAATGGCTGAAATCCAACCAGTGGGAGGGGGGGTTTAGAGGGGAGGATTTTCGAAAAGTCTAAATATCTCCGTTACTATACGTCGGAAAAATTGTATAGAATAAATCTTATTGCAAATTAAATTTACTATAAATATTGTTTTATACATTAATTCTGTATCTTGAATATTATCCGAGATATTTGCATTTGTATTCTGCGTGTGGTCACCAGTAAGCTATGTTCGGACTTTCCGCCGAGAGCTCTGGAGGCCGTTTCTATAACTATTCGTCCCTCGTGAATAGGTTTAGAGGTTAGGTTAACTGTTTTTTGGGGCTAGAAACTACTGGGTCATTACGCCCTAAATAATGTTTTAGGTTTAGAGGTTTCTTACTACTACAGTTGTTATTAGGCAGATTTCTCTATTGTAAAACTTCACGTGGGAAATCCGCTTAGTTTACTCGGCCCCTGCGTGACGGACTTTTACTTTTCGTGATAAATGCAAATACGTGGCGCACGTTGTAAATCTGGTCTGTTAACTTATCCCCTGCGTGACGGAGTTTTTTCATCTCTTATGTAGGGTCAACGGACATCTGAGGATTTTTTTTTTTAAAATATCGTAATGAGTACTACCTCAGTAGCCCCTTCAGGGAAATCAGCTGAAATCATTTTTACCTTTAATGAAAATTCCTTGCTAATGTAATAAAAAATATGTTCTGAAGGTAAAAGGAACTAATAGAGCTGAGGGATAAGCTTTTATATTAATGAAATGGTAGAGCTGGGGGGAGGGGAGTAACATAATTAAATTACGCCCGGGCTTAAGAGCACAAGAGTGCGTTCCTCGGTGAAAGTTCATCAACTAAATTTGCTAAGTATCTACTCTACTTGGAAAACCTTTAAGGAATATATTTACAAGGGTTGTTCGTGTACTTAATACAAGGTTATGAATTACTTTGTATTAGAAGAACCAATTAATTGAATCATTATTTTGCTACATGGAACATGAATTTGTAAATATTGCAACGTTTATTTAAAAAAATAATAAATCGGGATCAATAAGAAGGCCTTGTACTCTACTAGCGTTTTAATTTATGCAATGTGCACTTCCAGATTCAGTGCCTGCTGTCAAACAAATACATAAAGACTAAACAATAAGCCACAAAACAATAAAAAAAAAAATATATTCGGATTAAAACGAATAGAAAACTAAATAAATAGCCAACCAATAAAATAAAAAATGATAAGCGTGCGTCATAAAGATTAAAAGTTAAAAACTATAGCCGATCTAAATTAAAAACAGACAAATTACTAGGCAAGAAAACTATATTTACATATCAAAAGTCGGTCATGCAGGGGCTGCGTAAACTAAGCAGATTTCACTCGTGAGGTTTAGTAATAGATTAATCTACATACTGGCAACACAATACCACCGTAAATATTAAGTGAATAAATACAAACGGAAATAAGAAATTTTTCAGTCAATTTCAATAACCTGCCAACGGGAAGTGTTTGAAATGTAAACAAACAGGTCTGCCAGCCTCAAACCGGAAAGAAAAACAATTACTGAAATATATCAGAATATAACATATTAATTTTATTGAGAACTATTTACTATATTTAGTACTGTAATTAATAATGAGTCAGAATAATTCTCAATCACTCAAATTTTAGTAGTCCAAGGCTTTAAGATGGGGGTGGGTCACCAGGAGATATTTGCATGTATCTCGTATAATAAAGCGCTTTTAAATACAATATTTGGTATTTAAGGTTCGAATAATGTGGTTTGTTATATAATAGAGTATTGTTTAAACAACATGAGTAGAAGTGGGGGTTTGCTGGAGACTGAAAAATGCAAATACCTCGGTTAAATGTATATAACAATAATTATAGAGCATTTAATTTGCAATAGGATTGGTTCTATAGAATTTTTCGTTCCGACCTATAGTAACGGAGATATTTCGAATTTTTGAAAATCCTCCCTTCGAAACCCCCCTCCCTCTCTGGTCCGATTTCAGCCGTTATCGAACATAATCTTTCTTTTTACACAAAACGACAAAATATTGAGTTCGGTAACGTTTAAACAATAATTGCGACCGCTAGAACGGTAACAGACAAATGTATATACACACACATATATACAGTTTTGAACGGACCTCATTTTCGTCATCTCCTGGGTAGGATCGATGGACATTTGAAGAAATTTTTCAAAAATCGAATCATGAGTTCTACCTCAATAGCTGATTTCCCTTAAGGGGAATCTGCTAAAATGACGTGAAAATCTCACTGAATTCACACCAGAGGAACTATAGTGAAAATGACCAAAATAAAAATCCCAATGCTTATAATAGAGAGCAGTGTAGCCTGGACTAACGCCGCCATCGCATTTTCGGGAGAAAAATAATAAACATTGATTAACAGTGTTCTTTTGGATCGTAAAAGTTAATGCACAAACTTTAGAGTTTTTATAGCTACACAATTTATTTGATGACGCACTACACACCTGGTAAATTATTTGTCACGACTAATCACTAAATGCACTGTTAACTTCACGATTTTATTACACAGCGCAATAACTCAAGATCACTAGGCAGTCATTCTACAAATCACTGCTGTTCACATAACACTGTACTGCACTGATATTTAACTAAAACCTTTACTTAACAGGCTGATGTTCAATTAAGAAAATTGAATAACTGACTAAACGAAACATCCGGGAGACTGAGGACTTTATAGACTGGTGACGGCTCTAGAAGCTTCGAGACTCCAACTTGCCCACTGATTGGTCTGGGGTCGGCGTCTAGGCCTTTGCAGGGATGCCGTATTTTTGAAGAACCTAATTTTCAACAACAACAAACAATATGTTTTGTATAAAAATAAATTCAAGAACTTCATGCATTCATGCTTTATGCATAGGGTGAATACCATAAAAAGTCCGTCACGCAGGGGCTACTTAAACTAAGCAGATTTCCCAGGTGAAGATTTAAAATAGATAAATCTACATACTAGTAACCCCACCGAAAATATTAAGTGAATAAGTGCAAAAGGCAATGAGAAATCTTTCAGTCAATATACATGTTAATATCCCCTACAACGGAAAGCGACTCAATTGTGAACAAACAGGTCAACCAAACTCTCAGAGCTGAATAGTTAGAAAGAAATATGCTAGACGGGAATGAAAAACTATTATTGAAACATATCTGAATATAACATATTAATTTTATTGAACACAATAAATGACCGTTGCCTGCAGAATTAATGATTTAGTCCGTTTACTACTAAAATTCGACCAATAGGAGTGGTAGGGAGGGGGGGAGGGTTAGAAGTGGAATTTCCAAAATTCGAACTATCTCCGATACGTATTTTCTCCGATTTTACGTCGGATTGAAAAATGCAATAGATCCAGTATTAATGAAAATTAAATGTTCAAAAAATGTTGTTACATGCCTATTTTCTTTATCTTGAATATTAACCGAGATATTTGGATTTTTTTAGTTTTAAGTCTTTAGTTAACCCCGACTCCTACTCCTGCCAAGTTAACGATAACCTGTTATGTCATGACCAACGTTTTACTAAGCTTAAATTCTAAATATTGTTTTCATACTATTTTTACTGGGTGAGGAATGCAAATACGTTGTCTGATGACGTCATCATTTAAGGATTAACATTCTTACTTGTTTTATATCAAACTCGGTATTTAACTGATTAATTCAAGTTATAGGTCATATTAGTTAGCTGAAATAGGACCCGGAATGGGGGGATAATTTGAAAATTTAAAATACCTCCATTTCTATGTGTTAGATCGAAAAATGTTATAGTATAAGTCGTGTTAGGCTATTGCCATTCTACATTTGTTCTTGTATAAATTTTCCCTTAACTCAATTATTAAGCGATTTATAGTACTTACTTATTCACTAGTGAGTCATACCAACACGTGGGAAATCTGCTTAGTTTACGCAGCCCTCACATGGCGACATTTTGATAGTCGCGTAATGAGTACAACTTCAATAGCTCATAGAAAATCTGCTAAAAATAATGTTTTGTTCGACGTCATTTTTTTCCGATTAGGTTTCTCAAAATACATGAGAAAGATACACTATAAAATTTCATCATTACGTTTAAGAGAGAAATTCCATTCTTTCATTTAATACAATTATTTAAAAGTTAGAATTGAATCTAACTTTAGCTCTTGTAATTTAGTTTTAAAGCAAACTTCAACGGACTGATTAGATATTCAGAACTTCAGCTTCTTTTATTAAATGTCTTTTTTTCTTTCAAATGCTTGAAAGAAACTTTCGAAAATGTTGTTGATTGAAACGAAACTCAGTGAGACTGTAACTGAATCAGTCTCTTTTTGAAGGACTTAAAACCTGAAAATTTGAATTTTGTAGTTATTAATGTATTAACATTAATAATTAAAATGGAAAACCTGAAAATTGCACACTTGATATATAAAATTAATTAATGCATTTTCTCAAGCGAATTTTATAGTAGACTCAGCACTATGAATTATTTCCTCAAATATAATAAATACAACGTAAAATAATTAGGTAGACATGTCCTTATCAAAATGGGGTTTAAAAAAAATTGTCATTAAAAAATCAGGTTACAATTATGTATAAAGTAAAATAATAATTTATATGTAGAATTCTACAATTTAAAAACTCCAAACAAATAAATTTTAAACATTTCATGTATAAAATTAATTCAAATTCTATCTTCCATGCTCTGCTTTTATATTTTTAAAAACCGTGTGACATGGAAAGTATGCAAGGAAATTGAATTTAACATTAATGAAATTCAGAAAAAAATCAACTTCTGGTAATATCAGTTTTAATTCAAGAACAAATTTTTAAAAAAAGTCCGTCATGCAGGGGCTGCGTAAACTAAGCAGATTTCGTTCGTGAAGTTTAACAATAGATAAATCTACATATTGGTAACACAACACCACCTTGAATATTAAGTAAATAAGTACAAACGATAAAAAGAAACCTCCCTACGGGAAGCGTCTGAAATGTAAACAAACAGGCCTGCCATCCTTTCACCGGAAAGAAAAATAATTACTGAAATATATCAGGATATAACATATTAATTATATTTAAAGCTATTTACTATATCTAGTATTGTAATTTCTAATGAATCAGAATAATTTTTATCTCAATAAATCAAATTTTAGTAGTCAAAGGACTTAAGACGGAGGAGGTCACATACATGCATATATGTTCTGATATGCAATAGAGTAAAAATAACAATATTTATAGTACATTTCATTTGCAATAAGATTGGTTCTATACAATATTTCGATCCGAAGGATAGTAACGGAGATAATTCGAGTTTTCGAAAGTGCTCCTTTAAAACTCCCCTCTCTCTGGTTCGATTTCAGCCATTAACGAACTTGATCTTTCTTTTAACATAAAACGATTAAATATCGAGTTTGGCAACGATTAAACCAGAATTGCGACCGCTAGAGCGGTAGCAGACAAACACACAGGCAGACACACACACACACACACACACACACACACACACACATATATATATATATATATATATATATATATATATATATACATATATTAAGAGACCTCATTTTCGTCATCTACTAGGTAGGACCGATGGACATTTGAAGACATTTTTCAAAAATCGCGCCATGAGTACAACCTTAAGAGCTGATTTTACGTATGGGAAATCTGCTAATATAGCGATTGCATCGAATGTTGCACCAAAGCCTCGAAATCAGTGGATGTAGGTGTATCAATAGTATGCGGTTCTCTGGTTAGCAAGTAGCGTGATCATAATTCCATCTTTTTAGGGTGACATTTGAAATTTTAGAGCCACTATAATGGCCATTAAAAAAAAATCCACTCTCAAATCCTATAATTCGGGCTATCCATAACTTATGTTACAAAATGAGTAATAAAGAAATAATTTTTATCGGGAAGCCACCAAATAAAAATAATAAAGCAGATTAAAAAGCCAATAATGCTCGTAGTTCTAATAGCAGTTTAACCATCGACAGAAATATCCAAATGTATGTTCGAATAATACTGATCCAAGAGTGGAATACAAGATAGTTGTCATAAAATTGTAATTTTGTAAAAAATATAGCAGATATCAGAAAATGGGAAAAATAATCATGAATGATAATCTAGACATGAAGTCGTACTGACTCCTGAAAGAACTGTTCGTAAGGCAGTCACACATAAGTATCTGCGAAAAAATCTTTTTTATCCAACTTGTTGAAATTTTAACTCTAAAGTAACAGTAGAACATGTGTTAGAAAATTTTCCTTTCAATAACAATGAAAGAAATATGAATGATCTCGGATTTTCTGAAAACGGAATTTTGAAGATTGAAGAAAACTGTTCAAAAATTAAGATTCTTAAGGCTACAAACGTTTTTAATCTAATAAGAAGTTTGTTTGCCAATGTCCCTCAGGGTAGAAACAGAATAATCATAAATAAAAAAAAATTAACTAACAGAAATTTGGGGGTGGGGATTATGTTTACATGCCATGGACTCTGAATACAGGACTTTTCAATCAAAGCTTTTTCGAAATTTTCAAGACTTCCGGAGATTGAGAAAAAATGTCTAAATTCATCAGTGCTATTATACAAAAGTAAGAGAATGAAACGAAACTTCAGGAAAGGAAGGGGGGAAAAAAAACTCACAAACTCAAAATGAGAGTGCTTTCAGTTTTAAACAAGAAACTTCTGGAATTTGTAATGGGTTTCTGCTATACATTCTCTCAACTCCAGAGCTCCTTTCAGAGTGACAACTCTTTTATTGTATTTCAACGACTAAAGCTAATTGTGAGGAACTTTTTAAAAATCCTTTTCTTATGGAAACGTGAATAACACAATTACTATTATTGTATAGACATTATTCTAAGTTTTATTTTTATTTTTAAATGGGAGAAACGAACAGACTACCAACTTTACAAAAGTAGGGTAACAACACACAGTGAAGCAAGTTAAATTGCTTCTATATTAGACTTTGAATAAAATAGAAGAGCACGTCTATTTCTACTCCATTCGTCTCGGAAAATGTCTTATAAAAAAATTACCTATAGTACAATTTTTTGTACACATAATTACTATACTGGGGGCATATTATGTATTTGGGTTTATATATTTTTCAATAAATATGTAAGTGCAATACATCTTTTTTAGACATCCTTCAATGAAACAGAATCGCTCGTTGGTGGGAAACAACAACGAAAGATGCCGACGTAAACTAACTGACTGCACTATTCTCCTTGAAAAAAAATCATAGAACATATATGAATAGGTTAATTTATTTAGTGCTTATTATAAATACATTAACCAACAATTAAGAATAAGGGATTTATAATTATTTTTCATTCCATAAAATTATTAAATATTCAAAAATCATTATTTACATTAATAAATACTTCTCTTTAAAACATGCGGGTATTTAGTTCGCTCAAATGACAACATTTCACTGAAGTTCCTTCAAAACTTCGCAAATCATAGTTAAAGATTACCAAGAACAAGGTGCTTGCGTGATGGTCAGAATGAATTTTTAAATTTTATGTGTGTGTGTCTATATATATATATATATATATATATATATATATATATATATATATATATATATATTTATATAGATGTGTGTGTGTGTGTGTGTGTGTGTGTGTATGTGCGTTGATGATGGAATACGTGTGCCCTATTCGAAATATATTTAATTTTAATAGAAAAAAAAATCTCTTGATGGGTTATTGCCATCATTCCTTAAATATTCTATTTGTAGGGGCTTACAAAAATCCTGAAAATTCAAAAGTTCATTCCTTCACCTTTAAAATATATACGTTTGTTTTCATACATTGATAGTTTTGGTTTCACTTATAATTATATTCTTGGCAAATCGAGAGTCATGGATTCGATCCCCGACTAGGCAACAGAAATTTATATGGCGGAGCGCTCGCTACATAAAATGGTTACTACCCAAAAAATAACCACCACTGAATATAACCTTGGCTTCAGTTGCACTAAGTGTACGATAGTAAATACTAATAAAAAAATGATCACTTATGTTAGTAGATTTTCCTTAAGGGAAATAAGCTATTGTTGTCGTACACGTACAGAGAGGGGATTTTCGAAAATTGAATTATCTCCGTTACCATACTTGGATCGAAAATTTGTTTAGAACCAATCTTATCGCAAATTAAGTGTACTATAAATACTGTATACTAATAATTTTGCTTTACTTATTATTATATTCTTAGCTAATCTAGAGTCATGGGTTCGATCCCCGTATATGCAATAGGAATTTTATTTGGCCAAGAACTCACTACATTAAATGGTTATTATCTATAGCAATAATCAATCACCCCTGAATAAAGCCTTGGCCTCAGAAGTACAAAGTAGATAGTAAAAAATAATAAAAAAATGTTCACTTATATTTTATACATTGTAGTGCGTCAGGTTGTCCAGTTTTTATTTTTAATTTAATCCGTTACCTGAAGGGGTATCGTTACTTTGAGGAGGGTATTCTATTCACATATATAATTTGGAATTTTTATACCGATGGGTTCATCAATCTAAGACGCCTACTAGTTTTAATATCGATGATGTTCATTGAAAAAAAAAATTCGCACTTCACTCTACTCGTTAAAATTATATTTCTAACATTATGGATCCGTTTAGTTGGTTGGTTTTCAATTCGGGGTCTGATGCCATATGTATTTATAGCTGTGTGGGTGATAAGTCACAATCAGGTATTCATGCCCGCATCACGTTTGACAGTAACAAATCGTTCTCAGAGCTAAGGAAATTAATCAAATGCTATCTCATATGCTGATCGTAAATAAATAAAATAAAAAAATTCACAATGTACGCTTACGTCATCCAACAAAAATTTTATAAATTAATCCTCCGTTATTTGGATTAATCATGTGTTTTTATGTAACTGATCAATATCATTAAATTCTTTACTGTAATTGTTGTATTATATTTTCTTTTTTTTAAATTACCAACTACAAAATTTATCTTGGATTCCTTTATGGGAGGAGAGTGCTTCATCAAGAAGTTTATTTCTGCAGAAACGCCTGTAAAATTAGCTAAATTGCCACAAATTCGATATAAATGAAATATAGAATTAGACAAAATTGCACAGAAGTTCCCTCAAAACTTTGCAAATCATAGTTAATGATTGTTAAAAACTAGGTACTTGCATGAAGGTCAAAATGAATTTTTAAATTTCATGTGTGTGCCTGTGTGAGTGTGTGTGTGTGTGTGTGTGTGTGTGTGCGTGTGTGTGTGTGTGTGCGTGTGCGTGTGCGTTTATGATGAAATACTTCTGCCCTATTCGATTTATATTTATTTTTAAAACAAAAAAAAAATCTTTTAATATGTTATTGCCATCAGTTTTTGTAATTTGTAACTCAGAAAGAGGGTTACAAAAATCTTAAATATCAAAAAATTTAAAAGTGCAAACCTTTTCCTTTACAATATATACTTTTATTGTCATATACTGATAATTTTGTTTTCACATATAATTATATTCTTGGCAAATCTAGAGTCATGGATTCGATCCCCGAGTATTGAAATAGAAATTTATGTGGTGGAGAACTCACTGCATAAAGTAGTTACTACCCGAAAAATAACCACCACTGAATATAACCTTGGCTTCAGTTGCACGAAGTCCTATATATCCACTGTTTTTACGCATTGAATTTTCTGTGAATGTTGTTTCATACGCTTTTAGCAGATTTCCCTTAAGGGAAATCAGCTATTGAGGTTGTACTCATGACGCGATTTTCGAAAAATGTCTTCAAATGTCCATCGATCCTACCCAGGAGATGACGAAAATGATATATATATATATATATATATATATATATATATATATATATATATATATATATTTGTCTGTTACCGCTCTAATGGTCGCAATTATTGTTTAATCGTTACCAAACTCGATATTTAGTCGTTTTATGTAAAAAGAAAGGTCAAGTTCGTTAATGGCTGAAATCGGACCAGTGGGAGGGGGGGGTTTAGAGGAGAGGAGAGGATTTTCGAAAATTCGAAATATCTCCGTTACTATACGTCGGATCGAAAAATATTACAGGTTCAATCTTATTGAAAATTAAATTTACTATAAATATTGTTATATTCATTTATTCTGTATCTTGAATATTAACTGAGATATTTTTTTTTTTTTTTTTTTTTTTTTTTTTTTTTTTTTTTTTTGTTTTTTTAAATTTTTAGTAGATTTCCCTAAAGGGAAATCAGCTATCGAGGTCGCATTCATGACGCGATTTTCGAAATTTTCCTTCAAATGCCCATCGATCCTACCTAGGAGATAACGAAAATGAGATCCGTTCAAAATTGTATATATATGTCTGTTAACGCTCTAGGGGTCGCAATTTTTGTCTGGTCGTTACCAAACTCGATATATAGTCGTTTCATGTAAAAAGAAAGATCAATTTCGTTAACGGCTGTCATCGGAAAAGGGGTAGTGGGGGGGGGGTTTAGAGGGGGGGAAATTTGGAGAAAGTTCGAAATATCTCCATAATAATACGATTTATGTTATGTTCTAATATATTTCAGTAATTGTTTTTCTTTCCGGTAAGAGAGAGGTTGGCAGAAATGTTTGTTTGCACTTCAGACACTCTCAGTCGGGAGGTTTATATTTCAGAATGTATTTATTCACTTAATATTCACAGTGGTGTTTTGTTATCAATATGTAGATTTAATTCTTGTTAAACTTCACGAAGGAAATCTGCTTAGTTTACGGAGCCCGTGCTTGACGGCCTTTATTAATTTTCAGTCTTCAGTAAATCTCGACGTTTAAACGTCAGTTAATCGCACAGTGTGGCACTTCTGGAAGTCGTGTATTGAGCAACGCACGCTATATGATTGAGCAAGCATGTTATTGACAGCTTTTTGAAAGGGGGCAGTTATAAATACTTTGATAAAAAACGCAAAGCTAGGGTCTCTCATATGCAAGGGCTTTGTGTTGTTGACATCGGAATATTGCAAGTTTTGAAGTCGGGGTAACGTCATCAGACATGACTGCGCGCGAATATGACTCACTCCAATGCTATTTGGCTAATTGTCCACTTCCTATGACTTCGTGTCAGAGGAATCTAGAACGGAATGTAAGTATATTATCGCCAGAAGAATATCAGCTTTGATTTTAAATTAAATAAGAATTTATTTTATTATACCACAGGCCAGTGAGTGAAATCGTAGTAAGTTACCTCTAGGTCGCGCTAAGATTGAGTGGGGACGAATGATTTCAGCCCTTAAAGAGAATCAGTCATGGAGATTGAAGTAATAACATGATTTTCGAAACATTTTTACAAAAATCTATTGATCCTAGTTATTACCAAAATGAGGCCAATTATAAAACACACACACACACACAGACTTTTATATATACATACAAACATATACATTTAATTTGCATTACATAAATACATAAATATACGTATAAATCTACACATACACAAAAACTGGATAAAAGCCCATTCAGGAAATATTGGAAACGAACAAGCTGACACGTTAGCAAAGGAAGCAGCTCAAGATACAACACTAATCCCAGAATTCTCACTCGGACCACTCTCATACATTAAAAACGATTTGCCTACGGACGCAATGCATAAATGGAACCTAGAATGGACGACATGTAACAAATCTTACAGCTTACATCAATACATACCAAATATAACTCACGACAACTACAACACAATTAAGAGTCACCATCACAAATGCACACAATTTCTAACGGAACATAAACAGACATTATTTAACAAGATTTAAAATTCCAGACAAAGACAAATGTACTTGCGACTCGAAGACAACACAAACGTTTTTAAATATACCTTATGACTGTTAAACATTTAATCAAAATAGATCAAATTTAATAATGAACATAATTTTAAAAGGAGGTAATTGGCAAGAACCATCTCATAAATTATTTAATTAATATAATAATGAATTCATAAAGTTTATCAAAAATGTATTATTATTATTTATTAACGTCCACTTTTTGCAACTTAGGCTAATTGGGACGGGTTATCTACAGGTTACCACCCTTTTCTAGCTAGGGTGGGATTTTAGGACGTTATTTAATGAATTTCGTCACTAAATAATTTCCTTTGCCCAGGAAAGAATCGAACTCGCCACTCTAGGTTTACCATGTGAGATAAAGGTCAACGCTTTAACTCGCATGGCTAACCTGAGGCCCATCAAAAGTGTAGATATGGATGTAGCAAATATACATTAGAATATAAAGTTAAGTGAAGAAATCGAATTATAATTCAATATGTTTACCTTACATAGACTCAGAAATTAAAAACATCGGTTGGGTTTAACTTTATTTAATTTGTTTGTTTTTATTTTCATTTCATTTATTAATTTTATTTGTAATTACCCTACTATTTAATTTTTACTTTATTCTTATTATTTTATTTCATCATTTTATTATTTCATTCTATTTTATTTTATTATGGGTGAGGTGTATACTCAGTAAAAACTGGAATAAAATCCATATCGGGGAAAAATCCAACCGATGTGGAGTTTGTGTTTGTGACATGTTAAGGGGAATTTAAAAATTGTCGAACAATTCTGGCAGTATCAAGAAGTACCCCTTGCTGTGCTTCTTTTATAATTGTTGTTGGCAGATTTAAATTTTTGGTGCCTGCTATCGTTGTTTTTGGCACGAGTCCATTTGAACTTACTATAACTGCCGTAACTATGGCAGATTTCAGTTTGTATACTTCTTTGAGCTCGATAGTCAATTCTAAAAAAATATCACTTAATTTTTCGGCATAGGATTTTCGAATATTCTTATCATTGGGTACTGCAATGTCAATAATATCAGCAGTCTTATTGATCTTGTCAATAATGAGAATATCCGGTTTGTTATGATGCACAGTATGGTCAGTTATCATCGCTTCGTCCCAATACATCTTTACATTATCTTTTTCCAATACTTTTTGAGGATTATAGCGATAATAAGCGACCTTTCTGTCTACCATGCCGAATTTCTCTGCCAGAGCTTGACACTTTTGCCACGTTATTGTGCCTTTGTAAGTACTCGGACCCAATCATCACTTTGTCTTGGATAGCAGTAATGAAACCATCTGTTTCTGAAAACAGCTTTCCAGACGTCAGCCAGGCGACAGAATAAGCCAAGTCTACCTCCTACTCATAAAGGCGACTGTAGTAACGACCATGAAGTTCCTTATTTTGCCATTCTGAAAGAAAATGGGATTCATCTTTAACTTCAGGATTATTACTACATTTATTTTATTATTATTATTATCACTTTTATTACATTTGGTTATATGGATGTAACGTGTATATATTATAAAATAAAGACATATTTAAACATAATCAATCATACATGTATTATGCCATGTGGCAATGGAACATATATTCAAATAAATAACTCCTCATAGGGATACCACACACACACACACACACACACACACACACACACACACAAAGCATTGATTATATTCATTAGTTGATTGATGTATTCATACACAGCAGGAATGCTGAATATCAAATTAGAATACCAGTAATATGAAGTATAATAATTACTTCCCATTAATCAAGGTGAAAAAATAAATTAAAAAAATAGGAGTAGTGGTGTGGTTTGTCATATAAAAGACAGTGTTTAAGAATATCATATTTTCATTCCATTCAATGCCAATTCATTAGAAAAGTTAGCAAGTGCACAACAGGACTCTTACTTAACATGCCCTAATATTCATAGCAACGAAGATATAGTATGTCACAATAAAATGAAATAATTTCAAATAAAGTGCAGCAAATCATTATGTATATTTAATTTAATAGGATTCAATGGTGTGAGGTGATGTCCACAACAGTTTTTTTTTTTTTTTGACGGGAGAAAACGTGACAAACACCTGTTACACAACTAACCGCAACCTAAATTGACTGACCATACAAGTCACAGAATGAAACAGGCAAATGAAGCTAACATAAAAAACATTTTCAAATATATATTTTAATGTTCACTTGATAAACTCACTTTTAGTTTCAATAATCCAGTCTACATATCACAGAATATAATTGTATGATTGTTGGTGTAGTAGAAATTTGCAAATATTCAGTATTTTATCCGTATTTCATATTTAAACAATAGAATTATAGGTAAATATATGTGTTAGAAGAAAATGTAAAGTAACGTATCTAGTGAAAAAACTACCCCATGAATTTGATCAACATTAACAAGGTGTATTTTCCCTAGCAACTACGTTATTTCAAGTTTTCTTCTTATACATACAAATATTAGCTGTATATAAAGTCTGACAACAAGGATAAATCCCATAACTATTGCCAAACATTTACGAAACTTTATTCATCAAAACAGGTGAGATATTAAATAAAGTATCGATAATTAACAACATACCAGTAATATGAAGCATAATAATTACTTCATAACTACTTTCCATTAATCAAGGTCAAAAAAATAAAAATAGGAGCAGTGGTGGCGTTTGTCATATAGAAGACAGTGCTTTGGAAAATCATTTTTGTGTTTCCAAGACGTAACCACCTTTTTCCCTTGAGAGAAATCCGCTAAAACTAAAAAAACGTCCGTCATGGACAGCAGATTTCCCACGTGAAGTTTTACAATAAAGAAATCTGTTTACTAGTAACAGTAGTAGTAACGAGTCACTAAACCAATTTCACGAGAGCCGAACAGTTACGGAAACGGCCGGAAACTCACGAATACAACCGACGTCATCCGATCTCATCTTGTCCGTTAACCACACACATTTAATAAAAATGCAAATATCTCGGTCAATAATCAAGATAGAGTAAAAAGATACATAACAATATTTATTGATATCTCTGGAATATGCTTAATGGTAGAGGAACCAATTGATAAGGATCAATATTTATTGAAATTTACAATGAGAGTGGTAAATAATTGGGAACAGGGATAATTTGCTTTTTCGAAATTACCCCATCTAAACCTCCCCTCTCCCACTGGTTCTATTTCAGCCGTTAACAATCTTGGTCTTTGTTTTTACATAAAACGATTAAATACCGAGATTGGTTACGATAAAAAAAATTGCGACCGCTAGAGTGTGAACAGACATATATATATATATATATATATATATATATATATATATATATATATACAGGGTGTCCCCAAACCAAACGGCCAAACTTCAGGGATCGATAGAGGATCGAAAAACTAAGAAAAAAAGTCCTCTGGCATATGCCTCGTTTTCGCTTTGTTTTTGAGAAAATCACAAAAAACTGAAAATAGTTGTGCAAAAAGTGTATTTTTTTTTAATCTTGTATTTAAATTACAAAAAACTATTGGTTTTTTGAGTAAGCTTAATTTTTTAATTTACGAGGAGTAAATTTAGAAAACATGAATATTCTCACGCTTTCCTTATCAATAAAACTTCTAGGTTGAGTATTTAAACTTAAAAAGAAAGGATTAAAATGTTTACTATCATTTTAATCCTTTTTGGGGGGAATCCAGCGTCGCATTCTCACATTAGTGGTGTTGCTAGTACTGTTCAGTGAAGTCAACAAATATTGCTAAATTTACCAACGCTGAATACGCGGACATAGTCTACGTCTACGGATTCTGCGATGGCAATGCACGTCAGGCAGTTCGGGAATATCGCAGACTGTTTCCTGACCGAGAAACTCCACACAGAGGTGTTTTTACCAGCACTTTCAGAAGGCTTCGAGAGACTGGGTCCTTCTCATGTAATCGTCGTGGAAACCGTATGCAAGCTCCGATGGAAGCCGACCTGAGGCGGAGGGAGAGGATACTGAGGCACTTCAATACCAACCCTGGCACAAGCGTCCGGAGAGCTGCTTCAGTTCTAAGCATACCGAAGACAATCATTTGGCGCACATTAAGGACTGACCGCAGGCATGCTTACCATGTACAAAAGGTACTAAATTTAATACCCGCTGATTATCCCCGCCGATTAAATTTTTGTAATTGGTACAAAGAACAAATGCAAAACGATGTAAACTTAAGTTCGAAAATAATCTGGACGGACGAAGCGACTTTTACACGTGCGGGCATATTCAAGAAACTACCACCTTTGGACACATGAAAATCCCCGCGCTGTTAGAGAATTTCACTACCAGCATGAGTTTTCTCTAAACGTGTGGGTCGGTCTTTGTTATAATCGCATAATAGGTCCCGTATTTTTACCTGCTCGACTTCACGCTGAAAGTTATCATCTATTCCTGGAGAATGACTTACAGGCACTTTTGGAAGATATCCCTTTGGAAACAAGGCTTAAGAGCTGGTTTCAACTCGATGGTTGTCCTGCACATTACGGAAGGGTCGTACGAGACTGGTTGGACATCAACTACCCAGGTAGCTGGATAGGACGAGGTAGGCCGGTGCCTTGGCCTCCCCAGTTTCCGGACCTCACGCCACTAGATTTCTTCGTGTGGGGATACGTGTAAGAAAATGTCTACCGAGACAAGGGATGACCTCATCGAGCGCATCAGAATGGTTTGCAACCAGCTCACCGCAGAACAATGTTTAGATGCAGTGCGATCTGTGAGTACGCGATGTGATGCGTGTATTGCAGCGAGAGGCCAGCACTTCGAACAACATTTACGTTGACGCTTTAGAAATTAACGATGTAGTTTTAAAGAAGGTAAAACCTTCAAAATTTTCAGGGTTTTTTTTTTCTCACTAAGGTAGACTCATATAAAAACTGAAACATTTATGTTTTCCAAGTAAGAATATATTAATTATTTTATTAATTTTCTAAATTTTTAATCTTTTTTTGTGTTTTAATCTTCAGTTATTGTTCAGAATGTTATCTACTTTAAATAGGTAATTTTTTTATACTATGAATATTTGAATAAAAAAGTATTTATTATTTTTTCTTAATAAAAAATAATTTTTTTTTCAATTACCTTTCTGTTAGTATAAGATTAGAATACAATAATTGTATTGGAATAACATTTATTGCTAAAATTCATTCAAGGAATAAAATCCGCTCTTCTATTGGCCTAAACTAGTTTTTGCACAACTATTTTTAGTTTTTTGTGATTTTCTCGAAAACGAAGCGAAAACAAGGCATATGCCAGAGGACTTTTTGTTTTAGTTTTTCGATCCTCTACCGATTCCTAAAGTTTGGCCGTTTGATTTGGGGACACCTTGTATATATAGTTTGATCGGACCCCATTTTAGTCATGTCCTGAATAGGATCGTTGGCCATTTGAAGAAAAGTTTCGAAAATCGCGTCATGAGTACGACCTCAATAGCTGATTTCCCTTAATATGCAATATTAGAGTTAAAGAAAAGACGAATAGGGCGACAATTAAAGCGAATAGGGGAAACCATTTAGGAACTCCTTTTAAAATAATTAGTTGTAAAATATTTTTCAAATTTATTCATAATAATAGAAAAATATGATTTTTTTTTTCTTCCCCTAATAGCTAATTTTGCTTAAGGGAAAAAGGTTATAGAGTTGGCCGCAGAGCAATATGGCAACCGAATATGGATGCTGCTAGCTACTTGTCTCCATAGAGATACATTGAAACTAAGATAGTTGAATATTGGAATCTGTTGGGCAGTATTAGCTGCGGCATTGTAGACAGCTCGTCACCTATTTATGGCGAGAGTATGACGCAGCCCTTGGAGATTGGAATAGGCGTGGGGCAAATAATTGATTCAGTTGTAATTGGAGTTGAAATGGCCGTCCAAGTGGCTATTACTGGTCTCTAATGGGGCCTATAGAGGGCTCTCACATTGGGGGATCAATCTTTGAAAGGAGTACTCCTAAATACAGCTCCAGTACTGGCTACAAATCAATAGTTCATCTATATAATAATTGGGATATTGATGAAATACTTATCCTTTAATTATAATTAAACTGCATACTTACCTCACGAAAAGAACATCTGTCATCTTTTTCTCCTGGAAATAAACTAGTCTCGTTTATACTTTGTTATACGACAAAAGTGAATATAACAGAGTTACTATAAATAACAGCATAAACAACTTTTAACATATGCATATTTGCCGAAGAACCAATAGGAAACGAAATATTGCTATTTTTAATTTTAGGCCTCCCTTACGTTTTAGTCCAGGACTGTTTACTTACCTCTACATCTGTCAAGCGAAGGGTTCGAAAGCGCAATGCCAGCTGTACTCTACCATCAGCCTGTGGTCTCCACTGACAGGTATGACAACAGTATCATCTATACTGGTGGTTCTAACCCTTTATTTGAATTACCAAAAATTATGGAGTCTAGAACGTAAAATCTGAATTAATATCCAACTTACCTGCATGTATCTCATGTATCTATGTAAGCTTTATTAAAAACAACATTTGGTATTTAAGCTTAGAATAAGCCGTTGCATTATATATTTGCTTAATTTTAAAGTATGATGTTTAGAATTTGGGAGGATTATTGAAGGCTGAAAACAATTATAAAAATAACTCCCTTGATATTCGAAAATTTGTATTAAACAACGTTTATAGAAATTGAAAATGGCAACAAGATTGGTGATGTATCATTTTTTTTTTATGGTAGACACTTGATAAAGGAAATATTCACCCACCTTTCTTCCTAATGTGATATCAGCCATTAATGAACTTGGTATTTAGTTTTACAAAGACAGAATTTGGTAGCAATCAAAGAGAAACTGTGACCCCTACAGCGTTCACAAAATAGGTATGTATATGTATATATATATAGAACTTTATTTTTATAGGTAAGATTGTTGTACATTTGAAGACATTTTTTGTGAATGACGTCCTGAGCAAAAATTCAATAGCTGATTTGCATCCCTGTAAATCTACTATAAATCAGAGTAGATCTCAATAGCAATTGAAAAGTTTATTTGGTGTAAGAGCCCGAGATAGTTTCTCGTTGAGAAAGCAAGGATTACTTTAGTTTGTTAATTCTCTATAGCAGCATTAAAACTAGACAAAATGGTCTTCAAAAGTCATTATAATTAGCCTTTTTAATAAAATCATTTGAATAGAGCTTTGAAGGATCTTAATTAAGAAAGTTTTTATTTATTTTTTTTTCAAACTGAAATTGTAATTTATTCTTATTTTTTTTTCATCAACCCAGTACTTCAGATTTCCCATTTTTTAAAACGACTTCCTTGTTTAATAAGCTTTAATTCCTTGTTAATTAAGTTGAGGCCTGTTACTGAATAAACTCCGATTTTTCTTCTATTTTTTTTTTAATAAAGCAATTACGAGACTTAATATTCCTGCTGCATTACAAGTGTTTTCAACAAAAATAATTGCTATAAACTATTGGAGGAGTAAATATATTTTTCCCTGAAGTCTGGGTTGTATAATAACAAATTAATTAGTATAATAATCCTTTCTTCATTAAATATATGTTTAAAATGAAATTCTCATTTAGGAAATAATAAAATGATTCATATTCATATAAAATAATTTAATTTCTTTCTTTTTCTCTTTTTTTTTGTCGGACGAGTCACGAACAGCGAGAACACAGGTTTAAACACGCATTACTGCTTTTTAATTAGTAAAACGAAAGTCTTTGCGACGTTTTAGTTGATATATTTTACATCGGAAAATTGAAGACAACTTATAAAAAGTTGTAAACAATATTAAAAATAGTTAATCACTTTACTATAATGAACATTTCCTTTAGATGTTCAAGTTATTAGATTATGCTTATCAAAAACAATCTAATTGATCATTTGTAAAATGACATTTCTTCACGATTGTTTTAGGCAATGACAAACGTAGCCAATTTTCCCAAACATAGTTTCCATTAAAGATTTAATGAAATGGCATCTCTTGTGATCGATAACACAAAACAACCAAAAGATAGATGTTCAGGACTCAGAAAAGCTTTGAGGAAGCAGGACTTTATTTCATCTGCAAGAAATAAAGAGCTGTAAAAGCGAGTGGCCATCCAGCAGACGGGACAATAGACGAGACGAAGTTATACTAACGAGACTTAGGATAGGACACTCACATTTAATGAACTCATAGCTCACGATTAGAACAGAAAGACCTCTCTGCAGAACATTTCATGAACCATTAGCCATTAAACACATACTGACTAACTGCAGGAACATTGAATACTTTCCGCTTTACTCGCATAACAAGTACGAACTTCTTACGGACCGAAGCCCACATATCGACAATACACTAAATCACCTTAAAAAATTGAAATTGTTTTACAAAATTTAACTTCTCTTCTGTTTGATTTTGACTTAGTGAGAAATTTATTATAATTTTAGATAATATAAATGTACCTACTAGTGTATAGTAATAAAATATAATTTACTTTTATTTTTAGTTTTTAATAAAACCACTTTACATTGTTACTTTAATACTAGTTTAATGTTTATTTGTTGTTTTTACTACTTATTAATGTTTATTTGTTGTTTTTATTACTTTTTAATGTTTATTTATCATGTTTAATTTTTTTTATATAGTTTTTGTTGTTTTTCTATTATACCGTTTTTACTACATTGTTAAATTTTGAGCCATATCACCTAGTTGCGGGTGCTCCTGAATAAATATATACAAAAATACAATAACTACATAACGTCAGCCAAAATCATAAGTCAAGAAGAAATATATATATATATATATATATATATATATATACTATTGTCATACCTATCGGTGAAGACCGTCGTCACTGGCTGATGGTTGAGTACCGCAGGCAAGCGCTTTCGATGCGATGCCATCATCTTCAAGCCTGTCGATAGTTGTACTGAGTTGGTTGTCCGTCAGTCAGTGGGTTTTATGCTCTGTTCACCGTATTAGTTGTTTACGTTTAGTCCAGATCTGTTTACTTACCACTAAGATCTGTCAAACGAGGGATGTTAATGTTCAGGTAAATTGTTTTCGTGTGGTGGGTTGTTTACGTTTTTAAAATACGGTGAACAGAGCATAAAACCCACTGACTGACGGACAACCAACTCAGTACAACTATCAACAGGCTTCAAGATGATGCCATCGCATCGAAAGCGCTTGCCAGCGGTACTCAACCATCAGCCAGTGACGACGGTCTCCACCGAGAGGTATGGCAATAGTATCATTTATATTGGCGGTTCTAACCCTTTATTTGAATTACCACACACACACACACACACACACACACACACACACACACACACAAACATATATATATATATATATTATTTACACGCAAATACAGGGGGTATTCGAGGAAAAAATAAATAAGATGTTTCCCGTATAAATTAAAAAATTGTACTAGTCTATATACATATAACCCCGTTATTTTCATTATCGGAAATGCCCTGTAACATGCACAATTACTGTAAAGCCATTCTGTTGTAAAACCCCCGAAGTTATCTAGCAATGAGAATAATTGAGATAATAATGGTTTCCTTTTTGAGTTTAGCTGATGAGAGGATTGGAAAATACTGTTAGAACTCTATTTGTCTATTTTTATTTCCGCTAAAACCAATATAACAAAGATAATGATGAACATAAATCTTGTCATCCAAGTAACGACAACCCTTCCAGTGTTAGTAAAGTATAAAATATCCCACTTAGACATTATGTCTCTCATATAACTCCCTTGAAACACTAATAAATACTGTTTAGTGACCATAAGTCAAGGTAACTTAGTCTCAACATTCTACAGAGCTCATTTGAGGGACGAAATAGGGTCAAAATAGGACCTCTCTAGCGAGTGTGTTAATAACTATCTTCTCTATTCAAAATCAGAATAGTGTAAATGAAAAATCAAACCTGAAGTGATGTTTCATGTTCTTTTAGCAGATTTGCCTTAAGGAAAATCAGCTATTGAGGTCGTACTCATGAAGCGATTTTCGAAAAATTTCTTCAAATGTCCGTCGATCCTACACAGGAGATGACGAAAATGTATATTCTATATATATATATATATATATATATATATATATATATATATATATATATAAAGAGAAAGAGAGAGAGAGAGAGAGAGAGAGACATATATATATATATATATATATATATATATATATATATATATATATATATATATATATATTTGTCTGTTAACAATCTAGCGGTTGCAATTTTTGTTTAATCAGCACCAAACTCGGTATTTAATCGTTTTATGTAAAAAGGAAGATCAAGTTCGTTAACGGCTGAAATCTGACCCTTGGGAGGAGGGGTTTAGAGGGGGGATTTTCAAAAATTCGAAATATCTCCGTTACTATACGTCGGATGGAAAAATTGTATAGAACCAATCTTATTTCAAATTAAATTTACTATAAATATTGTTATATACATTTATTCTCTATCTTGAATATTAATCGAGACATTTGCATTTTTATTAAGTGTAACGGACGAGCTATGGTTCCCGCCGAAAGCTAGTTCGGCCGTTTCCGTAACTGATCGGCACTCGTATGGAGATTTCTCTATTGTATAACTTTACGTGGGAAATCTGCTTAGTTTACGCAGCCCCTGCGTGACGGACTTTTATTTGTTGCCTTCTTATCTACGCTTCAAGAGAATGAGAGATCCAAATAAGTGATTCCCAAAAAGGATTTCAATTAATAATTTTGAACGTTTATGAAGAAAATTAGGCTTAACTAACGACTAGAAATTTATACATACACCTTTTTTAACCAAGGAAAACCATATCGTGAACTACTATTCTATGAAAATGTCTATGAATTCGACAAATGGCTGAGACTTAAAACTCATTATATGTAAACCGCCGTTTACATGTGGCAAAGATTGTAATAAAAATCAGCCACGTAAAGTAAGCAGATTTCTCAAGTGCTGGTGTAACACTTGTCACCTCATATCACCACGTATTCTCTATTTATGTGTAAAAAACCGATGAGTAGGAGGGGGGGGGGGTTACAGAAGGCACAGAAAATAAGAAATTACGAATAATTTGCTTAGTACTGTGGCCCGAGTCATATCAACGAAGATATTTTGAACTTTGTAATCAGGCGCCCCCTCTGAAACACTATTCCAACTCCAATTTCAGTCAATGACTAATATGGTTCTTTTGAGTAAAGAACGAAAAATCTTAATTTTTGACGTCAACGCAAGACGTATTGTGTCTCACAAAGTAATAGTGTAATTTGGTATTCAAGCTTGGAATGAAGTGATTCATGTTATAACAGATTTTAGTAAATATGACATGAGTAAGAGTGGGTGTTTACTGAAGGCCGAAAATTAAAATATGGTAAATCTCAGTTAATATTCAATACAAAGAACACGTGTATATTTATTGGAGCTTCGCAGCTAAAAAAAAAAAAACTTGTATATAAAAACTTTTATAGGACATTAATTTTGCAATAAGATTAATTGTATACAATTTCTCTATCCAATGCATACTAACGGAGAAATTTCGAAAGCCGCCCTCTTCCACTGGTCCGATTTTAGCCGTTAACGAACTTGATATTCGTTTTTACCTAAAACATTTATATATCGAGTTTGGTAACGATCAGACAAACGTTTTTATATACAATTTTGTACGGACCTCATTTTCATTATCTCCAGGGTAGGATGGGACATTTTTGTTTTCAGGAAATTTATCGAAAATCGTGTCATCAGTACGAAAACAGCCAAAATGGATGGAGGTAGAATAATAATTATTGAATTCTATAGGCCCTTTCATATGAGAAGCATTATATTGCAAGGGTGTAGCCTGCAGTACAGCCAGCCCTGAACATGGTATAGCTACACAATATACTACAAGGGCCTTCTGCTACTAACAAGCCAACATCCGTTCCAGATTAGATGGGATATGTTACACGCGTCTCGTATGCATACTGCTTGAATCAATGCATGTCGATAGCAACCCCTTCAATAGGGGTTAGTGTTGTATTCTAAGTCCTAACATGCGCCTATTTAGGCGTAAACCCCAGGTTCCTGTACCCTAAGGCCCTTCAATGTAGCCTATATTGAATACATGATAATCCCTGGTTTAGCTATCAATCTAATACATACTCTATAATATACCTCTAATCCTCGCAGGCATTATCTGATTCGAAACGCCGATCAATAATCAGTCGCGCATCAGGAAGCATCAAAATTTACAAACTCAGAAATAACGCTAGATTGGGAACAGACATGGATGTGATAGAAGAAAGCTTGGGTTAGCTATTCACAATTAACACATGGATAGTTAAATCCAAGATCGAGATTTTATTGGCTTATATTAACAAATACGTAACCAAGAGTCTGCCCCAATCTGTAAAAGATTATTAATATAATTTTAGATATTTAATATATATATAAACGATTGTGGATGTTTTCGACCAGGTTATATTTATATATGGTCTAGTTATTGCTTCTTGAAGTTTTGATCAATGTTGGTAAAAAAAAAAATGTTTAGAAAATGCCAATATTTCGAGAATATTTACTTTCTCTTCTTCAGGGCTGTAAAAAATACAGGTACTACTTTATATATATTGCACATTGTTATTAAACTAAAGTGTAACAGATAGTGTTTGTGTTATTTCTAGTTACCAAGACCTGAAATACTTAAAAAATAGTGCATCTTTTAACAATAGTTAAATGCTAAATTGGAAAAATCAATGTGTTAAAACTTATCATTACACAGTTACTTCCTGAATGATTAAATAAAAGAAGGCCCCTAACGCGGGTGCGATACTAAGCACATTCCCCCGTGAAATTTTGCAATACATGAATCTACATACTTGTAACACTAACACCACCGTGATTAGATAATAAGAAATTTTTCAGTTAATTAAAATAAATTCCCAACTGGATATGCTTAATATTCAAGATAGAGAATAAATGTATATAACAATATTTATAGTAAATACCCAACGGTAAGAGTCTGAATTTTAAACAAACAGGTCTGCCAATCTCTCACAGCTAAAAGGTAGAAATATTTTTCAACGGAAAGAATAATAATTACTGAAATATATCTGAATATAACAAATTAATTGTATTAAAAACTACTTACTATATTTACTACTGTAATGAACCGAATAATTTTTATCTCAATCACACAAATTTTATCATTCCAAGAACCTAAGAAGGAGGGAGGGGATCAAAAGAACATATTTGCAAGTATCTCATATAATAAAGGTCTCTTGAAACAATATTTGGTATTTAAGCTTCATATAAAGTAGTGTATTATATAACAGAGTATTTATGTGGCAGAAGTGGGGGTTTACTGAAGGCTGAAAACTGAAAAACACAAATATATCGGTTAATATTCAAGATACAGAATAAATGAATATAACAATATTTATAGCACATTTAATTTTCTATAAGATTGGTTTTATACAATATTTCCATCCGGCGTATAGTAACGGAGATATTTTGAATTTTACTAATTCTACCCCTTTAAACACCCTCCTTCCCCCTGGTCTGATTTCAGCCGTAAGCGAACTTGATATTTAGTTTTCCATAAAACTCTTAAATATCGAGTTTGTTAATGATAAAACAATAATTGCGACCGCTAGAGCGGCCACAGACATATATATATATATATATATATATATATATATATATATATATATATATATATACTTTTTAACGGACCTCATATTCGCCATATCCTAGGTTAGATAGATGGATATTTGAAGAAAAATTACCTCAGATTGTGGTACTGAATGATTTTGCCCGAACACTTATGAATCGGTCATAATAAAACCAGTTCAATCAGACTTATTAAACTTTAAATAACCTGAATTTATTTCTTAACCTTTAAGGCCACTATTGGTTTAATAGGTGATTAGTTAGGTGCACAATGTAATAAGCCGACCACTATGAATAAATAAACATTTAATATATTTATTTAATTATTATTTAGAGCTCCGCAACTGTGGCGACTTGGCTCTTCTTAAACATGGGGGGGGAACAAAAAACAAGTAAACGAAATAACAAAACAAAGTAATAAGAAATAATATTAACAACAACAAGAAACACGAACACAACAAAATAACAAGAAACATGTAAACAAAATAACACAAAAGGAACAAGAAACACGAACACAACATAGAACTAAAAACAGGACATTTAATATATATCCGTTAAACATGGACTGGCTTTTATGAGAATAACAGTTACAACTGTATCTCTAAGATACATATCTAAAACATACAATTGGCTCAATACGGGAGATAATTAGATTTCATCAGTTCAGAAGAATACATTTTTTATTCACAATATTAAATTAAAGCTCGGAGCTCCTGTTAACCAAAATGTTTATGAGAAATATTTAAAACATTGTAACTCTCAAAGGTGATTTTTTTTTATTTCTGTTTTTCGGAGAGTAAAGCTAATATACATTTTCCACCTAATTCTGAAACCATGTCAGACTACTTTGGAGATCGTTAATACGTGGGAAGAAAATTATCGTAAATACCCCTCTCGTGAAGCTAGGTAGTAATTACAGTGGAGTAACGACGGAAAGTTTAAGAGCTATCTGTCTATATGGAGTTTGGTAAGTCGGTCAGAACTTCCAGCGGCAGACATGTTTTCAATTTGAACTTCATTGACGATACTCCATCTTTAAAAATTTTAATGCAAAAATAATTACGTTTAAGCATGTTATTTGGAGAGAAATTTGCAATAATAATCTAAATCCAATTTCCATTTTTCGGGACATTTAAAACGAAATGATTTACAGTCAGATCAAATTTCCTGAGTCAGTAATAATGGGAATTTTACACGCGTGTGTCTAGTTATTTAAATTCCAAATTGTTCTTGATTTATTGGTAACACAGGCTGGCTGTTTGATTCCACCAGAAACCCCATTGGCGGGGTTTAGGAACGTTTTACTAAATAATTGTAAATTTACCAGTGAAAATAGCGAGTGAATTGGTAGAAAGTATGGCGCTGTATTCCAAAATTATGTACAATCGGATTGAAGCTAGGGTCTCTCCGATTCATTGAGTTCAAAATTGTTAAAAAATGTTCCAAATGTTATAGGAGGAAGGAATGCCTTTGGCAGTACAGTATTTGAATACCAAAGAATCTGCCACACGTTATTAAGGAGTCTGAAGAACAACACCGAAGTTTTTAACCGCGGGACTAAAGAAAATTTTGTGTGCCAAGAGAGAATCGAAACTTCATCTCTTACAAGGGCAGTGCGTAAGTGGTAGCGTCTTCTTTTTGGAACTAATTTTAAATATATATATATATATATATATATATATATATATATATATAGCTTTAAAGTATAATACTGTTAAAGAATATTTTTATTTGTAGAGCTAGAAATTTTGAAATGTATTTATTAATTGTAAATACAATTATTACAAATAAACGGGTAAAGCTAAATAAAACCGTTTAAAAATATGATCAATATATCCGAATTATTATTGATAATTGTTATATACTTTTGTATTCTATTAATAGTGATATATTTCTTGTATAATAATAAATATTTCCTTATACCTATTACATATTTGACAGAAAGCATTCGAATTTTCTTCCAATATATCGAACACAAATTAAACGCCAGTAATTCGATTTTTTTTATTTATTTATTAATATTAAAATAACTCTTTAGAGACAAGAAGTAAAAAAACGATTCCAGAAAAAAAATAGTCGCTCCCGGCGAGATTCGATCTCGAGATCTTGTGGTTACAACAAGAAGACGCTACCACTGAGCACCGATTCCCTTTGTTTTACTTACCTTGTTTCAGGCTATCTTTACTTTTTTTTTTTTTTTAGACTAACGCGGGATAAGTGCGTTCTCTCGCTTTAACAGAATTTGTTTTTCATTAGGTACTACACACTGAAATAGTTCCGTTCAAATCGGTGCGGGGTTAGGCTGTGCACTCACCTTGTTAGAAATAAGTTTTACGGTACACATCGAATTAGTTCCTTCCCGAACACAATGGAAACCTGAATCGACTAATAGAGTATTTATTATTTCCAAAGAAATTGTTCTGAACTGTGGTACGTATATTACAAGAAAAAACAAAACGGACCTTCTTCCACTACAAACAGAAGCGTGAAGAAAGTAGAAGGATTCTTCTAAGAGAAGGGACTTTCAAAGAAAGTAGTGGAACCTTGACCAGTAGGCACGAATAACTGCCGCGAGTTCAGCAACTATGAAGAATAAATAAATGTCCGTCACGCAGGGGTTGCGTAAACTAAGAAGATTTCCCACTTGTTAGTACTTGTCTCATCTCCACCCACCACGTATTACCTATTTCTATGTAAAACAACCGATAAATAAAAGGAAGAAGGGGGAGTGGGGGTGGGGGGGTTACGGAAGGCTGGAAACAAGAAAGCACGAATAACTCAACTAATATTTGAGTTACAAAAAAATGCATAGTACAAAATTTATAGATGATCAATAGTTTAACGAGATTGGTTCTATAACATTTTAGGATTCCACTCATAATGACGTAAATATTTTCAATTTTCTAATTCCAGCCCCCTCTATACTCCCACTATTCAGTCCTAACTTCCTCAAGAAGCTAAATTTCTATTGGGGACGTCAGGAAATTCCAATTCCAATGGATTTCCTTATTCCACTTCCGACTTACAGTTCGGCAAAGAAAGAAATTTGAGAGAAATTAAAGAAAAATGACTTCAGGTTAGTTTGAGATCAAGTCTTTCAATATGTTGACAACATACAGTTATTTAGTCAGAACGCATAAGTTTGAAAATATCTTTTAATTTTCTAACCAGGGAACGAAAATTAAATTCTTTGAAACAGAGATTCCGAACCTTTACACAAACTTTGAATAAATCTCCATGTTTTAATATTTGTTCAATTAAAAATATATATGTTTGAAATATTTAATTGTCCTGTTATAAAGTTAAATGTTCATACTTTTTATTCTTCTTAAAAGAAACCCACATGGTTTATGGTGGTCCATCTTTATGCCTACGCCTTTACAACGAAAAGTACACTAACTAGAATGATAACCAGTCAGTATTATGCAGGGGTGGAAAATGTATTATTGATTTAATACATACTTTATTCCAGTAGAAAACAAAACAGGTCTGTATACAAACAATATATTTAAAAACGACAGAGCGTTTGCTCTGAAATTCGCTCTGTCTTGCAAATATATACTGTTTTACCAGATTTACTTTCAGGTCGTACTCATGACGCGATTTTAGAAAAAATCCCTTATACATACATACTTGACCAACAAAGCAAATTTTGATTGATCGTTACTAAACTCGATATATAAGAGTTTCACGTAAAACTAAAGCTCAAGTTCGTTAATGGCTGAAATCCCAACGGTGGGAGAGGGGTTTGGGTTTAGAGTAAGGATCATTAGTAAGTTTATTGTTCCTAGTGGTGTGCATGGTTTTCTTTAAGTTGTCCCTGAATGAAGTCCTCACTTCATGGCAGAATAATTCTTCCTGTAGACATAAACGGAGGACAAGATGAAAAAGAGTCCTTGTCCGTGGCCCGCATTTCATTTCCGTCAGTATTAGGAACATATTACGAGAACTATCTCAAATTTATTTATCTTACCACATATTCTCTATTTATATGTGAATTACCTATAACTAGAAAGGGGGAGGGGTACTGAAAGAATTACGAAATAATGTATAAATCAACAATTGTAGACCACCAATAGTTTAACAAAGATTGGATTTATAACATTTTACGATCTGACTCATAATAACAGATATTTTGAATTTTGAAGCCCCCCTCCCACCCTCGAAACCCCACTATTCCAGGTTCGATTCCAGCCTATATCAATTGATCAATGATCTATAGCATTGACTAAAAGGGTTATATATCGAGTATGGTATAGATCAAGGAAACATTTTCGATTGAAGAACGAAATGTCTTAATTGATGACGCCATGACATAACGTATTTGCATGTATCTCAAACAATAAAAGTTAAAGATAACCATATTTGGTATTTAATCTTGGAATGAAGTGGTTCATGATATAACAGCTTATAGTTAATATGACATTAATCGATTAAATATCAAGTTTGGTAACTATCAAACAAAAGTGGCGATTACTAGAACGTTAACAGGCAAATATATAATTTTGAACGGACCTCATTTTCGCCATATTTTAGGTTGGATCGATGGAGATTTGAAAAAAATTTCGACAATCGCGTCATTAGTACGACTTCCCTTAAGGGAATTCTGCTACAAGTATAATTTCTATAGACATACACGAGGAATCCTTACGCCTTACATGCTCGGACTCGTTTTTTTTTTTATTTCATCCATCATTTCGTGGTCCGGTGAGGTCTCTTACAACCCGTTAAACCATCCTGGCCGGAACAGAGCGTGGGAAGTAGTCTTAATGCACTTAAGCACCACTTAGCCATAATCATAGGGCAGTGACCCACTGATACTGATCGTCTCGTCAAGAGGGACAGCCGTTTCCACCACACACCCAACACTCAGTAGGCCCCAAGCATCAAGGGACCAACACGACTCATGCGTGTAGGCATATCCTTTGGCTCAGTTAATCGCGGAATGATTCAAATGGAAGTTTCACCGACTTTCAGGTTAGGCTAGCTAATTCCGATGATTTCCTCAAGATATTTGAATATCTTAATATAAGGTAGAAATAGAAGGTCCGTCATTGCTAAAGCTGCGTAATCTAAACAGATTTCACACTTGTTGATACGACACATTACTGGTCTCATCTCAACATACATCTGAACATTACAAGTATGGGTTTAAGAAGAACAGTTTAAGAAGGTTGAAAACAAGAAAGTACAAATAACTCGTTTAATATATTTTATTTATTTATTTCTACTGGATCATCGGCTAGGCGATTTGGCTACAAATTTAATAATGTAACATTAAAACAAAATTATAGAACAATAGCCAAATACTGAACCATCAAATGCAAAATTAAACAGAGTAAATATACATTAAATACAAGTAATACGAACTACAAATTTGACGCTAGTCACAAAGACAACAATTTTAAATGTTTTTAATAAAATAAATATGTTATTCCACTAGAACATTTGTATTATTTAAAAATGTTCAAAATTATATTAAATTTCCCACTAAGTCAAACTCAAAAAAAGATGGTAGTTAATTATTTTTAAAACAAGTTCAATTTTTTAAGGTAATTTAGTATATTGTCGATAAGTTTGCCACCTGGATGTACTTGTTATATGAAGTCTCTAAGTATTCAATGTTCCTGCAGTTAGTCAGTATGTGCTTAATGGTTCATGGATGTTTTGCGTAGAGGTCCATCGATCCTACCCAGTAGTTACGAAAATGAGGTAAGTTCAAAATTATAATGTATAGAATATAACAATATGTAGAGAATCAATATTTTAAAAAGATTGGTTCTATAAATTTTATTGATCCGGTTCATAATCAATGAGATTTCTGTTTGATCCCCCGTTACCAATAAACCCCCTATTCCTGGTCTGATTTATGTAAAAAGAAAGATCAAGGTTGTATTGAAATCGAAAATGTTGTGTAAAGTATAGATCAAATAAACATTTTCGAGTCAAGACCGGAAAATCTTAATTGAGGGCGTTATCGGATTATGTACGAGTATTTTGCATGTGTCTCACGCAGTACAAATGTGCTTAAGACAATATTTGGTATTTAAGCTTTGAATAAACTGATTCATGGTATAACAGCTTGTTTCAAATATGAATTGAATGGGAGTGAGGGTTTACTAAGGCTGAAAACTAAAGAAAAAAAAATGTATAGAACATTAGACCTACAATACGATAAGTTAAAAATTTTTGATTCAAACATTTTTTTTAAACTAATGTTTCTACGACAGGTAAAAACTGGATTGCCTATATACTTAATGTTGATATTGGATTGGTCTCTGTCATTTTTAAGAGATTAAACTTTTCATTCTTTCTGTCTCAAACAAGGAAGACAACGAAAAACTTATGAACTAGATGCTAAGCACCTTATTCTTAACCCCAAAAATGATTGAGATAGATTTAGTATACGGGTACCTTATTGATTGCATAAAACCCTGGTATAACATCCAGTTACTCAATGTAGGTTTTACATCTATACCCTATACTCTATGAACCAAGTTTTTTAACTACCTAGGACCTGAGAAAATATTTTTCCAAGAATCAATAGTATTTCTTTCACTAAACAAGAAATATTTGTTTTTCCTGCACTTTTAACAGCTATTTAAGCAGAGTAATTTATGAAAAATTGATTTGGGTAGCTAAGTCTTTTTTCATATCATAGTTAAACTATTTTTACCTACTGTAAGTCGTTTTTTATGTTCACATAACTATGCTTGGCTTTTTGATTAATTCCATACAATGTTAACGGAGTATTTATTCACCGGAAATCAGAAAACTATTTTTATTTGAAAGTATAAACGACTGCTGAGTTGTTTTAACCTGTTGACGAAAATAATTCGTATTATTAAATTCGCTTAAATATACGCATGTATATTTATAATTCCCATGTTTTCAAAATAAATTAAAAATAGTAGGATACATGCAAAAACTATGAGCCTAAAAGACGAATATTACCAGCAAACCTGCAAGATAATATTGATACTGGTTATCAAATGTTTTTTAGGAACACGAGTGTACATAATTTAATGTAGTACATCCCAGATGTTCTTCCAATGAGCATAAGAATATATACAGTATGCCACTTAAATAACAATAAACATAAGCTGTTAGTGTTTTTGTGAATGTGTATGTGCCTAAATATATGGCATTGTTGCCTTACGTTTAAGTCCGGTCCCTTAAAAAGATCTTTTTCTTCCTAGCTTACAAATTATTACTATAACAGCTGACCACAAGAGCTGCTGAATATTCTCTGAAATTAGTGACCCATCCCTTAATCAAAGGGTAGAATGCATCTGTAAAACAAAATAAAAATTATAAATTCAGAAAAATGGTGGCAAAAGCTATATTCATCTAAGGGCATGTAATTCAGTTAGAGGCCAACTTCAGATATGGAAGAATTCAAGAGCCTCACTGTTGCCTGGCATCGTACAACTACAAAAAGGAGCTCAAGTCTGACGAGGCAATCAGTATGGCCAGGAAAAAATAAATAAAGACTAAGAGTTGGAAGGGAACCTAATAAAGTTCCTAAACATAAAAGAGAGCAAGAGCGACATTAAAGAGAATATGAAACCATCTGAAAAAGGATGTAATAAGATACAAATTAGAAAGTTATTGGCTGAGGATTCCAAGTATACTGTTGGAACGGAACACAAAAATAGGAAAAACGAAGGCTGGTTATAAAGAGAACATGCAATATACCCCTCCGTTGCTATAGTGTTGTAGCTGGGAAGATTGTCAATCCAGGCTTCCTGATAAAAAAAAAAAAGTTCGTCAAGCAGGAGCTGCGTAAACTAAGCAGATTTGAAGTTTAACAACAGCTAAATCTTCATACTGGTATCACAACATAACAGTGAATATTAAGTGAATAAATACAAGCGGTAATAAGAAATCTTTCCCCTCCTGGCGGGAAGCGTATGAAATGTAAACAAACAGTTCTGCTAACCTCTCACCGGAAAGAAAAACAATTACTGAAATATATCAGAATATAACATATTAATTTTATTGAAAACTATTTACTACATCTAGTACTGTAATTTACAATGAATGAGAATAATTTGTATCTCAGTCAATCAAATTTTAGTAGTCCATGAACTAAAGACGGAGAGCGGTTCACCAGAATATATTTCCGTGTATCTCGTATAATAAAGGTCTCTTGAAATATTTGGTATTTAGGCATCAAATAATGTGGTGTATTATATAACAGAGAAGTGATTATGTAACATGAGTAGAAGTGGGGGTTTGCTGCAGGCTGAAAACTGAAAAATAAAAATATGAGCATAAATGTATATAACAATATTTATATTAAATTTGGTTCTTAAGATAACTTTGTTTATTAAGATTGGTTCTATTAAATTTTTCGGTCAGACGTATAATAACGGAGGTACTTTGAATTTTTGAAAATCTAAACACCCCCCTCCCACTTGTCCGATTTCAGCCATAAACTTGATCTTTCCTTTTACATAAAACGATTAAATATCGAGTTCGGTAAAGATCAACCAAAAATTACTACTGCTAGAGCGGTAGCAGACATACATATTGTTACGTTTTTATTACAAAACCATTAATGAACGTTGTTTATAAGAGTTATTTTGGATTACAAAATTAAACACACACAAGCTTCACAGTTTTTTTTTTTTTCACTGCACAATTTATTTAACAATGCACTATACACTTGGTTAATTATTCTTAATTACTACTCTCAGAATGCGCTGATAGCGTCACTGTTCTTGTTATTACACAGTCCAATAATTCACTCACGGGCACTGAAGTACAAAAAAGACGGCAATGCACTGTCCTTTCCTTCACAAAGTTAACGGCAGTGCACTGTCTTAATCACGGCACTAAACTGTTACTTACAGTCACGGCACAACACTTCACATAAAACACTTTACCGCACTGCACTATGTCCCACTGTAGCACTGAACGCACATATGAGCACATGAGAACAAAACTAACTGACTAGGGTCGGCCAGGGTGTCTTATATAGATTGGCGGCAAAACATCAAAGGGACGGCCCAGACCCTTCCAGAACAGGACTCTTCTTCCCAAATACGTGACTATCTCCGTTTAATTTTTCATGTATTAGCAGATTTCCCTTAAGGGAAATCAGCTATTGAGGTTGTACTCATGACGGAATTTTCGACATTTTTCTTCAAATGTCCATCGATCCTACTTAGTAGATGACGAAAATGAGGTCCGTTCGAAACTGTATATACTGTATATATATATATATATTATATATATATATATATATTATTATATATATATATATATATTTGTCTGTTACCGCTCTAGTGGTCGCAATTTTTGTTTGATCGTTACGAAACTCAAATTTTAGTCGTTTTATGTAAAAAGAAAGATCAAATTCGTTAACGGCTGAAATCGGACCAGTGGGAGGGGGGGTTTAGAGGAGAGGATTTTCGAAAATTCGAAATATCTCCGTTACTATACGTCGGATCGAAAAATTGTATAGAACCAAACTTATTGCAAATTAAATTTACTATAAATATTGTTATATACGTATATTCTATATCTTGAATATTAACCGAGATATTTGCATTTTTTAGTTTTCAGCAAACCGGCACTTTAACTCATGTTACGTAAGCAATATTCTGCAACATAATAAATCACATAATTGGAAGTTTAAGTACCAAAAATTGTATTCAAGAAACTTTTATTATACGAGATACATGCAAATATGCCCTGGTCCCCCCCCCATCTTAAAGTTTTCGACTACTAAAATTTTATTGATTGAGATAACAACTATTCTGACTCATAAATTACACTAGTAGATATAGTAAATAGTTCTCAATAAAATCAATGTGTTATATTCTGATATATTTAAGTAATTGTTTTTCTTTCCGGTGTGAGGCAGGCCGACCCGTTTGTTTACATTTCTAACCTAACGCTTCCTGTCGGCAGGTTATTGAAATTGGATGAAACATTTATTTCCGTTTGTATTTATTCACGGTGTTGTTGTGTTAGCAGTATGTATATTTATCTATTACTAAACTTCACGAGGGAAATCTGCTTATTTTACGCAGCCCCTGCGTGACGGACTTTTTACAAATAAACTTGCTTCAGCCAGCAATTCATTAATGGTTGAAAATGTGTTATTGACACGTTGCCTAGAGACAACACGCCTCCTATAAGCTTCCATAAGGGGAGAAGATAAATACTGACCATTGCCCCGATGTTTTATTTAGAGCTGGATCGCGTGACTCTCCAATTAAGACGTGGCCTGGAGGAGGATGGTATCTTGGAGAGGGGAGGGTGAGTCATGTGGCGTCCACTCGATAAATCACAAGCACGCAACTCACTACGACCTTCCTAGGCGCATTCTTCAAGGAAGAAGTGCACCGCTTTATCTGAGTCATCAAGGAAAATGGCCTAGGACTTTCTCCTTTTTCATTGGAGCGAAAGAAACCGCTCGTTTCCTGTTATTGGAATAATCATAAAGCAGCCTTGTGCTCGCCTCTCACAGGCCTTGGTTCGAAAACGATTGTTGGATTTGGTACTCTAAATCAGGGGTCTCCAAACTACGGCCCGCGGGCCACATCCGGCCCGCGGACAGATTTTGTCCGGCCCGCGGAGAGCTAGCATACTTGAAAACTACTTTTAGAGAACATATTTTTTATAGCAAATTAAATTTAGTTAACTGAAGTATTCGATAGAAGGTACTACCTATTTCCGCTAGTGTCCACCAGATGTCGTGTCACGTTACTCCTCATGGCTCGTACTCTACGACTAATCTAGAAATTACAGATAATGACAGGAAAATTAATAATATGCAGTGTTTCCGTTTTGCGGACTTCAGTCCGATTTGCAGCCTTTTTTAGACGTCGCGTGCTTTTTCGGACTTTTTTTTTCATCAGTGGACTATTTCACTTTTTACCACCGGCAACAATGTTAATATGGTTTTGGCCCTCAGAACTTTCTGGAGTAATCAGTATGGCCCGAAGGCTGGAAAGTTTGGAGACCCCTGCTCTAAATTATTAAGAACGGCCAAGAACAATTCTTTTTCATCTAGCCAACATCAAAACTATAACCTTCATTAGAGTGAACATAATTTCTCATTATAAGATGGCTACTTTGAAGGAATAATTTATTCCATCAGAAGAAAAAAAAATCCGTCACACAGCGGCTGCGTAAACTAAGTAGATTTCCATCGTGAAGTTTATCAATAGATAAATTTACATACTGGTGACAATTGCACCGCCAACATCAAGTTAATAAATACAAACGATATTAAGAAACCTCGAGACGGGAAGCACCTGAAACGTAAACAAAAAGGTGTGGAGAACAACCTCAGTAGCTGAAATCTTCTAAAATAATTGGCTGAACAAATATTTTTGTTTTTATATTTAATAAAAATCTCTGAGATTTCTATTAAATCCTTATCTAAGATCCTATAAAAGTTCGACGTAGGGGCAACGTAAACTAAACAGATTTCCAATAGAGAAATCTGCATACTAGTAACAGAAGATCACGAGAGCCGAACAGTTCCGAAAACGGCTTAACTAGTTTTCGTTGGAAAGTCACGTATATAACCGACGGAAGCCGATCTCATCTCCTCCGTTATCCCCACACAATTAATAAAAATGCAAATATCTCGGTTAATATTCAAGATAATACGAGAGAATAAATACGCACAACAACATTTATAGTCAATTTAATTTGCAATAACATGGGTTCTATATAACAAGGTTTCGATTTGACGTAATAGTAACGGAGATATTTCGAATTTTCGAAATCCCCCCCCCCTCTAAGCCATTAACGAACTTGAGCTTTCATTTTACATATAACGGTTAAATACCGACTTTGGTAACGATAAGATAAAAATACGACCGGACCGCTAGTATGGACACACACTTATTATATATATAAATACACACATATATATATATATATATATATATATATATATATATTATATATACATACAGTTTTGAACGGACCTCATTTTCGTCATCTCCAAGATAGGATAGTTGGACATTTGAAGAAAGTTTTCGAAAATCTCATCATGAGCACGACCTCAATAGCTGATTTCCCTTAAGGGAAATCTGCTAAAAAGAAATTAAATTTCGCAATATTATTCATACCCACCTTTTATAGAATAAATAAATATTACCTAAACTTAAATTAAATTAAGCAACTGTTCCAATTTTTTTTTTTTTTAAACTGAAAATTGTAAAATGATATTCTTATAATATATACTTAATTAAATCAAATTTACCTCTCATATCAAGTTCCTTAGTGGAAAAAGTTTGAAGAAAACTCAATATATATTTATGTACGATAAATTATATTATTCTTTCATTTCCATGTAAATCTATCGTAAAGTATAGTTAATAAAATTCCGTCCTCACCCATTTCATAGTATTAAAGATTGAGATCACAGTGCCATCGGGACTGATGCTCTTTCAAGGCGGTATGGATATTCACACCAGAGATAGTTGCCATAAAAATTAAATAAAGAGGACTCATGAATATATCTTTTTTCTTTTTTTGTTTTTAGTTGTTTCACGACCTTGTATTCATATATGGAGCCTCCCCCTCATTTGAACAACTTAACATTAAAAACTACTATAATCATAAATATATTAAAATGAATACACTTTATGTGAAGCTTAATGTCTATGGTTTAGCAGACAATTAGGGAAGTGACTAAGATAATAAATGTAATTTTAAGGCATCTGAAAGCTTGCAAAAATGGATCCAGATATTTATATATAACAATTATATTATATTTTACCTTATTTATTTAAGAATTACTTCAAATTTGAGACTCAGGTTACGCTTAAATTGAAGTGTTGGTGTTATAGCTATTCACAATTTTTGAGTGTCGGGTGAAACTCCAGGGAAGGGATGGATTTATTTAGGACTCACTGAATAAAAGTCCTAGTCACCCATTTCGGCTGTAACTAAACATTTAAGTAACCCAACCCGATCAACCTAAGATCCATAAACTGTACGGAAATTTAAAAAATACATGTAGTAACAATATAATAAGTTAAATAAATGAAAAACACAAACTCTTCGCAAGTATCCTCATCCAAGATAGAACGAAATAAAAGTATTCAAGTCAACTCTAAGACAATGTAGACAAAAAAGCCAGGGCCTCTGTTGGCTCTTGAGTACCAACTGGAGCTTTAGGAGTATCTTAGGTTCGAGTGGATACTCTTCAACAACCATCGTCAACCCTAAAATAAAGGCCATCCCTCTCACACTACATCTTAACTTTCTTTTTTATTCTGAAGGGTTGAAATAAAACTCCTGGGGATTCTCACAAAAATAAAAATAAAAACATTGGATTAACTTAAACTATTAATACGTCAGTAAGGTCGATCAGTAGGATCCTTTGAGTCGTGAATATTATGTGTCAACTGATTTTAACGATCTTGGCACAAGGTTTTGAAGGTTCAATTTAATGAAAAACCTTAAAACTGAATTGTATTACTCTAATAAAACCAAAGAAGACGGTTTCTAATTTCACAGCCATGCTCTAGTAATCAACACTGAAGTTGAGAACATGAGAATAAGGATGGAACTTAGTGAGAGGGTTTCGGATGTCCATCAAGAAATCAGAAAAGCCTAAAAGTCACAAAAAATTAATTGAGAATGTGGCTTTATCATTAGGAAATAACTTAAACAGCTTAGGAACATATAGATCTCTAGGAAATAGAGCTGACAACAAAAGCAAATCAATATCAAACTATATATATATATATACGTTTATTTGCAACAATATATAAATATTACAAAGAAATGATATATATTATAATAATAACAATTGGCTTCATTAATGACTTGAGGTGGGAAGTTGTCCAATGACCATACTCACATTGGAATGAACATTGGATTTTACTGTATGGAGTTATACATTGGACTGAATGGGGAATCTGTAATTTTGGGGAGTATTCTGGATTGGAGGGTTTGGATTTTGGAGGAATTTGATGGTTTAGTGGAACCCCAAAGTTCAAGTCTGAGTACTGTTGTGTAAATCAATCGTTTGTTATGTAGTGATAGTTCAGATCTGTTGTCATGTAGTCTTATAGGAGTCTGTACCGTCGATTCAACTCTTGTGTTTTAAATATGACGTGAGGTTTCCAATTATCAAACCTAAGAATCTAAGTAATAGGAGCTCAGTAACATAGGACCCAGCGGACTTCAGACAACAAGCTAAAGACTTAGGTTCGCAAATTGGCAACTTGCCAAAAATAACTATCCAATCGATCAACAGATCCTTATTAATAAATTCGTGTAACATATGTTAAATATCCTATATAGATACTCTCTGTTTTAGGGTTAAAGGAACGCTTATACTACAGTGGATTCTTTTTTGAAGGTGCATTATGGCAAACGAATAGGTATTAATCATGTGACTGGGAGGGATTTAATATTTCTTAACACCAAACAGTTACGAGGAGAGTTATGATCAAGTCATAAAAGTTATTCAAATACTCATATAGAACTACTACTTATTGGATAAACTAAAATATTACATCATTGTCTCTACGTGTCACTACCTGTAATGGAAAACCAAAACTATAGTCCGTAAGATATTCTGTTCATAACGATGTTTGTCTAAAGAGGTTTGTCAAAAGAACGTGTGTCGGACGAATTTGGCTTCACAGACATATCCGAAGAGTGTTGGAAATACACTTTAAATATATTTTCGTTAAATTCAACTTTGTCCTAGGCTTGCATTTGGAGGGAAAGCTCACGTGTAGCGTCTTTTGACAAACGTCGTTATGAACAGAATATCTTTTGAACAAGGCAGTTTGCCTTACAATCGAATCGTTCCAACACTACTTCGCGTTGCTGAAGAGTCACCGTATGACGAAACCGATCAACACCAAAGTCCCACTTCTACGCTGTAACTTAACTGTAACAGGTTGATTTCGGGATGCACTTTTAGTGCATTTGACATTTTTGGGATGACTTCGTTTCGGTCTTTCGGATCTCTTCAGCTAAGCGTGTGCTACACGTGAGCTTTCGCTCCAAGTGCTAGCCTAGGACAAAGTTGAGTTTAACGGAAATGTATTTAAAGTGTATATTCCGTAACTATATTATTCAGTGGCATAACTCGTGCAGTTCATGGTGGTTCGTGGAGAACATGTATTCACCTTGATGAGGAATAAATAATACGAAGTAATTAAAATTGACAGTGATTTCTACGTTGAACATTAAAAGCACACCAAGAAATAGTTACGCCTGCGAAAGATAGGTTGGTTCTATTTGCGGCTTTTGGTGGCTTTATTAACTAGGAGTTGACCTTCTTTATCGTATGTTATTCTCTGCACTATCCATCCTGCTTTATCTATTTAAATCCTTTCTCTCTCTGCCTCTTCTCCCTCCGCTATTTATTCTTAATGTTCCTTTTCTACCACTTTTCAACAGTTCTTCTTCTACGATATTCGTCCATGGTACACGGAGGTATTTGGATATTAAGACAAATGATTTTGTATATCAAATTACTATGATCAACGAAGAAAATGTTTCAGGCTCAAAACCAGCTAATATAATGTACTTTTGTCGGCTGATATGACAATAAAAATGTTGCTTAGCCCTAGTTTATGAGCTACAGTCATAGTGACTTATTTTTTGTTGGTGGGAAACAGTGCTTGCAGGTTGCCTGCATTGTATATGATGATACAATATCAAGCCATCTCACCATTTGTGATCTTCTTGTAGTTACTAATAGCTAGCAGTCCCGGTGTGTACCTATATTTTAGTTGTTTTCACTCTTGTTTTTATGAAAACAGAATGCCTCGTAAATGCGTGAATGCACTTGACAATTTTTGTTACAATTGGTGAAGTGACATTTAGTGCCCAGAAACAGAATCTCAGCCCACTCGTGAAAGTTGCTTATTACCATTGCCTTTGTGTAAAGGTAGGTGATCAGGATGAGTCATAGGCACCTCTTATTTGCTGCAATTCTTGTTCAGTGATTCTGAGAGAATGGTTGAAAAGCAGGAACGAGCTACGCCCTTTGCAGTGACTATGGTTTGGCGAGAGCCAACTGGTCATCCAAGTTACTGGTATTTTTGCATGACTCCATTTGTCACAAGTCGCTGGTCGAAGAATAAGATAAAAAAAAGTAGAGTACCCCAAAACTTATATCGATCATTCGGCCTATTCCCCATTCCAACATTTTACTCTTTCAGTACTCCCAAAAAATAGCAATATTGAGGTAAGTGGTTATGTGAGAGAACGTGAAGGCTCAGAAGAAAAAAAAAACTGTATCCAACCTGGTTCTCCTCATGACAGAAAGTTTGTTTTTACGATGACTCGGAGAAGCCTTACAGAGTTAAATTGCTCTGAATTGAGCGATCTAATTCAAGATCTTGGAAGACCTAACTTTTGGCATCGAGACTTCAGCAATGACATCTCCTTCAACTAGGTGTCAATGTCACTGAGTGCAGGAAGTGTCAGAGAGACCTGCTAATTTTTTTTCGAAAGAGGAAACAGCCTAGCTTCATACACTAATATTAATGGACTGATGGAATATATCAGTTTGCCTGATAATCTAGCTGAATGGAGGCTATTTACAGATTTTAAAATTCAGATCTCACCAAGACATTACTCCAAGGGAACAGACACATCACGGCTGTTGGAATGTATCAATGCTCAATTCGCAATGGTCGTCTTTTAATTTGTCGAAAGTTTCAAAATGTAATCTAGATTTGCACTCAAAAATAAAAGAAAATTTCTACAAAAGAAATAACACAAAATTTAAAAAAATATGTAGTCATACTAAAAAAAAAATAGGAAAAATCTAAAAACTAATTTCTAAGGTCAAACGTTTTTACTTCCACTGACACATGATTTGTCAACATGGAATTTAAAAACATTTATCTGCGTTCTCACGAAAACATCAACGCATGAACAAAACCAGCTTCTTCAAACATTAGGCAACCATCAAAACAATAGGAGATTACTAGCCTACAACTACAAAAGATAGCCTTGAAGATGATCAGGCCACAGCGGAAGTACTTTCCAGATGTTTCTGAAATAACGACGTCTACTGTATCATTTGAAAATTTGAGCAACACACACATTTTATGTATATGCTTGGCAAATATCAAAATGAAAGCACAAAAACAGATCTTCCACAAACAGTATATTTAACAACGACATAGCGTTTTCATGGTCATCGCACTGAAAGCGATCTAACGTAGTTAAATATGTTGTTTGTGGAAATCTTGTCAGTTTGTGTATTTTATTATTCATAAAGATAATTTCACAACTGTAGTTGTTGGTGTGCTCCGTTGAAACTAAGAATAAAAACAAAACTCAAAGCTGCGAAAGAAATATAAACAGACTGTATATAGTAGCTTGGCTTTATAAAGGAAAAAGTTTATGTGCATCATAAAGAGAAATTAAAATAAAAAAGTTCATAAATTGGTAATAAAAAAGTCCGTCACGCAGGGGCTGCGTAAACTAAGCAGATTTCCCTCGTGATGTTTAACAATAGATAAATCTTCATACTGGTAACACGACACAACCCTGAATATTAAGTGAATAAATACAAGCGGCATTAAGAAATCTTTCCCCTCCCAACGGGAAGCGTCTGAAATGTAAACAAACAGGTCTGCTAACCTCTCACGGGAAGGAATAACAATTGCCGAATTATATACGAATATAACTTATTAATTTTATTGAAAACTGTTTACTATAGCAATTGCTATAATTTACAATGAATCAGAATAATTTTTATCTTAATCACTAATACTTTAGAGTTCCTAAAACAAAAAAAAGGGGGGATCAACAGAACTTAGTTGTTTTTATCTCGTTTAATAAAGGTTTTTGAAAACAATATTTGGTATTTAACCTTGTAATGAAGTGGTTCATGATATAACAGCTTATTATTAATATGACACTAGTAGGAGTGGGGGTTTACTGAAAGCGTAAAACTATAAAATCCAAATATCTCGGTTAATACTCATTATTGGAAACTATGTATAGAACAATATTTATAGTACATTCAATTCCCAATTAGATTGTTTATATAAAATGTTTCGATCCGATGTATATTAACAGAGATATGTCGAATTTTTGAAATTCGTCACCTTTAAACCCCCCCCTCCCACCTCGTCCGATTACAGTCGTTAATGGACTTAATCTTTCTTTTGCATAAAACGACTAAATATAGAGTTTGGTAACGATTAAACAATAATTGCGACCGCTAGAGTGATAACAGACAAACATATATATATATATATATATATATATATATATATATATATATAGCTGTGAACGGACCTTATTTTTGTCATTTCCTAGGTAGCATCGATGGACATTTAAAGAAAAATTTCGAAAATCGCGCCTTGATTACAACCTGAATAGCTGATAGCCCTTAAGGGAAATCTGCTAAAATATAGAACGGAGGGAAATCTGCTATAGAAGGAGGGAACGGTATGTTGAGAATGTGTAAGGGTGGACATGGTGATGTTAAATGACGTAGAGCACACAGCCTGGGCCTCTTAACTATTTTTAGGCCTAATGCCACCCTTAGCAGAGCCAGTATATATTTACGGCCGATAAAGCTCTTCCCAACACTCTTATCGCTATTCCAGCCAAACTCTATACTCAGAGGCCCTTATAAGTTATTAATATAATTACTATTCTTCAGTTCAACAGCCTTAGTACGACGCGCGGATAAAAAAAAAAAAAAAAAAAAAAAAAAAAAAAAAAAAAAAAAAAAAAAAAAAAAAAAAATGGACAGTGTATCACACAAAGTAGAATATTTATTTAAATAGAATGCATCAGCATTCAACCCTTGGTGAGTACCAAATGTAAACGACTTATATAATTAATATAGGCAATATATTTCAATTTTTTTTCCAATCACGAGTTAGTCCGAAAAAATTATAAGTGGGCTAATATAAATATGGATAAACTTTTGATTTGATTTATTAGCTCATTTTTTTAGGGGAAATCCTTAGGGGAGGTTGTACTCAGGGGGACGCGATTTCCAGAAATTTTCTCAATTGCCCATCGATCCTAGCCAAGAGAAGTCGGAAATGACGTCCGTTCAAAACTATACATTTACATTTGTCTGGTAATGCTCTAATGGTCGAAATTTTTGTTTTTTGGTTACCAAACTCCATATTTAAACGATTTATGTAAAAATAAAACAAATGAAAAATTGTGACGAAGAGATGCGCCGCACTTTTGGTGGAGCAGCATGGACAGGAGTGGCTTACTACAGAAAGGAATGGAAGCGTCTCGGGACTGCATGCAACCAGCAATCGATCCAGCAACTGTTTAAATAACATATGTATAAAACACAAAAGTTAGGACATTCTCGAACTCAAAAATCCTCAGCTAACGCTGATTTTGCTCAAACATTAAATAATGTCTGTATATAATACCTGTATTCTCATTGTTATTTTCTATGTACAAATTATGTAAATATTAAGTGTAAATTTTTATAAATGAGCAAATAAAGGATTATTATTATTATTGTGGGGGAGGTTTATTCTCAGTGGGAACTGGAGTAAAATCCATATCGGGGGAAAATCCAACCGATATGGAGTTAGTGATTGTGACTTGTTAAGGGGAATTTAAAATTTTTCGCACGATTCTGGCAGTATCAAGAAGTACCCCTTGCTGTGCTTCTTTTATAATTGCTGTTGGCAGATTCAAGTTCTTGGTGCCTGCTATCGTTGTTTTTGGCACTAGTCCATTTGAACTTACTATAATAGGCGTAACCATGGCAGATTTCAGTTTGTATACCTCTTTGAGCTCGATAGCCAATTCTTGATATTTTCTTAATTTTTCGGCATGGGATTTTCGAATATTCTCATTGGTTACTGCGATGTCAATAATATCAGCAGTCTCATTGATCTTGTCAATAATGAGAATATCCGGTTTGTTATGATGCACAGTATGGTCAGTTATCATAGCTTCGTCCCAATACATCTTTACATTATCTTTTTCCAATACTTTTTGAGAATTATAGCGATAATAAGCGACCTTTCTGTCTACCATGCCGACTTTCTCTGCTAGAGCTGAATGGTATACTTTTGCCCCGTTATTGTGGCTTTGTAAATACTCAGATCCAGCAAGTATTTCACATCCTGCCGTAATATGTTGAATGGTCTCATAAGCTTTGTTGCATAATCGACATTTGTCTGAGACACTACTGTCCTTGAGGATGTGACGTCTGTATGATCTGGTGGCAATCACTTCGTCCCGGATAGCTGTAATGAAACCTTCTGTTTCTGAAAATAGCTTTCCAGACGTCAGCCACGCGACAGAATAAGCCAAGTCTACCCCCGAGTCATAAAGGCGACTGTAGTAACGGCCATGAAGTTCCTTATTTTTTATTATTATTATTATTATTATGTAAAAATAAAGATTACGTTATGTAGAAAGGAGCCAAGCATCAGATGAGATGATTTATTTGATAGAATCTTGCAAGAATATAATTTATCTGAATGTTCTGATAAAGTTCAGAAGAATATTAGGAAATTCGTACAATGGTTTTATCTGAAAAAAAAGTGCGACTTCTGTTACAGGTTTTCATGAATATTGAAAGCAAAATAAGGAGAATGGTTGAATAAAAACATTAAACTTCCAGATTATGTTTTTAAAATATGTAAAAGAGATAATAATCAACCAGGCCCATTTTGAAAGTGGTTCCTAGTGCTAAATCAATTAATATGCCGAAATTCACTGAATGGTATATTTACATATATTTTTTTTTTACATGAACCTGATATTATTTATTTTTTCATTACACCAATAGGGCAATTATGAGAAGAAGCATTGGAGGGCCGACACTAAAACATAAGGTATCTCAAAGAACACAATACAAGGAAAAATAGTATAGTTGCGAATATGGCTATAATGAAAATGCCCCTCCTTTTTTTTAGATCCATATTTGACACTTTAAGAAAAGTTAGCTCCAAAACAGAATCAAAAATTGTAGAGAACGTTTTATCATACCTAATTTTAAATAAAAATAAAGCATTTGTTTACAAACTAGTAATTCTGAGGAGGAATCTTGATCTATTCTATACTTCATATCTATTCTCGGTTCATTTAAGATCAAATATAATGGCTCAATTTGGAACCGGATGGGTGGGGGATTAGAGGAGGGATTCCAAAATTCATAATATCTCCGTTTTTAAGAGTCGCATTGAAAAAGGTTAGAACCATTGATGCTCTACAATTGTTAGTCTACATTTTTTTTTTGTAGCTCAAATATTAAGTGGGATATTTGTACTTCCTTGTTCTTAGCCTTCGGCAAAGCCCCACTTCCAGTCATCCGGCTATTACTTAGATATAATATATTGTAAGATGAGATCAATAGTGCGCCATACCAACAAATGGGAAATCTGCTTAGTTTACGCAGCATTTAAGATTAATGGTTATTTTTTCGTGTTCTATATGTAGTTATTTTCAATGTAAAGAATGTAATATTGTAATTCAAATTAGGGACGGAGGGAACAATAATGTTGCCTGCATGATTGTACTGGCTTATGTCTGTCATTACCCAGCTTATGGAGGCTAAGAAGGATTAAAATTGATTCTACTCCTGCCTTATTAGTATGAATGGAATTTTCCTCCTAATGCTTTTATTTTGTTGGAAGGTCAGAAAAACGTGGCAATGGGATGCCACTGCATGACTGTGCGAAACTCATCATTCCTAGTTCGTCCCCTGGGAAATCAGGATTACACAACGAATATAAAATGGAATGAACCCCTAAATAAAATAATTTAAAAACGGTAGTCTAAGGTTCAATTGTGGTAGTGACAAAGAACTGTTACCCACAACGTAAAAATCTGATCTAGGGTATACAGTGCCAACCGAAAAAGAAAAGCATTAGACAAAAAAGTCCGTCACGCAGGGGCTGCTTAAACTAAGCAGATTTCCCTCGTGTAGTTAAGTAATAGATACAGCTACATACTGGTAACACAACACCACCGAGAATAAATACAAACGGTAATAAGAACCTCCTCACACCGGAAAGAAAAACAATTACTGAAATATATCAGAACATAAAATATTAATTTTATTGAGAACTATTTACTATATCTAGTACTGTAATTAATAATAAGTCAGGATAATTGTTATCTCCATCAATCAAATTTTAGTAGTCCAAAACCTTAAGACGGGGGGGGGGGGTCACCAGGACCTATTTGCATGTATCTCGTATAATAAAGGTCTCTTGAATACAATTTATGCAATACAATTTATACAATTTAAACTTCGAATAATGTGATTTATTATGTAGCAGAGTATTGTTAATGTAACTTGAATAGAAGTGGCGGTTTGCTGATGGCTGAAAACTGAAAAATGCAAATATCTTGGTTAATATTCAAGATAGTGAAGAAATTTATATAACAATATTTATAGTAAATTTAATTTGCAATACGATTGGTTCTATACAATTTTTCGATTCAACCTATGGTAACGGAGATATTTCGAATTTTCGAAAATCCTCCCCTCTAAACCCCCTCCCCTCCTGAAGAAAAATTTCAAAAATCGCGTCATGAGTTCAACCTCAATAGCTGATTTCCCTCAAGGGAAATCTGCTAAAATCAATTTGACATGATCCAAGAGCATAAATATTAGGAAACAATATTACAGGAGTAGGAGATTGATAAACAAGAATAATATTCTACAAGCCTCTTTGAGTAGAGAAGCCCCTTGGTTCAATGAAATGCATCGGAAAATTAATTGAGTTACGAGGAGTTGCAAAAGTTTTCAATAGCTCTCTACGCCAAACTAATTAACAACAAATTAAATAAGGAAGAAGTACTCGGGATTGTAGGGTTGCGTTCCAACAGAGGCCGGAGTCCTTAGAAATCCTACCCCATGGAATAAATGAAATGATCAATAACTGTCATTATTTACATATTGAGCCTAAGAAAACTTCAAGGGTATTGTGTTACCAGCCTAGTTGGATTTTCACCACGTTTGCAAATAGCTTGACAAAGGCTGTTTAACACATGATTTAGTAATTCAAATCTATTTTTGTTGTAAGTCAATTCAGTCAAAATTGTCACGCTGTTATTTGATGACAAGCTTTAAGCTTTCTCAATTGACATGGTAAAGGTTAAAAACATAGTCCTCAAAGGGACTCACTCAGATACACAAGGTTATGAAAGTTATATAAAGCAAGCACTGTACGTGGAATATAAGTTTTGCCTTCTCCCAGTTTAACTATTTCTTTTAATATTTTTTTTATTTATTTTTTTTGTTTTTACTTTTTCCCTCATGTTGTAAATATACTACCAATTAATATTTATTTTTTCCCATTCTATCTATTTTGTACATTTGTAAAATTTATCTGTGTAAATATTTTAATATTTATTTAAATTTGTAAAATTATATTCTAACATGCTAAAAGATGAATCGCCATTGTAGCGGCATGGTTCTATTTATGCTGTAAATTTGAAACAATTAGCTTTGTAAAAATTTTAATATTTATTCAATTTTGTAAAACTATACTCAAACATGTTAAAAGATCGCCTCTAGCGGCATTTTAAATAAATAAATTAAAATTAATGATTCACAAGGTGGTCTGAATGGCTATCAATAAGCATGATATATATGTTGCAAGAATGTCAATTATCATCTTCAGCAGTTTATATTCTTGAACAGAACTGTATTTGGGACGTCGGAGACCAAGGTAATTTAACTACTATTGTCATACCTCTCGGTGGAGACCATCGTCTCTGGCTGATGGGTGAGTACCGCTGGCAAGCGCTTCCGATGCGATGGCATCATCTTTAAACCTGTTGATAGTTGTACTGAGTTGGTTGTCCGTCAGTCAGTGGGTTTTATGCTCTGTTCACCGTATTAGTTGTTTACGTTTAGTCCAGATCTGTTTACTTACCACTAAGATCTGTCGAACGAGGGATGTTGAATAATTTAACTACCGTAATTTAAACTTAAAATTATTTATTAACGTTCACTTTTTGCAAGTGAGGCTAATTGGGACTGATTATCTACAGGTTACCACCCTTTTCTAGCCAGGTCGGGACTAAGGATTTTATTTAACGAATTCCGTCACTAAATTAATTCCTCTGCCCAGGCGGGAATCGAACTCGCCACTCTAGGTTTGCCATGTGAGATTAAGGTCAACGCCTTAACTCAAATGGCTAACCTGAGCCCCTATCTACCGTAATTCATCTCGAATATTGTTCAGTATATCGACTTCAAGAGCTGTGAATATTATTACATAAATCTAATGACGTTAACCACCAAAATACAAAACCAGATGGTGACAACTGAAAAAAATCCGTCACGCAGGGGCTGCGTAAACTAAGCAGATTTCCCACGTGAAGTTTTACAATAAAGATATCTGCCTAATAACAACTGTTGTAGTAAGAAACCTCTAAACCTAAAAACTTATTTAGGCCGTAATAACCCAGTAGTTTCAAGCCCCCCAAAACAGTTAGCCTAACCTCTAAACCTATTCACGAGGGACGAATAGTTATGGAAACGGCCGCCAGAGCTCTCGGCAGAAAGTCCGAACATAGCCTGCTGGTGACCACACTCAGAATACAAATGCAAATATCTTGGCTAATATTCAAAATACAGAATAAATGTAGGGAACAATATTTATAGTAAATTTAATTTGCAATAATATTTACGCTATACAATTTTACGATCCGACGCATAATAAAGGAGATATTTTGAATTTTCAAAAATCCCCCCTCTAAACCGCCCCCTACCACTGGTCCGATTTCAGCCATTAACGAACTTGATCTTCCTTTTTACATAAAACGATTAAATTCCGAGTTTGGTAAAGATCAAACAAAAATTGCGACTGCTAGAGCGTTAACAGATATAAATATATATATATATATATATATATATATATATATATATATATATATATATATATAATTTTGAACGGACCTCATTTTCGTCATCTCCTAGGTAGGATCGATGGACATTTGAAGAAATTTTTCGAAACTCGCAACATGAGTACGACCTAAATAGCTGATTTCCCTTAAGGGAGATCTGCTAATTGGATAAAACTCTAAATTACAGGTACAAAGCTCTACTCATAAATAATAATTTAACTGGGTCTTGTGCTTGAATTACACAAAATATTAAATATATTGTCCTTTATGAGTTGTTCATGTTATGCAATCTCAGATTCATTACTATGGCGTCAGTGACGAACATATCAGTCGGTGGTTTGTTTGTGCATGGGAAACATTAACGACTCCATGCCGTCGACGAGGAGTATCGTCTCGTAACCCTCTTCAGTGCAGACGTACTTGAGTAGTTATAATTAGAAGTTTGATTAAGGCATAATAAGATTCGTGCGACCCTTGAGAGTGATCCCACCCCGTATGGGACTAACAAGGAAGTAGGCGATAACGAGATTTCCCCTTGCCAATATCGGCAAAGTTAATTGCTCTTCTCCCTTACCCTTACAGGGTCACATTGGAGGTTGCGCTCATAGCAGGTCGCCCTTCAAGGCCAATCAGCTATTGAGGTTGTACTCATGACGCGATTTTTGAAATGTTCCTGAAATTTGGGGCTGCGTAAACTGAGCATATTTCCCTCGTGATGTTTAACACTAGATAAATCTACATACTGGTAACACAATAGCACCGTCAACATCAAATGAATAAATACAAACGATAATAAGAAACCTCCAGACGGGAAGCACCTGAACAAACAGGTGTGACAATTTCTCAAAGGAAAGAAAAACAATTGAAGGGTTTGCTGCAAAAAGGAGGTAGCTCCAATTTTTCCAGTTTTTGGGAAACCAAAAAAAAACGTTTAAAAAACTCAAATTTTAAGTTATGTAAAAATATTGTTGTTGCTTACTTTCAATTATGGTGTTTACATATTAGAACACTATTTTCATTCAAAAAATATCATCCAAATGTTAGTGGTACTTGGATGATCCTTGGAGCTACCTCTTTTTTGCCCAAAAGAATGGAATATGAGGAATGGAGGAATATGTTATGTCTTGGAAAAAGGTATAAAAATAAATAGAATGTACTATTATTATGTATTTTTTATTCAAAGAAAACTGAAAATAAAGTACCTACAGCAAAATTATTGGTTTTACAAACAGAAAATAACATCATTATAACGAATAACATAAAATACGAAAATAAAATCATTATAACGAAAATAACATCATTACGGTTGAAAGCTGCATCCTTTGGGGCCAAATAAAAGAGGTTTTTTTTTGGCACAAGAAAGTGTTTATAACTCCCAACAGCTATGGGATGGAGCTACCTCCTTTTTGCAGCAAACCCTTCAATTACTGAAATATATCAGAATATAACATATTAATTTTATTGAAAACTATTTACTATTTCTAGTAATGTAATTTATAATGAATCAGAATAATTTTTATTTCAACCAATAAAATTTTAGTAGTACAAGAACTTAAGAAGGGAGAGGGTTACCATAACATATTTGCATTTATCCCGTATAATAAAGGTCTCTTTTAAATTAATTTAGGGTATTTAAGCAGCGAATAATGTGTTTAATTATATAACAGGGTATTGTTTATGTAACATGAGTAGAAGTGGGGGTTTGCTGAAGGCTGAAAACTGAAAAATGCAAATATCGCGGTTAATGTTCAAGATAGAGAATAAAAGAAATAACAATATTTATAGCAAATTTAATTTGCAATAAGATTGGTTTTATACAATTTTTTGATACGACGTATAGGAAAAGAGATATTTTGATTTTTTGAAAATCCACCCACTAAACAGTGACTGAAAACAGAACGGAAAATGTAAGCGAATATTTGTTTCAGGCTTCTTTATAATCCCTCCCCCCTCCCGTTTGAACCTAAAAAATTTAATATAGCTTATAATCGTTTAAGAATTAATGATAATTCACATGCCGAGTTTTGTTAAGTTCCGTTCAATTGTTAGAGCCCAATAAAACTGTCGGCTACCGCTTTGTTTTTTAGTGCATATCTCGTTTATACTTTGTTATATAACAAAAGTGAATATAACGAAAGTTACTTTAAATAACAAAATAAACAGCTTTTCTTATGTGCACAATTGCTGAAAAAGCAATAGGAAACGAAGTATCGCTATTTTTAATTTCAGGCCTCCCTTACAACCCCCACTCGTGCTCGTCCTTAGAAATAATGGTACTGCTTATTATCATGAAGGAGTTAGTGCTAATTTACATACAGTGTTTTGTTTATTCCGTTCAAATTGTTAGAGCCCAATAAAACTGTCGGCTCCCGCTTTGCTGTTTAGTGGATATCTCGTTTATACTTTGTTATAAAAGAAAAGTGAGTATAACAAACGTTACTTTAATAACAAAATAAACAACTTTTGTTATGTGCATAATTGCCGAAAAACCAATAGGAAACGAAATTATATCCTTCCTTATAACCCCCACTCCTGCCCGTCGCTAAAAAAGATGGTACAGCTTATTACCATGAAGGAGTTAGTGCTTATTCTCATACGGAGTTTTTAGCAGATTTCCCTTAAGGGAAATCAGCTATTGAGGTTGTACTCATGATGCGATTTTCGAAATTTTTCTTCAAATGTCCATCGATCCTACCCAGGAGATGACGAAAATGAGGTCCGTTCAAAACTGTATATATATATCTATATATATATATATATATATATATATATATATATATATATATATATATATTTGTCTGTTACCGCTCTAGCGGTCGCAATTTTTGTTTGATCGTTACCAAACTCGATATTTAGTCGTTGTATGTAAAAAGAAAGATCAAGTTCGTTAACGGCTGAAATCGGACCAGAGGGAGGGGGGGTTTAGAGGGGAAGATTTTCGAAAATTCGGAATATCTCCGTTACTATCCGTCGGATCGAAAAATATTACAGAATCAATCTTATTGTAAATTAAATTTACTATAAATATTGTTCTATACATTAATTCTCTATCTTGAATATTAACTGAGATATTTGCATTTGTATTATGCATGTGCTCGGCAGCAGTGGCTATGTTCGGACTTTCCGCCGTGAGCTCTGGCGGCCGTTTTTGTAACTATTCGTCCCTCGTGAATAGGTTTAGAGGTTTCTTACTACTACAGCTGTTATTAGGCAGATTTCTCTATTGTAAAACTTCACGTGGGAAATCTGCTTAGTTTACGCAGCCCCTGCGTGACGGACTTTCATTAGTTCGGTTGAGTCTTTGGTACCAAATAAAATTGTTGTTTCCCGTTATAGTTTTTAGCGTATAACTCATTTATACTCTAAATAACAAAATAACCAACTTTTATTATGTGCATAATTGCCGAAAAACCAATAGGAAACGAAGTAACTTATAACCCCCACTCCAGTTCATCTCAGAGAATATTAATATAGCCTAAAGTCTAATTTGGGATAGTAGTAATATACATACCAAGTTTCATAAAATTCGGCTCAGCCGTTTATGCGTGAAAAGATAACAAATAAACAAAAAAACATACACGAAAGAAACAAAATGCAGTTATGGTGTCTATGACATGTGAAACAAAAAAATGTTGTGAAGTTTTGAGAAAAAAATCAATGTACAGACAGAGGTTACAATTTTATACCTATATATATAGATATATATATATATATATATATATATATATATATATATCATATTCTTCATCTCCTGGGAAGGATCGATGGACATTTGAAGAACTTTTTCGAAACTCGCGTCATGAGTACGAGCATTAATGACAGGAAAAGGGAGGGGTGCTACAGAAGGGCTTCCGAAATTCCAATTATCTCAACCAGTATGAGACAAATCAAACGTTCTTATGATATTATATATCATAAATTTTTATCTTGAATGTTATTTGAACTTATATTTATAGCTCTTTTCACACCCATACATAAAAGACGAGAATAATTACGACTTAACAATTGCACACTTTTCTCCGTGCCCCCTACTCCTTCTGGTCATTTATGTGGACTTATCATAAAACATTCATAAGTAATCAAATCAAAAGTTTGTGTGTTTGAGTGTCAACAAATGAATGAAGAAAATACTCGTAGTTGCATCATATATAGTTTTTTCATCAAAAAGGTAGAGATGGCGGACATTTGAAGGGATATGTTTAGAAAAATCAAGAAATGAAAACAATATCAATAGCTATTCCTTTAATGTATATGCTAAAACTAAAGTTAAAGGTTTCATAGAATTTAATGACTTCCTTTTGGGTAATTATTTTGAAGTAGCGGGATTATGAATAGGCTGATCGGTTTATTTAATTTTAGCAGATTTCCCTCAAGGGAAATCAGCTATTGAGGTTGTACTCATGACGGAATTTTCGACATTTTTCTTCATATGTCAATCGATCCTACCTAGTAGATGACGAAAATGAGGTCCGTTCAAAACTGTATATATATATATATATATATATATATATATATTTGTCTGTTACCGCTCTAGCGGTCGCAATTTTTGTTTGATCCTTACCAAACTTCATATTTAAGCGCTTTATGTTAAAAGAAAGATCAAGCTCGTTAACGGCTAAAATCGGACCAGTGGGAGGGGGGGTTTAGAGGGGAGGATTTTTGAAAATTCAAAATATCTCCGTTACTATACGTCGGATCGAAAAATTGTACAGAATCAATCTTATTACAAATTAAATTTACTATAAATATTGTTATATACATTTATTCTCTATCTTGAATATTAACCGAGATATTTTCATTATTATTAAATCTGGCCGGCTAACAGACGAAGTGGCTTTCCCGCCAAAAGCTAGTCCGGTCGTTTCATTAACAGCTCAGCTCTCGTGAAATTTCTCTATTGTAAAACTTCACGTGGGAAATCTGCTTAGTTTACGCAGCACCTGCTTGACGGACTTTTTAGCAGATTTCCCTTAAGGGAAATCAGCTATTGAGGTTGTACTCATGACGGAATTTTCTACATTTTTCTTCAAATGTCCATCGATCCTACCTATTAGATGACGAAAGTGAGGTCCGTTCAAAACTGTATATCTATATATATACATATCTATCTATCTATCTATATATATATTTGTCTGTTACCGCTCTAGCGGTCGCAATTTTTGTTTGATCATTACTAAACTCGATATTTAGTCGTTTTATGTAAAAAGAAAGACCAAGTTCGTTAACGGCCGAAATCATACCAGTGGGAGGGGGGGGGGGGTTTAGAGGAGAGGAGTTTCGAAAATTCGAAAAATCTCCGTTAATACACGTCGGATCGAAAACTTGTACAGAATCAATCTTATTGCAAATTAAAGTTGCTATAAATATTGTTATATACATTTATTCGATATCTTGAATATTAACCGAGATATTTGCATTTTTATTATATCTGGGCGGATAACGATGAGAGTGAGTTTCCCGCCAAAAGCTAGGTCGGCCGTTTCCTTAACTGTTCGGCTCTCGTGAAATTTGTCTATTGTTAAACTTCACGTGGGACATCTGCTTAGTTTACGCAGCCCCTGCGTGACGGACTTTTTCTAATAAATGTTATTACGCCAACAGTCAATCGTATTAACGATGATGGAAAAAGTGTTGGTATCGAATGTCAAACGCTATCAAAGTGTGGATTTTGAAAATTGTAGTTACGAGTATGTAACTAGTGTGGAATAGACTGTTGTTAAAAAGGAAAGAGACATTTCCATTGCAAACAGATATTTGTGAAGTGGAACATGCTGAAATAACATTGAACCTTCCACAACAACACTGTGCTTCGAATAAACATTTAAATATTTATGTTGGACATTTGATAAACATTGCAAACTGAAAAACAGAACAACCACCTGATGTTGTTCTTTCAACAAATCACATGTATCAGACTTTTAGTATTGTTAGGAAATGTTATTTTACAGGTTGTACAATTTAAATAGTTTATTATTGTTGATAAATAATCTTTGATGATTGTTTTAGGCTTGGTTCCACCTAAAACAGAATGAAATGCGTTTCACTCAGATGGGATAGCTTCACGAAGAGACTAATGAAAGAAAACCGACGAACGAAAGGAAAATAACTATTAAATTTATTAATTAAAATTAAATAATTGAACTGATATAAATAATTAGGTTAAAAGAGATTAAATTTGCATCAAAATCCAACTGACAACAGAGAAACATTAACAAAAAAACAAATTTGCAGAATGCTGAAAGTTCATTTCCTATTTCTGGGATGAAGTAAAGTGTCAACATATTTGACTTGGTATGAACTAACAAATTGTTTAGTAAACATCGAGGAAATAAACTAAATAAAGGCCTGTCACGCAGGGGCTGCAGAGCATAATTCCTACGTGTCAAGTATTTCAATTTATCTCAAAAGGTAAAAGTTCAACGACAGCAATATTAGGTATTTAGGCTTAAAATAAAGTGCTTCATAATACAAAAGCATTGTTGTCATATTGTTAATATGACTTTACTATGGGTTAACTAAAACCCAAAAACTAGAAAATTCAAATATCTCGGATAGTATTCAACTTAGTAGAAAAATGTAAGTAACACCATTTCTAGAAGATTACATTTGCAATAAGATTAATTCTTTTTATAAAATTCTTCGTTCAGAAGCACAATAACGCAGATATGAAGAATTTCCAAAATTGTCCCCTCCCACTGGTCGGATTTCAGTCGTTCAACTTGTTCTTTATTTTTATACAAAACGTTTAAATATCCAGTTTGTTAATGGTAAAACAAAAATTACAAAATTAAAAATAGCGATGTTTTCTTTCCTCTTGGTTTTTCGGCAAATATGCACAAAATAAAAGTTGTTTATTTTGTTATTTAGAGTAACTTTTGTTATACTCACTTTTGTCGTATAACAAAGTATAAAAGAGATATCCACTAAAAAATTAAAGTGGGAGGCAACAATTTTATTGGGCAATAACGTTAGAACCGAACTTAACAAAACTCTATATGTAAATTAGCATTATTTCTTCCATGATTATAAGCTACATTATTTTTTTTATGTTCGAACGGGAGTGGGGGTTATAAGGGAGGCCTGAATAAAAAATTCGCGATATTTCATTTTCTATTTGTTTTTAGGCAAACGTGCACATAACAAAAGTTTTTTTTTGTGTTATTAAAAGTAGCTTTTGTTATAAACATAACATTATTTAATTTAATATCCCAACCGCTTGAAATATCAGGCAGGACAACGTCTGCTGGCTCCGCTAGTATACTTATATATATATATATATATATATATATATATATATATATATATATATATATATATATATATATATTTATATAGTTTTGAACGGACCTCATTTTCGCCATCTCCTGGGTAGGGATCGATGGACGTTTGAGGAAATTTTCCGAAGTCTCCACCACGACCACCGGGCGACCCCCACCCCCCGAGTGTCGCCCGGTGGTCGTGGTCCAGACTACTTAGCTTTAATCGACAGGCACTGAGGATGGAGCGTTGACTCCGAAAGTGCACTCTTCATAATATTAAAAAACTGTAGAGGACTTGGCCTTTTTATTGATCCTAATCAATTGGTTCCTCTACCATCCAGCATATTCCAGAGATATATCTGTTACTATACGTCGGACCGAAAAATTTGATAGAGCCCATCTTATTGCAAATTAAATTTTCAATAAATGTTTTCATTATCTTTAATATTAACCGAGATATGTTGGTTTTTTTTTAAATTTTCGGACTTCAGTAAACCCCCACTCCTGCTTATGTCATATCAACAATAAGCTGTTATATTATCAAGTACATTATTTGAAGCATTGAACTTTTACGTCATGAGATAAATGCAAATACGGGACGCAATTGGGAAATCTGCTTAGTTTACGCAGCCCCTGTGTGACAGACTTTTATTTTTCATGGCCTTGATAAGACTTTTGAATTTACATGTTACATATTTTTAGTCCAACTTATTCTAGTGATTCTACACCAGATCCGCATTTATTTTTAAATAGCTGGCTAAAATACTTAATTAATTTTGAGCGATGAAATGTTAGGGCTTATATGGAAATTGAATGTATATATTCTCAAAAGATGCCCATTTCTCTGTTTATAATAGATGAGACGTTACATGAATTTTGAGGCGAAACAAACTCGAATGACACCAATCAGCATACAAGAATTACGAATATATCGGAAAATCAGCTGTTTGCTATTTATATGGCATGGGAAATGTATGTATACAACTCCTTCAAGTGACATGGAAGAACATAATACTTTAATTACGGTTGCTTATGAAATACGATAAAAATTCAAGGACTACATGTTTTTATTTCGTATACAAAGGAGATTCGCTTTTAAAAGGAACGAATCAATACTACGCCATATATAACACTAAGAATAGCCATAGCACAAAGTTGAAGGCCTAAAACTAAGGACATTTGTCATTTAAAGAGGAATAAGTGATAAATTATATCTGGGATTTCAATGAAAATCAATAAGATCGGATAATGACAGGGCTTATGGTTAGCAACCGTTCATTTAAGGAATAATTAAATGAAGGGGTATCATTTAGCGGAATAATTTATTTGGATTGGGGAAAAACTATTTATTCAGAGATCGGAATTCTGCAGTCTTTTACGTCAATCTATTTTGTACTAATTTCAAAATAAATCTTACACCTAGGATTATGAGCATGTAGTACATTCCTTGATAAATTGTTGGCATGTAGGAATCCGGCGGTAGGCTATAGAGTATGTCCATCGATCCTACCTAGGAAATAAGATATATATCTGTTACCGCTCTAGCGGTCGCAATTATTGTTTAATCGTTACCAAACTCGATATTTTGTCGTTTTATGTAAAAAGGAAGATCGAGTTCGTTAACGGTTGATATTAGATCAGAGAGAGGTGGGGTGGTTTAGAGGGGGAGAATTTTAAAAATTCAAAATACCTCCGTTACTATACATCGGATCGAAAAAATGTATAGAGTCAATTTTATAAAAAATTTAATGTTCTATAAATAGTGTTATGTACATTAATCTCCTATCGTGAATATTAACCGAGATATGTGCATTTTTTTCAGTTTTCAGCCTTCAGCAAACCCCCCTTCTACTCATGTTACATAAACAATACTCGGTTATGTATTAAACCACATCATTCGTAGCTTAAATACTAAATACTGTTTTCAAGAGACATTTATTATACGAGATACATGCAAATACGTTCTGGTGACCCAACCCCCCCCCCCTTCTTACGTTTTTGACTACTTAAATTTGATTGATTGGGATAAAACTTATTCTGATTCATTATAAATTACAGTACAAGATGCAGTTAATAGTTTTCAGTTAAATTAATACTTTATATTCAGATATATTACAACAATTGTTTTTCTTTCCGGCAAGAAGTTGGCAGAACTGTTTGTTTAAATTTCAAATGCTTTCCGTCGGGATGTTTCTTATTATCGTTTGTATTTATTCACTTAATATTCACGGTGGACCTGTGTTACCGGTATGTAGATTTATCTGTTGTTAAACTCCATGCGGGAAATCTGCTTAGTTTACGCAGTCCCTGCGTGACGGACTTTTTTATGTTATAAGCAGCTCTTGATGACACAAGTCAAATACTATAAAACTATTAAAGTCTGCAAACTTTGTGTTGTCTTCAAATATAAAAGCACTAAATGTGTCGTCTCCATCATGAAAATTTCTCAGGGAATTATGAATAGGTGGGAGTGTTTCCCTTGATAGATAGTGGTAAACTAAATAAAGTATAACTTTATTGCCTTAAATAATTCATGCACTGTTAGCACTTCAGTAAAAGCTTACTTGCAACTATATTGGATGGTTATTCTAGCAGAACGGTCTACATAAATTTAATTGAAGCCTTATCCTTTCTGAGCATTTTCCTGTCTATCTTGAGTATTAGTATACAATTAAATGGATTTTCTATCTGATAACCCACATAATATTTGTATTGATATAGAAACGCTATTTTTCTGTAATCGTTGAATAATGGTAACATTACTAAACTGAAATGAGTGAAGAAAGTGAAACATTTTGCAATAGAGTGAAGAAAGTGAAGTGCGTTCTTAATTAGTAATAAGTATAAATTAAAAAATAATTTGAAGTTGGAAATTAAATGCTTTTAAATGGTTCTTAACATTGTAAGAATTTATTTCAACAAAATAAATTGAAATGTGAATGAACTATTGGTAGAAATAATCAATATATTTTAAAATTTAAATATAATAATAATTACCTCCCTTGTTTATAACCTGCACTTGTTTATAACTGCACTACTTCACAATCATCACTAGTTGTTTTATAGCTATGCTTATATCCATTCACAACCATGCTTATAACCTATCAACAACATACCATAATCTTCACAACATCCTAATTTTGTTCATATTCTGGTTAGATCTGATCATGTATTAGACGATTAGAGAAAAAAATTAATATTACACTCGTGACGAAAGTAGAATTTACAACTCTCGAGAAATTACCATACTCGCTTCGCTCGTGTGGGTAAACGTTTCACTCGAGTTGTAAAATGATCTACTTTCGTCACTTGTATAATAAATAACTATTCTACTAGAAATACACATACTTGATTTAAAAATCTATGATAAAGTCTGTTACTCAGAGGCTGCGTAAACTAAGAAGATTTTTCAGGTATGACACCCAGTAGACCTCATTTCACCACACATTCTCTATTGGTTAATAAAAATTCATTCAGAATAAGCGGGTGGGGGGGCGTGGTCCACTGAATGAAGAAAACAACAATGGATGAATGACTCGCTTAAAAATGGAATTACGAAAAAAGGTATAATACAAAAACTGTGTATTACCAATAGTTTAAAAAGTTTGTATTTGCAAAATTTTACGATCTGATTCATAATAAAGGAGATATTTAGAATTTTAGAATTCCAACCACAGTCTAGAACACCTCTCCCCGGTTAACAAATATGATCATAGCTGCTGAATGAAACCATTTCTCTCGAAACAATATTCGAATTTAAGTTTGGATTGTTGTTGTTGTTGTTGTATAGGGTTTAAGGGCGAAAAACTACCAGGTTATCATCGCACTGTAATATTTATAATTCACATTTTGGTATCCTCATCCATATCGCCATTTTAACAATATAAACGAGGATACAAACAATTTCACTTTAAATTTCTTTGTATAAACTCGTGTTTTTTTTACAAAATTAAACAATTTATGGAGTTTTTTCGGGTCATCTCCAAGGGCCACTTCTATATTATTGGAAATATTGTATTTGTTTCTAATATCTGTAAACTTATGACATTCCATTAATATTATTATTATTCTGTGTTACATTTCTCACAAATCGGGGGTTGATCTTTTGTCATAAGATAGCAATGCGTAAGTCTAAGTTTGGATTGACATTCATGATATATTCATTTATTGTTACCATCCGATGACTAAAAGTAGCCGTTTTCTGAATATTGAACCACGTTTTTGTTACTATTTCATTAAGAGGAAAAGCTCAAAAAAACAACATTTTTAGAAAATAATATTTTTAACTAGATTGGTTTTACACAAATTTTTAATCCGACTCATAATATTGGAGATAATTATTTTCGATTTTACCTACGCTAACCTCGATTTCCGATTTGAAGCGTTTATGAACTTTATCTTTCTATATATTCTTTGTATATATATATATATATATATATATATATATAGATAGATATATTTAATTTTGATCGAATCTCATTTTAGTAGTCATAGGTAGAATAGATGCACATTTGGGACATTTTTCAAACTTCAATAGAAACCATATCTGGTATTTAAGCTGAGAATAAAACGGTCCAGCATATAACTGACTTCAATGTGACAGAGTAGGAGTGGGGGTGAAGGCTGAAAACTAATAAGATGCTAATATCCCAGATAATACTAACGATAGAGGAAAACAATATTTTATTCTCTCATTTTAGTAGTCATAGGTAGAATAGATGCACATTTGGGACATTTCTCTTGCTGAAATTTAGGCACCCGACCTAAACATAGCCAACACAGGATTGTCATCTGTAATATTTTGTTGTGTATATAACTGTGTCACTTGGGCAAAGCCAGACCCAAGCAAGGCAGTAGCCCTAACTTCCATTGATATTGGAGTGGTGACTTCGTAATCGTTTTGCTTCATTAATTATTAAGAAGATGGGGATAACTATTATGGCCTTGTGCTCTGGGAACACAATAAAGCCAGCTACTAGCAAGTTTATTTCGGTTTTTAGCAGATTTCCCTCAAATAGCTATTGAGGTCGTACTCATGACACGATTTTCGACATTTGTCTTCAAATCTCCACTACCGTCCGATACTATCTAAAATTTTTAAAATTTTCTTGAAATGTTCATCGATCATACCTTATATATACATATATATATATATATATATGTATATATATATATATATATATATATATATATATATATATATATATACTAGCTCAGATACCCGGCTTCGCCCGGGAATTCATTTGAGGCTGGATGGCGATGGTATTTTTTTGGCAAGGCTTTACTTTGCACAATATTTTGACATTACCCGTCCCAATGTTTAGGGCTAATGCCCGTCGTTTCTGTGGATTTGTTAATAATAAAATGTGTAAATTCAGGCCTCCGTTATAACCCCCACTCCTGCCCGTTCCTAGAAATGTTAGTATGGCTTATTATAACGATGGCGTTAGTGCTAATACACATACCGAGTGTTTTACTTAGTTCGGTTGTGTCTTTTGTGCCAAATAAAATTTAAAAACTCCCATTATAATTTTTAGCGTATAACGCCTTTATCTTCGGTATATGACGATATTGTATATAACAAAAGTTTCTCTAAATAACAAAATAAACAACTTTTGTTATGTACATATTTGCCGAAACCCCAATAGGAGACGAAATATCACTATTTTTAATTTCTGACCTCCCTTATAACCCCCTCTTCTGCCCGTCCCTAGAAATGTTAGTATAGCTTATTATAAGGAAGGCGCTAGTGCTAACTCACATACCGAGTTTGGTTTAGTTCGGTTGAGTTTTTTTTGCCAAATAAAATTGTTGACTTCCGCAGTAGTTTATCGTGAAATTTCGTGAAAAAAATCAATGTACAGACAGAGGTTACAATTTTATATATATATATATATATATATATATATATATATATATATATATATGTCTGTTATTTCTCTCTAGAGGTCGCAATTTACTCGATATTTAGTAGTTTCATGTAAAAAGAAAGAACAAGTTTGTTAACGGCTGATATCGTCGACTGACATATAATAACAGATATTTCTAATTTTCGAAATTCTCCCCCTCTAACCCCACTCCCTCCCACCTATCCAATTTCATCCATTAAACAAGTTGATCTATCTTTGTACATAAAACGATTTAAATTGAGTTTGATAACGATTAAAAATTGAGTTTGATAATGTTTAAATATTGCGTTTGGTAACGATGAAACAAAACATATGTGTACGTGTAAGCGTTAAGTTCGATCATCATGCAGACAGACCTAAGACTTAGCTCATTTTTAAGACAGAAATCCCCTCGAGCCTTTTTCAATTCCGAAACTTAAAATCCCTCTAATAAAATGACTCCATCTCATACAACTTATAAGTACAATTGTTCTAAAGAATTATCCACCGCAATATAAGATGAATAACTGGAATAGCGTCAAACATTTTTCCAAACCTAAGGCATTCTTTAAGAAAATGAAATCTCAATAAATAATAAGCATATTTAATGAGATATGAATGATCCAATAAGATTTTTAAAGAGAAGAATAAATAATTACTGAAGTATTGTTTTCCGTTATTATTCCCTTAAGGGAAATCTGCTATTGAGGTCGTACTCATGACGCGATTTTCGAAAAATTTCTTCAAATCTCCATCGATCCTACCGAGGTGATGACGAAAATGAGGTCCGTTCAAAACTATATATTTGTCAGTTAACACTCGGTCCCAATTTTTGTTTAATCGTTACCAAACTCGGTATTTAATCGTTTTATGTAAAAAGGAAGATCAAGTTTGTTAACGGCTGAAATCGGACCAGTGGGAGGGGGGGGGGGTTTAGAGGGGGGGATTTTCAAAAATTCGAAATATCTCCGTTATTATGCATCGGATCGAAAAAATTGTATAGAACCAATCTTATTGCAAATTAAATTTACTATAAATATTGTTATATGCATTTATTGTCTATCTTGAATATTAACCGAGATATTTGCATTTGTAATCTGACTGTGGTCACCAGTAGCCTATGTTCGGACTTTCCGCCGAGAGCTCTGGCGGCCGTTTCCATAACTATTCGTCCCTCGTGAATAGGTTTAGAGGTTAGGTTAACTGTTGTTTAAACTACTGGGTTATTACGCCCTAAATAATGTTTTAGGTTTAGAGGTTTCTTACTACTACAGTTGTTATTAGGCAGATTTCTCTATTGTAAAACTTCACGTGGGAAATCTGCTTAGTTTACGCAGCTCCTGCGTGACGGACTTTTTTTAAATTAAAACCTATTATCCAGTTGGCTTCCCCTATCCTTAAGTTCACCTAAACCGACTACTACGACTTTATTATAAATCACCTCTGTTGTGATCCACAATAAACAAATTAAAAAATAATAAATAATTGAAAATATTTCTTTGATAAAAGTTTTTCGCCTCAGTGTTCATCAGATTCAAATGAAAGTAGGATGTTCTATTAGCAATACCTTGAGCTAAACTCATGCTGTATCTAATAGTGTTAACTAAAACCAAAATATATTTACATATCCCAAATTTGCATTCTGCCGAGGACAATTCATCCATGGCAAACACACGAAAAAATGGTAAACATTGACATCCTTGAAAACCTTAAAATTCTTATTTACTTTAACGTTCGGCAGATACGCGTTAATAATGCTAAAACATTTGAAATAGTGTTAATTAATTCATCCCAGACACGCTTTTAGGGGTTAATGTACACCTGAAAGAAAATTAGAAGGACTAGTAATATCCCCAAAAATGTTTAACCTAATTAAGAATTTTGTTTTATTTTTAGAATGATGCCCGTCGTTGGCGGATTGAAATAGAAATGGTTTCCCGTGGGAATATTAAGATTGGATTAACTTATGCGGGAATCATATTGGCGAATTTATCACAAAGGCCAAATATACAGCAACGTGTATTGTAAATGCAGCAGGTCATTCTGTTGTTAGAGTCGTAATTTTAAATGTGAAAATTAGAAGAATTTATGATTAATTTAATTATTTATTAACTTCCAAGTTTTGCAACTAAGGCTAATTGGGACAGGTTATCTACAGGTGACCACCCTTTTCTAGCCAGGGTGGGGCTAAGGATTTTATTAAATGAATTCCGTCACTAAATAAATTCCTCTGCCCAGGCGGGAATCGATCTCGCCACTCTAGGATTACCAGAATTTGTGATTAGAAGAGAAGTAAATGAGTTGCCAATAAAAGTAGTTTCTCGTCGAAATATATAGATTGAATTAACATAAGCACTAAATTGCCCCTTTATTGTCATCAAATTACAGTCACTTAGTTTTTAGTGTGTGATGGCTATTGAACAAAAATACCTACATATATCTTGAAGTCCGTGTGGTATCTCAGAATTGCATCATCTCAGTATTCGGAGAAAAATTAGGATAAATAGTTTTGAACTCATAAAAGCTTGTCGATTATTATTCTGGATGCCACGAGAATGATCTCGATACTGGTAGTATTAATTATGACTGTCAAAATAAAAAATATTGATTGCAAGTATTTTTTGAAGTGAAAACTTCTTTGGGCACGTTGTGCACCCCGTAAGGAAGCATTTGCGGGAGAGGAAAAAAGTATGAAATCGCGACACCGCCACCGCCACCGCTAGTTTACTTTACGGCCGCAAATAAAATTTGAATAGAAACACATGATTCTGTTGATATCACGTGTTACTACTACAGTAGCCGTTCTAAATTCAGTTATACACGGTTCAGGTTATAGATTCGTCGTTTGCTTTCTTTCCGGAATAAAAATGAATTTGATCAAACTATTTCTTTTTGATTAAACTCACAAAATATATTCTTCTAATCAAATTTCACTTTAGTATTTGAAGTGAAAACTTCGTTAGGCACGTTGTGCACCCCCTAAGGAAGCATTTGCGGGAGAGGAAAAAAGTATGAAATCGCGACAATGCACGATTTGTAACTAAAGAACACGCACAATCAGTATGTCCGGAAGGAACTAGACTCATGTTTACGAATAATGCGGTTAATGAATACAACATTGCAATTTTAAACACTTTCGAAAATAAAAGTGTTTCATTAGCATCGGATGTTTTTGTTGGTTGTCATAATGCCGAGCAAGAAAATTTTGTTAGGCAGAAGTTACATAAAATGAAATTGGACGAGACTGGTGGATTACCTTATGAATTAGTTATAGTTCCTAACCTACCTTACATGATCACTCTAAACGTAGATGTCGCGGATGGTTTATGTAACGGCACTGTAGGAAGATTACTTCTCATAGAGTCTGATGAAAATGATAAAATAACAAGACTTTGGTTCAAATTCCCAAAGTCAATAGGTCAAAAACGTTCAACAAAGTATAGAAGTCACATTGCGCGCTTAAATATCGACAAAGACTCTGTTCCCATTTTTATTCAAACGTCTTCAATACCACTCAACAGAAATAAAACTATACTGGCAAAAAGAAAACATTTTCCGTTAATTTCCGCTTTGGCAATGACAATACACAAATCGCTAGGAGGTACTTTCGATGTTATCGTTTACGAATATGATCGTTGTCACTCAAGAGAATTGGTATACGTTGCATTAACAAGCATTACTAATATAGAAGGTTTATTCTTAGTTACTAAATTTCATCATGGCAGAGTAGGAAATGCACAGGTACAAGATTCAAATGCAACCAAAAATCTAAAGAGATCAACAACTCATCGAGAAGATTTATCGATGGAATTGAAACGTTTACATGAAAATCCTCTGCAAACCATCACCAAAACATTTCTTGATTTCATCAATAAGAATAATAGATTGTCTATATTTTCATTCAATTGTCAAAGTTTACGTGAGCATGTGAATGATTTAGAAATTGACGCTCTTGTTAAGAAGATTAATGTATTAATATTATCAGAAACTCATATGGGTAATGACGAAAAAATTGACATTCCAAATTTTAACTTTGTGGCGAGTTTCAGAAGAAATAATCGTCCAGCAGGAGGAGTAGCTATATATCAAAATACCGACACAGTTCATTATTGCACAAATTATATGGATGTGCATGCCAAATACGCCACGATGTTTAACACTTCTACTTCTGATATCGGCAATATAAGTCGTTGCCACTACGGCGATAAACAATTCATTATTATGGTTGCCGTTTACATTTCTCCTAATAATTCATTGTGTGCTATACGAGACTTCTTTTATGAAAATTTATTTATTTATTCTCATGGCGCATCTGCATTGCTTCACCAAAGAATTCGAAAAAGATTCGATGATTTGCCAATGATTTTGAGTGGGGATTTCAATATAAACTTTGCAGACGATAAAAATCTACCATTAATTGAATTTTTCAAAAATGAATTTGGTTTAAACATGTCAAATGATCACAATCTTAGCACAACAAGATACAAAACTACTATTGATGCGGTCTTTACAAGATATTTAAATAAATTCGAATCAAAACTGTTTGTATCCTACTTTAGCTACCATATACCGATTGTATCAGTTTTAGAAATTAGTGATGATGCTGGCAGTGATGATGGTGCAAGAGTTGTTGAAATTATGGATAGAAATTGATTTTTCTGAGTGTACTTAACTTATTTTTGTAAAGCATTTGTAATAATTCTGAAATGTAATTTTTTTCTTTTATGTAAAATAACTGAAATAATTATGTATAGTATTTTATATTGATAAATAAAACAACTCGTGGTACATTATTTTTTTTATCACTTCATTTTTTCATGTAAAATAGAACATAACTGTTACTTATTGATAAATAACTAAAAATATTTTTAAAATAAGACTTCGTAAAAAAAATTTCTCAGCAATGCCAAAATTGAGCGATCAAAGCTAAAGGAGTTTTCACTTCTACCGGCAGTCCCCTGACTGCTTTTTTTTTTTATTTTGAATGATTATGTTAAAACTTGATTTTTCACATTAAATAGTTTCTTCATCAAAAGTTTTTGCTTTATTGCAAACTTTTTTTTTTTTTTATTTATTAATCTCTATTTAATAATTGCATATTGTCAATAAAAAATTAACGGTTACTGACGGTATAAAACAAGAAAGTATGAATAACTCGCTTAATACTTCAGATACGAAAAACATGCTTAGAGCAACAATTATAGACTATCAATAGTTTAACAAGATCGGTTCTGTAACATTTTATGATCCGACTCAAAATAACAGAGAGACTGCGAATTTTCGAATCCCCACCTAAACCCCACTATTACAGGTCCGCCTTCCGTCGAAAACAATTATGATCTTTAGTGTGGTCTATCACGTCAACACATAATGTATTTGCATTATCTTACACAGTAAAACTTAAATAAAACAGATTCCCGAATAGAACGAAAAATCTCAATTTATCACGTCAACACATAATGTATTTGCATGTATCTTACACAGTAAAACTTCAATAGAAACCATATCTGGTATTTAAGCTAAGAATAAAACGGTCCAGCATATAACTGATCTTTAATGTGACATGAGTAGGAGTGGGAGTGAAAACTAAAAAAATACTAATATCCCAGATATTAGTATAAAAAAATACTAATATCACCTAACGATAGAGTATAACAATATTTTTAGTAAATTGTATTCAAAGTAAGATTGGTTCTATACAATATTATATGACGTTTAATAAGGGCAATATTTCAAATCTCACTGGATCGATGTCAGCCATTAACAAACTCGACCTTCATTTGTGTATGCGAAGCCTATATATCCGAGTTTGGTAACGATAAAACAAAAATCGCAATCGCTAGGGCGTTAACATACAAACATAGTTTTTAGTGTATATCTTGGTTATACTTTGTTATAATACAAAAGTGAATATATCAAAATTTACTGCAAATAACAAAGTAATATATATATATATATATATATATATATATATATACAATTTTGAATAGACCTCTCTAGATTTTCGTCATCTCGTGGGTAGAATATTGGACATTTGAAGGAATGTTTCGAACGAACATCCCGCCATGATTACGATCACAATAGCATATTTCTCTAGAGGGAAATCAAAAGTGCGTCACGCAGGGACTGCGTAAACTAAGCAGATTTCCCGCGTAAAGCTTTGGGTGGGAAACAGTCATCCGTTATCGGCCCAAAACTAATAAAAATGCAAATATCTCAGTTAATATTCAAGATAGAGAATACATGTATATAACAATATTTATAATACATTTAATTTGCAATAAGATTGGTTCTATACACTTTTTCTATCCGACGACAGTAATGGAGATATTTCGATTTTTTTGAAAATCCTCCCCTCTAACCCCCCCCCCCCTTCCACTTGTCCGATTTCAGCCGTTAACAAACTTGATCTTTCTTTTTTACATAAAACGACTAAATATCGAGTTTGGTACCGATCAAACAAAAATTGCGACCGCTAGAGCGGTAACAGACAAATATATATATATATATATATATATATATATATATATATATATATATATACTAGCTAAGGTACCCGGCGATGCCCGGGAAATCATTGCTGACTGACTAATGATGGTATTTTTATAGCAAGACTTCAATGTGTACAATTGCACTTCCCTCCACGATGTATTGTTTTTTTCAAAACAGCCAATCCTAAAGTGTAACTTTCAGGATTAATAGAATAGAAATTTTAGTTTTGAAGAATATATGAAAATGGGTTCCTAATCTATTCTTCACGACATTTTGACTCTCGGTTTTTGAATAATTCAAACCATAATCATGGGTAGCATTTATTACAATTAAATCTCATCTATAATGAACATATTTCCTGCCGAAAATCAATGCAAGCACATATAGTTTTATGCATAGTTTTATACATAAGAATATTATTCGTATTAGTAAGCCTCAGTGAAAATCACTTCCTGTCATGCCCAGCATTCCACAGGAAATAAGTAAAACTCAATTAACTCCCGTCAATTTCCGCTCTCGCAGGAAGCGTTATCATCAATTTGTTTTTCCTTAGAATATTGCTACAGAACGCATTATTTTAATAATTTGTCTACCTGATGGAACTAAATATTAGATCCCTAACACATAATTTCGTTTATGTTCAAAAAGTTAGATGAGGGGAAGAGAGCCCCCCTGCAACACTAGTAATACTTTAAACATTCATATCGAGCATTATATAAAATACCAGAAAGTATATATATATATATGCTCTTATAGTATATATTTCTATTAGAATAAAATAACAAAGTTATTGGGAAAATAAATAAAATAAATTGAGGAGGCGGACGGAGATTTATAAGCTCCACTAATCAGAATCATACTTACAAACTATCATATAAGACTAAAAACATTAACATCTTTTGTCATAATATGCATTTATTATAAAACACTTAAATACGCACTTAATAAAATTAATGGACTCCCGCAATGGTTTTAGCGTATATGCCGTATTAACTTCATTTACGGCCAAAGTGGAATACAAACAAAAGTTAACTTTAAATAACAAAAGTAAACAACTTTTGCTATGTGCATGTTTGCCGAAAAAAAAAATAGAAAATGAAAATTGCGAATTTTTACCTCAGGCCTGTCTTTATAACCACCCACTCCATTTTGAACCTAAACATTTTAATATTAGCTTATAATCATGGAAGAATTATTGACTAATACGCATACCAAGTTTCGTTTAATTCGGTTCAATCGTTTGAGCTCAACAAAATTGTTGACTTCAGCTTTAGTTTTTAACTTATATCTCGTTTATACTTTGTTACCTTTTCACGCATAAACGGCTGAACCGAATTTTATGAAACTTGGTATGTATATTACTACTAGCCCAACTTAGACTTTAGGCTATATTAATATTCTCTAAGACAAATAGGAGTGGGGGTTATAAGGGAGGCCTGAAATTAAAAATAGCAATATTTCGTTTCATATTGCTTTTTCAGCAAATATGAACATAACAAAAGTTGTTTATTTTGTAATTTAGAGTAACTTTTGTTATATGCACATTTGCCGTATATGGAAGTATAAATGAGTTATACGCTAAAAACTATAGCGGGAGTCCACAATTTTATTTGGCACAAAAGACTCAACCGAACTAAACCAAACTCGGTATGTGAATTAGCACTAACGCCTTCCTTATAATAAGCCATACTAACATTTCTAGGAATGGGCAGGAGTGGGGGTTATAAGGAAGGCCTGAAATTAATAATAGTGGTATTTCGTTTCCTATTGCATTTTCGGCAAATATGCACATAACAAAAGTTGTTTATTTTGTTATTTAGAGAAACTTTTTTATATACACTATTGTCGTATACCGAAGTATAAAGGCGTTATACGCTAAAAATTATAGCGGGAGTCAACAATTTGGAGGACAGTGAAGACTTACATAAAAAATTAATTTTATTATTAACAAATGCCAACAACACTGGGACGGGTAAATGTCAAAATATTGTGCAAAGTAAAGCCTTGCCAAAAAAATACCATCACCATTCAGCCTCAAATCAATTCCCGGGCGAAGCCGGGTATCTGAGCTAGTATATATATAATTTTGAACGGACCTCATTTTCGTCATCTCCTGGGTAGGATCGATGGACATTTGAAGAAATTTTTCGAAAATCTAAAATATAAATTATTCTTACAATTCAGAAGCCGTTTCAGTTGGGAATTTATTTTAATTAACTGAAAGATTTCTCATTACCGTTTGTATTTAATCACGGTGGTGTTGTGTTGCCAATATGGAGATTTCTCTATTGTAAAACTTCACTTGGGAAATCTGCTTAGTTTACGCAGCCCCTGCGTGACGGACTTTTTTTACTTCTTTTAGCAGATGTCCCTTAAGGGGAATCAGCTATTGAGGTCGTACTCATGACGCGATTTTCGAAAATTTTCTTCAAATGTCCATCGATCCTACCCAGGGGTTGACGAAAATGAGGTCCGTTCCAAATTATATATATATAATATATATATATATATATATATATATATATATATATATATATATATATATATATATATATATATATGTCTGTTAACGTTCTAGCGGTACAATTTTTGTTTGATCGTTACCAAACTCCATATTTAATCGTTTTATGGAAGATCAAGTTCGTTAATGGTTGAAATCGGACCTATGGGACGGGGTGGGGTTTGGCTTATCTGAATTTCCCGCCAAATGCTAGTTCGGCCCTTTGCCGTAACTGTTCGGCTCTCGTATGGAGATTTCTCTATTGTATAACTTCACGTGGGAAATCTGCTTAGTTTACGCAGCCCCTGCGTGACGAACTTTTATATAATAATTCCTTTGTTCCTTTTTTATTAGTGCATACCATAAATCCAGTATTATTGTCATGACCTTGGCCTGCTTGTCGTATCACATACCTACAAACAAACAGGCAGAATGCCAGGATTGTGTGACATTATTTCCTTTCCAGCACCTGACTACACCATATTTCATCATTTAAGATTCTGTTTCACATATTAAAGCCGTACCAATTAGGCTTGTAGATGACGAAGGTGATGAGATCCTCTGGAAAGCAATTAGCTCAAATTAATTTACACGGTTCTATATAATTATTCTGTTCTCGTATGCAAATTAATGAATATAATTTGAATACGTAAAATTTGAGGGAATATTTAACTTGTAGATATAAATTAGAAAGGGCACATTTTCTAAGTAAACTCAGTGCAAAAAAGTCATTTATCTGAGTAATATTTAAATATTTGTTTGTGTAATTTCTTACTATTTTAGGTAATACCCTTATTTAAAACAAAAAGATTCGAGTTCAATCTGAAACATTTTTGAGTGTGTGTTGTGTGTCGTTTATGAATATTATTTTTCTGCGGATTGTCTATGTCTACGTTAGTAAATTATGTTTTTTAAACTTGAATTTGTTGATCCCAGTAATATTATTATATTTCATTTCGGTTCGTTAATGATTGCCGTCAAGAAGGCAGAATGTCGGAGGTGTGAAAAGAAATGAAATAATCCATCCACCTCTATCATGATTTAAGGAAATATGCTTTATATTTTATTTATTTATTACAAAATGACTAACTACATACATTTTAATTCTCTTTTTAAAAAAAAGAAATACCGAGTTTCATTCAAATGAAATCAGCTAGGTTGTACTCATGACGCAATTTTCGGAATTTTTCTTCAAATGTCCATCGATATTACCTCATGACGAAAATGAAAAACGAGGTCATATATATATATATATATATATATATATATATATAAATATATATATATATATATATATATATCTTACAGCTCTAGCGGTCGTATTTATTGTTTAATCGTTACCAAACTCGATGTATAAGCGTTTCATACAAAACCAAAGATTAATTTCGTCAACGGCTGACATTGGGGGGGGGGGTTAAAGGGTAGGAATTTCTGAAATTCGAAATATCTCCGTTACTATATATCGGCTAGAAAAATTGTATACAATCTTCTTGAAAATTAAATTTACTGTAACTAATGTTATATTCTCTATCTTGAATATTGGCCGAGATATTTGCATTTTTCAGCTTTCAGTCTTCAGCCACCTCAGATTATACTCATGACGCGATTTCCAAAAAATTTCTCAAATGTCCATCGATCCTACCCAGGATATGACGAAAATGAGGTCCGTTCAAAATTGTGTGTGTGTGTATATATATATATATATATATATATATATATATATATATATATCTGTTATCGCATTAGCGGTTGAATTTATTTTTATCGTTACCAAACTCGATATTTAAACGTTGTATGTAAAAAAGACAGATCAAGTTCGTTATTGGCTGAAATCGGACCAATCGGAGGGGGGGGGGAGTTTGGAGGGGGATTTATGGAAATTCGAAATATCTCCGTTACCATACGTCGGATCAAAAAATTGCATAGAACCAATCTAATTTTAAATTAAATTTACTATAAATATTGTTCTATACGTTTCTTCTCTATGTTGAATATTAACTGAGATATTTGCATTTTTATTAAATTTGGGCCGTAACGGATGACTAAATTTCCCGCCAAAAGCTAGTTCGGGCCTTTGCCGTAACTATTCGGCTCTCGTATGGAGATTTCTCTGTTGTATAACTTCACGTGGGAAATCTGCTTAATTTACGCAGCCCTGCTTGACGGACTCTTATATAATAATTCCTAAGTTCCTTTTTTATTAGTGCGTACCATAAATCCAGTATTATTGTCATGACCCTGATGACCTTGTGACCTACTTGTCGTATCACATACCTACAAACAAACAGGCAGACTGTCAGGAGGGGTGGGTGAGTTTGGAGGGGGAATTTTGGAAATTCGAAATATCTCCGTTACCGAACGTCGGATCTGAAAATTGAATAGAAACAGTCTTATTGAAAATTAAATTTACTATAAATATTGTTCTATACATTTATTCTTTATCTGAATATCAGCCTTCAGCAAACCCCCACGTCTACTCATGTTACAAAAACAATTCTCGGTTATGTAATAAACCACATTATTCGAAGCTTAAATACCATAAATGGTTTTCAAGAGAACTTTATTATACGATATAAATACAAATATGCTATTGTGACCCCTCCCCCCTTCTTAAGTTCTGTAAGACTACTAAAATTTGAATGATTGGGATAAAAATTATTCTGATCCGTTATAAATTACAGAACTAGATATAGTAAATAGTTTTAAATAAAATTAATATGTTACATTCAGATATTTTTCATTAATTGTTTGTCTTTCCGGTCTATCTATTCATCTTTACGAGGTTGGCTGGCCTGTTTGTTTACAATTCAGCCGCTTTCCGTTGTACAGATTATTAACTTATATTGTAAATTGACTGAAAAATTTCTAGTACCGTTTGTATTTATTCACTTAACATTCAAGGTAGTGTTGCCTGTATGTATATTTATATATTGTAAATGTTGCATGAGAAATCTGCTTAGTTTACGCGGGCCCTGCGTGACTTTTTTAGTCTTCGGCCTTCAGTAAACCCCCACTCATACTCATGTTTGAAGCCTAAATACCAAATATTGTTCTCATTGAACTTTTACCTTTTGAGATACTTGCAAATACGTGGGAAATCTGCTTATTTATGTAGACTACCCATTATTTTTCTCTTCTGCTCCAAAGATCTCTTCCTCCGAAGTACCGATGAATTGAATCATATTTCCCGCCTAGCGTGCCCAGTGTTATACCTGCAGGAGACCATAGATTCCAGAGTATTCATGCTCATAGATTTTAAAACGCATTGAATTGAGGATATGCGGGTGCCAACTATGTCTGCTTCATTTCCACCCCTCTCCCTGTGGGATGATGACCGTGTGACCCAGATCCTTAACTGGACGTACGAGTCCACCAATGCCACAAAGTGGTCGGGAGCGATAAATTGCTACGCATCAAGTGTTTTTTTATTTTTATTTTACAAAACCTATAATCCTCCAATTTAACTTTGGAAGGACCTCCTTTTCTCTTGAAAGTATGTGAAATTTGGCCTCAAACTGCCTTTATCAGAACCTCTATATCTATTCGTCAAGTTTTTATCGAGCTACAATAGCCCTTTGCTCCGTTTATGAGACCCTAAAATACCGCCTCACCGTTTCCATGCATACCGGTGGTGATTGTTTTTTAGCTGATTTCCCTTAAGGGAAATCAGCTGTTGAGGTCGTACTCATGACACGATTATCGAAATTTTTCTTCAAATGTCCACAGATACTACCCAGGAGATGATGAAAATGAGGTCTGTGTGTGTGTCTGTTATCCCAATAGCGGACGCAATTTTAGTCTTATCGTTACCAAACTTGATATATAATCGTTTTATTCAAAAAGAAAAATTAAGTTCGTTAACGGCTGAAATCGGACCAGGGGGAGGGGGGGGGTTCAGAGGGTGAGAATTTCGAAAATTCTTAATATCTCCGTTATTATGCGTCGGATCGAATAATTGCTTAGAACCTTTCTTATTGCAAATTTAATGTTATATAAATGTTGTTATGCTCATTTTTTCTCTATCTTGATCATTAACTGAGATATTTGCATTTTTTAGTTATCGGTCTTCAGTAAACCCCCACTCCTACTCATCTCATATTAAAAATATTCTATCACGTTATGAAGCATTTTATATGAAGCTTAAATATCAAATATTGTTCTCATTGAACTTTTAATTTTTGAAAGAAATGCAAAAACGTTACATGGGAAATCTGGTTAGTTAGACTTTTCGGTCTTCTTTTAGTAAAAATAATGCCTTGAGTTTTTCCTATATTGACTTTTTTCTTCCTCTTTTAACAAATTTGGTTAATTTGTTGAAGCTATAATGGAAAATTCCAGATCTATCATACTTTGCCAATGATCATATAAAACGGATGAAATGTATTAAATATTTAGGCGTAACGTTAGACAAAGATTAACGTGTGATCAAGCAGCTAAGAAAGGGATTGGCGAGATTTACCTTTACTTTAAACAAAAATCGAAACTTACCCCTGAGCATTAACAAATATAATACAAAGCCTGGATTACATCAGTATTAACACATCTTTGCCCCGTACGGAGCTATATACCGAGCACTACTTTAAGAAAGCTACAAATATTTCAAAACAATTGTCTGAGAACTGTGTATAATCTCCCCTATCATAAAAGTATAGGAAAATGACATCAAATTTCAAATTAAAAAGGAAAATTAAATGCAAATACACGTGGGAAATCTGTTTAGTTAGTTCAGCCCCTGCGTGACGGACTTTTTTTACTTTTAATAAGAGCATCTCCCAACGTTTCGACACGTTCTGTATGAATTATATAAACTCCCAGCGGAAGTAGGAAACATAATTATAATTAAGCCTGTTGTTATGCATCACTTAGAATAAGTTATACAACCAACCTTGGTGAAGGCACTATTTACTACAATGTTGCTGTTTACATTTGCTGTAGCTCGAATTTAAATGAATTCGTTTGATGTTTATTTGGTTTCTTCTTTAGCAACCCACCAATTCTACCAAAACGATTATCCCATTAATCCATTACATCCCGAAATATCCCAATTTCATGTTTTCTTTATATAAAATACTTACTTTAGAAAATAAAATATTTAACGTAAAATATTTACGTTAGACAAGATTTAAATTATTTATTAAAGTCCACTTTTTGCAACTAAGTGTCATTGGAACGGGTTATCTACAGAAAACGCTTTACAGGTTACGTTTGAAAAAGCTTTGGTTTCTAAAACGTGGAAAATTCGTTAACTTTCTTAGCCCACATTCGTAAAATACGTTTCTATGTAATGCTATCGTTTGGTATTTTCATTTTAGTTTGCATTTAGAAGTACTATTTTTTTACAATCAAGTTTACCTCAATAATCACATTACAATAAAAATTGGAAAAATTATTTGTATTCTATTTCTATAGAAAACAGCTAGTTAATACCAGCTGGCTTCATATTTTAAAAGCAATAGAAAGCCCAATAGCAAACATGTGTGTGTTGTGTTTTACGTATGACTATTAGCAGATTTCCCTTAAGGGAAATCAGCTATTGAGGTTGTACTCATGACGGAATTTTCGAAATTTTTCTTCAAATGTCCATCGATCGTACCTAGTAGATGACGAAAATGAGGGCTGTACAAAACTGTATATATATATATATATTTGTCTGTTACCGCTCTAGTGGTCGAAATTTTTGTTTGATCGTTACCAAACTCGATATTTAATCGTTTTATGTAAAAGGAAAGATCAAGTTCGTTAACGGCTAAAATCGGACTACGGTGAGGGGGGGTTTAGAGAGGAGGATTTTTGAAAATTCGAAATATCTCTGTTACTATTCGTCGGATCGAAACATTATACAGAATCAATCTTATTACAAATTAAATTTACTATAAATATTGTTATATACATTTATTCTCTATCTTGAATATTATCCGAGATATTTTTCAGTTTTCAGCAAACCGCCACTTCTACTCATGTTACGTAAACAATACTCTGCTACGTAATAAATCACATTATTGGATCTTTAAATACCAAAAATTGTATTCAAGAGACTTTTATTATACGAGAAACATGCAAATATGCCCTGGTGACTCCCCCCCCCCATCTTAAAGTTTTGGACTACTAAAATTTTATTGATTGAGATAACAATTATTCTGACTCATTATAAATTACACTAATAGATATAGTAAATAGTTCTCAATAAAATTAATGTGTTATATTCTGATATATTTCAGTAATTGTTTTTCTTTCCTGTGTGACATTTACATTTCTAACCTAAAGCTTCCTGTCGTCAGGTTATTGAAATTGGATGAAACATTTATTTCCGTTTGTATTTATTCAAGGTGTTGTTGTGTTAGCAGTATGTATATTTATCTATTACTAAACTTCACGAGGGAAATCTGCTTAGTTTACGCAGCTCCTGCGTGACGGACTTTTTAGCAGATTTCCCTTGAGGGAAATCAGCTATTGAGGTTGTACTCATGACGGAATTTTCGAAATTTTTCTTCAAATGTCCATCGATCCTACCTAGTAGATGACGAAAATGAGGTCAGTTCAAAACTGTGTATATATATATATATATATTTGTCTGTTACCGCTCGAGCGGTCGCAATTTTTGTGTAATCGTTACTAAACTCGATATTTAGTCGTTTTATGTAAAAGGAAAGATCAAGTTCGTTAATGGCTGAAATCGGACCAGTGGGAGGGGGAGTTTAGAGGGGAGGATTTTCTAAAATTCGAAATATTTCCGTTACTATACGTCGGATCGAAAAAGTGTATAGAATCAATCGTATTGAAAATTAAATACACTATAAATAATGTTATATACATTTATTCTCTATCTTGAATATTATCCGAGATATTTACATTTTTCAGTTTTCAGCCTTCAGTAAACCCCCACTTCTACTAGTGTTACATAAATAATGCTCTGTTATATAATAAAAGATATTAATTGAACCCTAAATACGAAATATTGTTTTCATTGAACTTGATTTGTGAGATATATGCAAATACGTTCTGTTGACCCACCCCCTTCTTTTGTTTTTGTATTACTAAAATTTGAGTGATTGAGATAAAACTGATTCTGATTCATTACAAATTACACCACTAGCTTTAGTAAATTGTTTTCAATTTAATATGTTATATTCAAATATATTCCATTAATTGTTTGTCTTTCCGGTCTGTCTATGCAGCGCTACGAGGTTGGCTTGCCTGTTTGTTTACAATTCAGACTTGTATTGTACATTTACTGAGCATTCACGGCTGTGTTACCTGTATGTATATTTATCTATTGTAAACCTTCATTGGGAAATCTGCTTAGTTTACGCAGCACCTGCGTGACGGACTTTTTTAAATTAAGTTATAGATAAATTCATCATCATTGAACTGCTCAGTAAGGGAAATAATCGTCTTTGTAACCTTAAAATAATGTACCTTAACCTTAAAATTAATATGGGTAACCTTAAAGGGATAACGTATAATGTAAGGCTCCGAATTTCAAGACTGCTATTAGCAGAGTTTCCTCAAGGGAAACCAGCTATTGAGGCGTAACGAGCGATTCTTGAAAATTTCTTCAAATGCCCATCGACCCTACCTAAGAGATGACAAAAATGAGGTCCGTTCAGAATTGTACACACACACACACACACACACACACACACACACACATATATATATATATATATATATATATATATATATATATATACTTATATATTTCTCTTTTAACGCTTGTTTGATCGTTACCAAACTCGATATCTGTACGTCATTTGTAAAACTTTATCTTTAGTTTTACGAATGTTCGTTAAAAGCTAAAGTCCAGCCAGAGGGAGGGGAAAATTTGAAAATTCAAAATATCTCCGTTACTTTGATTTGGATCGGAAAATTGTACAGAATCAAACTTATTGCTTAATGTTGTTAACTACATATTTTCTTTATCTTTAATCGTAACCAAACTCGATATATAAGCGTTTCATGCCAAACTAAAAGTCAAGTTCGTTGACTACTTAAATCGTACAAGTGGGTGGAGGTGTTTTGAGGGGGGGGGATTTCGAAAATTGGAAATCTCCGTTACTATACTTCGGAGTGAAAACATGTATAGAACTAATCGTGAAGCAAATAAGATGTACTTATAAATATTGCAATATACATTTATTTTCTAGTTTTAATATTAACGGAGATATTAACATATCTTAGTTTTCGGCCTATTGATGGATGAGCTATTATTATATCGTGAACCACTTCATCTCAAGGGTTAGTATTAAATATGGTTCTCATTGAACTTTTAATTGTCCATGTAATGCCATAAATGCAAATACCATATGTGACACCGTCATAAATAAGGATTTTACAATTTTTCTCGAAAATGTTAATAAGATCTATACCATAATCGATATTTAACCGTTAAACACTAAAATTAAAGCAGATAATGACTGAAATACGACCAGTATTAGGGGATATGAAGAGGGGGGGGGGATCGAAAATTCAAAATATCTCCGTTATTATGAGTCGCATTGAAACATTTTACAGAACCAATCTTATTAATCTATTGATGTTCTAAATGTTTTCTCCTATTAGTTCTTTCGTAGCAGAATAGTTATTTATAATACAAGTGACGAAAGTAAATAATTTTACAACTCGAGTGAAACGTATACCCACACGAGCGAAGCGAGTGTAGTAATTTCACGAGAATTGTAAATTCTACTTTCGTCACGAGTGTAATATTAAATTTTTTCTGTAATCGTGTAATACATGATCAGATCTAACCAGAATATGAACAAAATTAGGATGTTGTGAAAATTATGGTATGTTGTTGGTAGGTTATAAGCATGGTTGTGAAAGGTTATAAGCATAGTTATAAAACAACTAGTGATGATTGTGAAGTAGTGCAGTTATAAACAAGTGCAGGTTATAAACAGGGATGGTAATTATTATTATATTTAAATTTTAAAATATATTGATTATTTCCACCAATAATTCATTCACATTTCAATTTATTTTGTTAAAATAAATTCTTACAGTGTTAAGAAACATTTAAAAGCATTTAATTTCCAACTTCAAATTATTTTTTCATTTATACTTCAGTGATTACTTTCTTCACTCTATTGCAAAATGTTTCATTTTCTTCACTCATGTCAGTTTAGTAATGTTACCATTATTTAACGATTACAGAAAAATATTATTTCTACTTTCTCCTTGTACTTAACGGATTAAAATTTAAAAATAGGAAATATATTTATGTATACAGGAGCACCCGCAACTAGGTGGTTTGTCTCAAAATTTAACAATATAATAGAAAAATAACAAAAACTGTATCAACAATAAAACAAAATTAAACACGATAAATTAACATTAAATAAAAGTAATAAAAAATACAAATAAACATTAAACTAGTGATAAAGGTAACAATTTAAAATGGTTTTTATTATTATTATTATTTATTAACGTCCACTTTTTGCAACTTAGGCTAATTGGGACGGGTTATCTACAGGTTACCACCCTTTTCTAGCCAGCGTGGGATTTTGGGATGTTATTTAATGAATTTCGTCACTAAATAATTTCCTTTGCCCAGGCAAGAGTCGAACTCACCACTCTAGGTTTGCCATGTGAGATAAAGGTCAACGCTTTAACTCACATGGCTAACCTGAGCCCCAAAAATTGAGTTATTAAAAAGAATATGGTTCTTGAAGTCATTAGACATTCTGAGTATATGTATACCTTTTGTGGGTCATGTTTTTCATAAAGAAGAAGGGTTGAGACATGAAACATAATTTCAATACTCCTCCAATTTGTGTATATTGAATAGAGACCAGTAAGGTCATGAACTGTGTCCAATCCTCCTTTGTATTTATTAAGACCTTTAAGTCTTACTTTGGTTTTATTATATTTTATATACACATATATAACGCAATAAATACATAAAATATACACCTACACATACATACACAAGTACACATATCTAAATATATTTTATTCTTATATACTAGTACATTTATATTATCTAAAATTATATTAAATTTCTCACTAAGTCAAAATCAAACAGAAGAGAAGTTAAATTTTGTAAAACAAATTCAATTTTTTAAGGTGATTTAGTGTATTGTCGATATGTGGGCTTCTGTCCGTAAGAAGTTCGTACATGTTATGTGGGGTCTCTAAGTATTCAATGTTCCTGCAGTTAGTCAGTATGTGTTTAATAGTTCATGAAATGTTTTGCAGGAAGGTCTTTCTGTTCTCGTCATGAGGTATGAGTGCGTTAAATTTGAGTGTCCTATCCTAAGTCTCGGTTGTATAACTTTTTTGTCTCGTCTGCTCAAAGGCTTTATTTAGATGATTTTCTGATGTTTTTTGCCAACATTTTCGCCATTCATGTATTATTGCCTGTTGTATTTGTAAACGTAAGCCTTGTAGGGTTGGTAAGTTAAAGTCAGAAGATTGTCTCAGGGTTAGCATGTTTGGCGAGTTTGTCCTCATCTTTTGTACGTCCGATGTTTTCATGTCCTGGAACCCACATCATTGTTGCTTTATATTGGGAGCATTTTTTACGGCACTTATGCTCAAAGATAAATTACGTCAAAGTGTACGCCCAGCTACCCATCCATACCGTTGCCTAGCAACACATGCCCCAATGAATACCTCCATGAACACATGGTAGAAGAAAGAAAAAAAGAACAGTCTGGAGAAATTGGCGACACGGTAATAAGGCCCGGCAAGATAATTCTCAACAAGGAGTAGAAATTCACGAAAGTAGCTGAGTATGAGCATAAGGAGAGCACAGCGGGGAGCGGCAAGCCATGAGGTACCTCATTTTATAACAAATATTATTATTTATTTATTAACGTCCACTTTTTGCAACTTAGGCTAATCGGGACGGGTTACCTACAGGTTACCACCCTTTTCTAGCCAGGGTGGGATTTTACGAGGTTATTTAATGAATTTCGTCACTAAATAATTTCCCTTGCCCAGGCGAGAATCGAACTCCCCACTCTAGGTTTACCATATGAGATAAAGGTCAACGCTTTAACTCTCATGGCTAACCTGAGCCCCTTATAACAAATATGTTCAGAAAATAAAGAAACAAACATCAAGTTCAGCCATCGATTCCCAGTGCCCTTTGACAAAATGCAGCGTCGTCTTTTATATATTAATATTCACCATGGCCTTTCAGGCAACTTAGTTGTAATCGTAAAAATATATCATGTTATCCATTAGTTATATTTCATTCTTTCTTTATACAGTAGACTCACACCCCAGTTATAATTCGTTGGCATATCTCCCTTAAAGAGAAACCTCGAATTGCTTTGTTCAAGCGAGATTCAAGAGATCAATAGTATATTATTACAACACGTGGAAATCTGCAGACTACGCGAAGTGTAATTCAAGTTGGTTCTGGAACATTTTTAAACCAATGCCACTTTTTATAAGTTAACTTTTCTCTGGGTTATGTGACCTCATTTTTTTTTTTTTATTATTTGACTTCCGAACGATATGAGAGGAGGTTAGGCCACCTATCAAACCATATGAGCAGTTGATAAGGCTGCATGTGGCATAAATAACTCTTGTTGGCAGTCAGGTTGAACCTAGCAATCGTGAGGTTACAGTGTTTTGCAACCGTGTCGCAACCACCTGCTGCAATTGGCTAACGCAGTCGAAGGAATTTCAATTCCCCAAAGACGGCTACTGGTACACTGCAACTAATGGAGGCCAACGCAATAAAATTCGTTCTTCTCGGGGCAGAATACTTTCAGAAGTCCCACCTGGAGTCATCAGGTGTCTAATAATGCCCGTAAACTAAGCCAGTTTCCCACCTCCTGGTAGTCAAGACTGCCAAATCTTAATTGAGGAGGTCATCACACTACGTATTTGCATGTATCTCACACAGTAAAACTTCAATGAAAACAATATTTGTCATTTAAACTTCGAATACAGTTTTTCATGGTACAACGGCTTAATGTAAATATTACGTGTGTAGGAGTGAGGATTTAGTCAAGACTGAAGGCTAAAAACTTTTTGTAGTCCAAGAACTTTCTTAAGGAGGGGGTCACTATAACATTTTTGCATTTATCTCGTATAATAAAGGTTTCTTCAGTGGCGGCTCGCGTATAGGCACTGTGAAAATGCAGCACCCCCAATTTCCACTTGATATTATCTATAACATTTAATATAATGAGCCTTTTTTTTAATTCTTTCTTTATACTTGTTTAATATATAATCCTTAAGCTTAATGCAGTACACATTCCCAAGTTGAAGAAAAAAGATACAAAAATCTTTGTATAGAACTGTGAGCTTAAGGGAAATCAGCTATTGAGGTCGTACTCATGACGCGAGTTTCGAAAAATTTCTTCAAATGTCCATCGATCCTACCCAGGAGATGACGAAAATTAGGTCCGTTCAAAATTATATATATATATATATATATATATATATATATATATATATATATATATATATTTGTCTGTTAACGCTCTAGCGGTCGCAATGTTCGTTTGATCGTTACCAAACTCGATATTTAAACGTTTTATGCAAAAATAAAGATCATGTTCGTTAATGGCTGAAATCGAACCAGTGGGAGGGGGGGTTTAGAGGGGAGGATTTTCGAAAATTCAAAATATCTCCGTTACTATACGTCGGATCGAAAAATTATACAGAATCAATCTTATTGCAAATTAAATGTACTATAAATAATGTTATATACATTTATTCTGTATCTTGAATATTAACCGAGATATTTGCATTTTTCTGTTTTCAGCTTCTGAGATGAGATCGGCTAACTTCGGGTCTAGTCGTGAGTTTTCGTCAAGAGCTAGTTCAGGGCCTTCCCGTAACTGTTTGACTCTCTATTCTGAAATGTCTCTATTATAAAACTTGACATGGGAAATCTGCTTAGTTTACGCAGCCCCTGCGTGACGGACTTTTTGACTGTTTTGTCTCACAGGAAGCTCCAGGCGAGGCTGCAAGGGAGAGAGAGCACTGTAGTTCCCGCAGTGCCCCCCCCGTGCTGGATTTTCTGTAGCAGCACCCCTACTATTTTTATCTACGAGCCACCACTGGGTCTCTTGAAAACAATTTATGGTTTTTAAGCTGCGAATAATTTGGTTTCTTAAATAACAGAGTGTTGTTTATGTAACATGAGTAGAAGTGGGAGTTATAGTGAAGGCTGAAAGATAAAATATGTAAATATCTCCGTTAATGATAATGCTAGAAAATAAAAGTATATTTAAAGGCTTACTTTATGGTTAGTATTTGCGAGTTAAAGCGTTGACCTTTATCTCATATGGTAAACCTAGAGTGGCGAATTCGATTCTCGCCTGGGCAAAGGAAATTATTTATTGACGAAATTCATTAAATAACGTCCTAAAATCCCACCCTGGCTAGAAAAGGGTGGTAACCTGTAGATAACCCGTCCCGATTAGCCTACGTTGCAAAAAGTGGACGTTAATAAATAAATAAATAAAATTATTTTTAAAAGGATAACATTTTACCACCTGCATAGCTTCATTTAAAAAATTGAAACCATTTTTAGCAGATTTCCCCTAAGGGAAATCAGCTATTGAGGTTGTACTCATGACGGAATTTTCGAAATTTTTCTTCAAATGTCCATCCATGTAGATGACGAAAATGAGGTCCGTTCAAAACTGTATATATGTATATATATATATATATATATATATATATATTTGTCTGTTACCGCTCTAGCGGTCGCAATTTTTGTTTGATCGTTACCAAACTCGATATTTAGTGGTTTTATGTAAAAAGAAAGATCAAGTTCGTTAATGGCTGAAATCGGACCAGTGGAAAGGGGAGTTTTCTAAAATTCGAAATATTTCCGTTACTATACGTCGGATCGAAAAATTGTATAAAATCAATCTTATTGCAAATTAAATTTACTATATGTATTGTTATATACATTTATTCTCTATTTTGAATATTAACCGAGATATTTGCACTTTTATGAAATCGGGGCGGATAACGGATGAGAGTAAAACTTCACGTGGGAAATCTGTTTAGTTTACGCAGCCCCTGCGTGACGGACTTTTTTTTCTTTGCGCTACAATACTTACAGCTAGTATTTACAAATGATCGATAATGTGTCGTTCCTCATTTATGCACTTTAAATGACGCTATCCCCTTTGACACTGTTTATTTCTGTTACTGAAATTGAATTTATTGCCAATCTGATTTTATTATTCCTGTCTTCAATATTCTGGGACCTGTTCTGGTATAGATGTCTTTGTCCCTCCCCGTCGTAGAAAATAATCCATTACTGTCAGATCGAGTGACCTGGGTGGCTGCTAAATTTGCAATAAATACAGGATTTTTAAACGTTTCATATAAAACGAAAAATTAAGTTTGTAAATTCTGAAAATTAGCTCCAGAATAGTGAGGTTTATGGAAAGATTATATCGTATAATCCTTAATATTTTCGTTGTTATATGTCAGAAGAAATTGTATGTAACCAGGCGTGTTGATACTGGATTGTACAACAATTCGTACAGTTTCAGCAATCGCACGAATACTTAACCGACGGTCAGATCGAATCAGATTACCGATTTTTTCGATATTGTCATCCGTTTTCGACGTGGAAGGGCGACCCGGGCGTGAATCATCTTGAACGTCTTCTCGGCCATCTTGAAAACGCTTAAACCACTCAAAAACACGTGCACGCGATAAACATTCACCATACACCATACACTTCTTTCAATAAATTATAAGTTTCAGTAGCGGTTTTTCCAAGTTTCACATGAAATTTCACAAATTCGTTGCTCTACTGTTACACTTAACATTTTTCCGGCGAAACAAAAAAACAACTCTAATGCGAACGAAGGCTACTGTAGGGTGTACTGATTTGTTTACAGAAGCGAGAGGCACTATATTCGAAAGAGGAAGCTTCACGATAACAGCTGTTAGTTGCTGGCGTTTGACCCATGCGCACTTCTTCTGTAGCATCGTCTGTCTCGTTATTTAATAGCCACACCCCGTAGTTCTTCTACGCATATTTCTTCAACTTAATTATTATGATAAGTTTTTATCATTTTTGGGTTTTTAAGTTTAAGTATACCTCCTCTAATGCAATGCGATTTCCACTTTAAGCTATTATTTCACTAAACTTGTCATGAGAATTCTACTTTATGTAGGGTTCGTTGTAAGAGAAATTTAGAGATTGGAATATATATCTGTTCATGTGAGACAGTTGTCTAGTATACGCTGATACATTATTTTAACTAACTTTTTTAATAGTGTTTTCACGTTTATATAGTGTGGTGACATATGGCATCCACATACTTCGTGATATGTTGACCATATGTGTTCCTCCTTGGAGCAGGGAAATGGAGGCGCTGTTATAGGAGTGCGTTTATTTTTGGTTTATTGGAATATTTATTGGGATTCCTTTGTTCCTTGCCTTCGGAATGGGATAAGAAACGAATTAAGAGCCGTTTCTGTGATCATAATAACTCCAATAAAGTGATGTTTTTTCCCCCTTTTGATTATAATGGAAAGCAGTAACTCTTCAACATGAAATACGCTAATCTGTGAAAGGTCTATGGGGTCGGAATTCCAACGCTTTTTTATCGGCCGTGCACAACTTCTTTTATACTCCTTAATTAAGTTGAGAATCCATAAGAAAAACACTATGATTACATTCCAGAGGCGAGTGGAAAATAGAAAGGTTAGCCACTGCTGCCCTGACCTCGCTGATATTGGGGTCAGGTAATTTCTTCATTGGAAGAATAGTGAGCTCGCTAATGAAATGAAAGGACGTTTCAGGAAATTGCCTAATAATCCTAGCTTGAACATTCTTTCCGTATTTTTTTTTCTCAGCCAGACTGTATGAAACAGCCCCTTTTGGTGGGTTACGGAGGAAAAATCCGGTTGATCTCGAAGCAATTGGAGTAGATTGCAAAATTATGAAACCACTCATCTTTTTAACAGGAAAAAATTGATTCCTGCACACAGCACATTAAAATGCTATAGATTTCAATGTTTATTTTTCTTTCTTCCTCATTGTTTTTGACATAAGCGTTCATTTATTTGATAGAGCTTCTATTGTGCAATACGTCCTTCATCTAATTCGAGCTCTTTATTTGTCTTCCGGTTGGAGTATAGCAGAGTAGATTGGCTTAAATTGTTGTCGGAACTGAATTCATTGAGAACACCGTGTGACAGGGGCGGAGGCACGATTTCCGCTAAGGGGTGAGAACTACTAGTGGGAAGGGGAGCATGGCCCTCAAATGAAAAAAATTAAATCCACTTAGAATAATTATACTTTATGTATAGATTAGGTTTTTCTGTTATTTTCCCAGCAAGTAATTAGCTGACAAGAATAGTTCAATACATTTTGAAGTCTCTTATCCATAATTTCTCAATAGGTAGAGTCCATGTTGTATGGAGTCCCGAAGATTTCAATGTCCCTGCACTTAGTCAGTATGCGGTTAATGGTTAATGACCCATGGTATGTTCTGCAAAGAGATTTTTCTGTTCTTGTCGTGAGCAATGAGTGCGTTAAACGTGAGTGTCCGTCAATATATACTAAATCTCTTTAAACAATTTAATTTGTTTTACAAAATTTAACGTCCCTCCTTTTTGATTTTGACTTAGTGAGAAATTATATATAATTTTGAACAATTTTAAATCATAAAATGTTCTAGAATATGGGAATGATATATTTTTTTTTATTATTAAAACCATTTTAAATTTTTGTCTTAATTACTAGTACATTATTATTCATATTCAGCAGAGATTTTAGTCAGCTGACTTAACCTACCTCGGGAACCTCTCAGTACCATCTACCTCCTCTGTGAGGACAGTCGCAACGTAATGTAAAAGGTAAACGAGCACTTCAGAAATGTAAGTAGCAATTTATAATTAGATTTAATAAATATATCATAGATGTAGGCACTTACTAATACAATATATAGCAAAAGAATTATTAAGGAATATGTTAAATTAATGTCATTAATAATTTTTTAATATTTTTTTTCAAACATGTAGGGCAGTTGCAAGAAAGTTTGCACCGAAATAAATGTTTTTTATTGGAGACCCTTGCCATCAAATTTGATGAATATATAACTAGTAGATTACGTTTATTTGTTTTCTTTATTACTCGTATTTAATGGTTATTTATTTTATTTAATTTTTTATTTGTTGAGTTCATTTTTTTTGTTATTTCTCTATAATTTTGTTTTATTTTACAATTTTAAACTTAGAGCAAAATCGATTAGTTGGGGTGCCTGTATAAATAAATATAAAAAAATCCATAATTTTAAAAATTCGTTCTGCGTGGAAGAGGAACAGCCACCATTGGCCGTACTACTACGTCAGTTATAGCATTTTAAGTTTATCAGGTAAATTAGAGTTACTGTGAATGGTTATTGAATTCAATAGGCATCTGTATATTGACAGTGAGGAGTAGTTGCTTAAAAATTTCAGAGTTACTTCTAGAGAAGCATACCAAAGAGGTACCTTTACTGAATCATGCTGCCATGTTGAAAAATGTGCATATTCTTAGCTACATCATCAGGGAAAATACTAAAATTCGACAAGCCCATCTGAGAAATCAGATTTTTCTCTCTACCTGTACCTGAAACTTTTGCATGGCTGCTCGAAAAATGGTGCAATGTTTTTTATAGTAATCCGACATTCTAGAACTCCCATTTGATCAAAAGATTTTATAAATATTAAAATTGAAATAAAGTTATCCCATTACCATAAAAAATCAGTAATACATTTTCTACGTTGTGTACAGAAAAGAAGTAAAAAGTCATAATTTTCAATAATCTCCTATTGAAATAAAGAAAAATTCAGAACTGTTCCAAAAAAAAAATCAGTTCAAGTTGCGTTTACCGAACTGGGGGCTGTTTTGAATGAAATTTGGCGACTTGCATTAATAAGACCAGGAGATTCATTACTGCTAGAGCAATGTAAAATATCTCGGTTAATATTAAAGATAGAAATTAAATTTATATAACAATATTTATGGTAAATTTAATTTGCAATAAGATTGATTCTATAAAATGTTTCGATCCGACGTATAGTAACGGAGATATTTCGAATTTCCGAAAAACCTCCTCTCTAAATCCCCTCCCACTAGTCCTAATTCAGGTATTAACGAACTTGATCTTTATTTTTACATAAAATGAATAAATATCGAGTTTGGTAACGAACAAGCGAAAATTGCGATCGCTAGAGCGTTAACAGATATATATATATATATATATATATATATATATATATATATATATATATATGTGAGTGTGTGTAACTTTGAACGGACCTCATTTCCGTCATCTCCCAGGTAGGATTGATGGACATTTGAAGACAATTTTTGAAAATCGCGTCATGAGTCAGACCTCAGTAGCATATTTCCCTTAAGGGAAATATGCTAAAAGAAATACGACAAATGGTGTGGCAGTATCGTAAGGGTATTGCTGGCGATGTGTTTATCTTAGAAAAAGGCTTTGGAAGACTTCAAAAAAATTAAGTATTTCATTTTTCTAGTAGTAATAATTTAAAACTATAAATTACATACTTTATAAAATTTGGTTCATTAGCTTCCAAACGTAGAATTGATTATGAAAAAGGATTCTGGGAAACTTTATCAAATAGATATTTTCTTCGAAAAACATTGTTTTTGAAGTAAACCACTTTCAAAGCTCTGAATGGATGTTTGAAGTGAGTGATGTAGACTAATGATTTACCTATTTCATGAATTATCTGATTTATTGTTTTGTTTTTTTAATAAATCCTATTTTTTCTCATGCCATACTTTTAAATCGTGCCAAAGCACGTTCATGCTCAAAGAAATAGAATGAATATGCGGTATACATAATAAATGAGTCGCAAAATCCCAAGATAATAGCCCATGCATAAAGAATCTGGGATGAAAAGCAATCTATCTCTATAAAGAGATTCGGCCTGAATTATTCTGCAGAATATAAATCATAATTCCTTTGATCATCATTCTGCTCTATTTACCTCGGGTCGTTAGCAATCATCTTATTTTATTGGCTCATTGCTTGAATAGAAAGGAATGAGGTTTATTCACGAGCAATTACACCGCCATGACCCTTGTATGAATATTATAATTGCGATAGAACTATTTGTGTTTTGCCTCTATCTGAACGGAAAATAATTCTTTTCCTCATAATTAATAGAATATTGCGAAAAGGATTTGCTTAATGATGTTGAGGTTAACATATTTCATAGAATAATATTTATTATTCAAAGGTGATTGATAGGGTCTCTGTTTAGAGTAATATGATGAAAAATATTCCAAAAATATCTGAGGTTTTCTTATATCCCTACATTTTCTATTAGAATATAAAAAACATTATCCCCTTTAAATATTCGTAAGTATGTTGTAGACCTATTGTATGTTTATTCTATCGATATTAGTAAATGTTTATATGTTTTAGATGTGTTTGTACGTGTGGAGTATATTGGCTGCTGTCAGTTAGTAGTTATTTCATATCGTGGGGTATGCCAAGGTTTTTTTGTTGAATGCAGTCAGTCAGTATGTGTTTTAGCAGATTTCCCTTAAGGGAAATCAGCTATTGAGGTCGTACTCATGACGCGAGTATTGAAAAATTTCCTCAAATGTCCATCGATCCTACCCAGGAGATGACGAAAATGAGGTCTGTTCAAAATTATATATATTTGTCTGTTAACGCTCTAGCGGTCGCAATTTTTGTTTGATCGTTACCAAACTTCATATTTAAGCATTTTGCGTAAAAAGAAAGATCAAGTTCGTTAATGGCTGAAATTGGACCAGTGGGAGGGGGGATTTTTGAAAATTCAAAATATCTCCGTTATTATGCGTCAAATCGAAAAATTGTATACAATCAATCTTATTGCAAATTAAATTTACTATAAACATTGTTCTATACATTTATTCTGTATCTTGAATATTAACCGAAATATTTCCATTTGTATGGATGTGTGTGGTCGGCAGGAGTCGGCTATGTTCGAGACTCTCCGCCGAGAGCTAGTGCGGGCCGTTTCGGTAACTGTTCGTCCCTCGTGAATAGGTTTAGAGATTCCTTACTACTACTGTTATTATTAGGCGGAGTTCTCTATTGTAAAACTTCACGTGGGAAATCTGCTTAGTTTACGCAGCCCCTGCGTGACGTACTTTTATCGTTAGGTGCTTTTTGCAGTATTTGCATATAGGGTTGTCTGTCCACGCCATTAAGTGTCTATGTGTCAGGTATGTGTGGCCGATCCTGAGTCTGGCAAGAACTACTTCCTCCCGTCTAGTACTCCTATGGAAGGGCGTAATAACCATGCAGTTGATCGCCCCGACAACAATCTCATCTACATCTAGTACTCCTATGGCTCGATGATCACTCCTTAATGCTACATTTGATACTGAGGAGGTGGTTGTTTACTTCCATTCACTCTGATTGCCATAAGTCTAAGAATCAGTATCGTATATGTTTCACTATGTCTTCGTAGTTTGTATTTTTTGTTTGTGTTGTGTTGTAGTTTGTATAGTTTGTTTGTGTGTATTGACTATGTTGAATAAATAGTTTAGCCTGGTAGACTGCTGTCGTACTAAATCCAAGGCCCTGGCAGCCAATATAGGGTAATTGTATTTTGGTATGTTTGTTGTTTGTAAACTTCTTCTGTTAAGTTTAGTGCTATATAAAATATGTCTTTATAATCCACGGGCATTTCTCGGATTAGAAGCAAAATCATTGGAACCAAATCTTTATTTTCAAATGATTGTAGTGGGAGTGGTGCCCACAAGTAATAAAGTAAACGGATACAGTCTATTTCTAAGTCATAATCGGATGAGGTGAAGTGGTGGAAAACTGAAGGCTGAAAACTAGAAAGGGTGCACTGAAAACTAATTGAAATTCGTAGACATTTATAGTTGTTAAAGCTTAGCATTGAGGAGATTGAAAACAAGATATCTCCAGTTGTTCGATGAATGCTTTTGTCCATTCAGTAAATGTACCAATATTGTAAAAAAATTCGGTTGAAATGTCAGTTGAGATGTTTGTTAAAATATTTAATTTTGATCTCATTGGCCAACTCAATTATCAAAATTAGTATATTACACTTAAATCAATTCATGTAGCAATAGAACGATTATGAATAGTTTTAGAAATATTTGTTTCCCACTAGTCTAATTAGAAAAAGTCCGTCACGCAGGGGCTGCGTAAACTAAGCAGATTTCCCACGTGAAGTTTTACAATAGAGAAATCTGCCTAATAACAGCTGTAGTAGTAAGTAACTTCTAAACCTATTCACGAGAGGGACGAATAATTACAAAAACGGCCACCAGAGCTCACGGCGGAAAGTCCGAACATAGCCACTGCTGCCGAGCACATGCAGAATACAAATGCAAATATCTCAGTTAATATTCAAGATAGAGAATAAATGTATATAACAATATTTATAGTAAATTTAATTTGCAATAAGATTGATTCTATAATATTTTTCGATCCGACGTATAGTAACGGAGATATTTTGAATTTTCAAAAATCTCCCCCTCCCACTGGTCCGATTTCAGCCATTAACGAACTTGATCTCTCTTTTTACGTAAAACGCTTAAATATGAAGTTTGGTAACGATTAAACAAAAATTGCGACCGCTAGAGCGTTAACAGACATATATATATATATATATATATATATATATATATATATAATTTTGAACGGACCTCATTTTCGTCATCTCCTGGGTAGGATCGATGGACATTTGAGGACATTTTTCAAAACTCGCGTCATGAGTACGACCTCAATAGCTGATTTCCCTTAAGGGAAATCTGCTAAAATCAAATATAGAGTTGAAAAGCTTTTTAAAGCTAATTCAACTCGCATTACTCTACAATATCAACTTTGGAACAATATGTGTGATTCAAAGGGCTTCAAGCAGTTACGTTGTGATATATGGGTTAAAAAGCCATTTTTTTTAATATTTTTTTCTTTTCAATAAAGCATTTTAGACTTTTTTTTTTTTTTTTAGAAATTGCTCTGTAAAAGATATTAGTTTTACATTTATCCTTCAAAAATATCCGTATACTTGGAATGTACTCAATTCACTAAAGTTTTAAGAAAGTTACATCCCTTCAAATGTTCATTTGGTGGTTATACCCAGATATGTCGGTTATTTATGAACATTGCTCTGTCAATAAGTTGTACTTATAAGAGCATATGGGTGTTCTACTGTAATAACAAAGTGTCTTCAGACATGAAAAAGATAATTTTTAATTATGGTTATTAAACCCATAAAATAGCTACAATTGCAATTACCCGTTGTTGGGAAAATAAATTGTTATTCTTACACACTTTATAATAAAATATGCTTTCAATTATCATGATTGTTATTGCACACGAAATAGCAAAATGCTATTATTCTGTCTCTAATGATTTCCCGAGCAACGCTGGTACCTTAGCTAGTCCTGTTATATAAAATACCACGGTGCATCGTTTTGGCAATGTTCTGGAAAAGGCAAAGGGTTAGGGCCAAACGTTCATAAAGCTTACTGATGATCAATTATCGAAACTGCTTGTTGGAACAAATTGTCCCCAATCAACTAATCAAAATTTATGAATTCTATTGGAAATATTTCCCACTTATTACTTCTAACTAATAGGTAATTAACATACTTCTCTTCGGGGAAATCAGCTATTGAGGTTGTACTCATGGTGGGAATTTCAAAAAAGAAATTTCTCGAAAATCGTGCTATGAGTACTTATGGGAAAAATTTCTTCAAATGTCCATCGATCCAACCTAGGAGATGACGAAAATGAGTTTCGTTCAAAAGTATATATATATCTAAGGTAAGAAAAAACGCCTCGTTCCTTCACTGTTCTTTATTCGTTGTGACAGAGCGCTTTCAGAGCATACGCTCTATAATCAGTGCCCTGCTGGCAAACAAATACCATAAAAACGTTGTACAATATGTCATTTAATTGACAAATTTAGAAAATATATGTACATGTTACATGGTCAAGAGTTAAAACATAAAACTTTAATATAAAATTAGTGTCCCAGTGAATATTTACAGAAATAAGAAAAACTATTTTCACAGATTAAAATTAAAAATTAAAAACTTGTCACTAGAATATATACACAATTTCAATAAATAGTTAAAATAAATAAATTAACAGAAAATGAATATTTACAGTTAAAAAGTCTAAAATAGAATTAATAGTAAAAAACGAATAGTCCAATTAAAATTAAAAAACCAAAAATGAAGGAACAACCACCGGAGGAGCTACAGAAAGCAATACATACAAAAAACGTAAAAGAAGAAAAAAACGTAAAAGAAGAAAAATAGAGAAGCAATACAATGGCTAACCTCTTCACAATTATGTGACAGGAACCAAAGATTCCCTGTGACTGAGGCCTGGGGACAGGAGAGCCATGAGAGAGGCTTCCGAGACATGCCTCAACCTGGTTCCTTCTCCTGTCTTATTAATATTCAGGCCTTCTTTTTTCATCCTATCTAGCTATATGAATAGGTTTTCGGCTATGCTCAGGGTCTTGCCTTTTTTTGCTTCATAGAGAAGCTCATACTTTATAGCAGATTTCTCATGACCCTCCTTCTTGATTTGGGCATGGAACTCTCTATATATTCCTTGTGAGGACTTCGGCTATCTGCTCCAGCGGTTGGAATTTTTGTTGTTCCGCAAATTTTCTATGGAAATGAAAGATTGCGGCAAGAGTCAACCAACACATGGCTGATCTGAAACACCAGAGAACAAAGACATCCGCCATAGCTAGACACGCGAGTATTTGTTCTCACCAAATTAAATTCGATGAGACAAAGGTTTTACACAGAGAAGACCATCTCGGTAAAAGATTGGTCCTAGAAGCTCTAGAAATTAACAAGAGAACAAATACAATAAACGGCGTGGACGGTGTCATACTCTCTGAAACGTGGAAAGCCATATTAAAATAAAATCCAAAACATATGATTGAAGTAGCTATTCAAATTAAATTTATTGCCTGACGGAGATGGACACATTTCCATCAAAAATTTCCAGAACGAAAATTCCAACCGCTGGAGCAGAAAGCCTAAGTTCTTACAATGCCATGCTTCCTAGCGATGCTGCCTCATAAATAGAATATATATATATATATATATATATATATATATATATATATATATATATATATATATATTAGGTCGCTCTAGCCGTCGCAATATTTGTCGATACCAAACTCGATATTTAAACGTTATTTGTAAAAATGAAGATGAAATTCGTTAACGGCTAAAATCGGCCAGGTGGGAGGGCGGGAGTTAAAGGCCGGAATTCCGAAAATTCGATGTATCTCCGTTATGATGCCTCGGATCGAAAATTTGTATTACATAATTTGTATAGCATCTATCTTATTGAATATTGAGTGTTCTATAAATGTTGTTAAGCACATTTTTTCATTATCTTGATTATTAACCAAAATATTTGCACCTTTTTAGTTTTCGGCTTTCAGTAAACCCCCACTCCTACTCATGTCATATTTTATTGTTAATATAACATGTGTAGGGTTGGGGGTTACGTTATGATGCCTTTTATTTGAAGCCTAAATGCCAAATATTGTTCTCATTGAGTTTTTACGTTTTGAGATAAATGCATGATGGGACTCTGCTTAGTTAGCGCAGCCCCTGCGTGACGGGCATTTTTATCAATCGGTAGATCAAAATCAACGATCATTTAAGCCAGTGCGCAATCAAGATCTGCTATCAAATCAGTCGAGGCGCAACGTGCAAAATCGTTGGGAGTTGTGAGTGGGATTGGGGTGTGCAACGTTATCCTTGAGCGACTAGATAAAACGCAGATGCCGAATTGTTTACCCATTGTGACATTAGTCGTCCTTGGGCGTTGGATTCTAATGCAACATGGACGCCAGGGACACAGCCAGCAATCCAGTCACGCCAACGGGCTCCTTCGCGTGATTCTACATAATTATTCCATGGGTAGAGCCCAATATATCCCCAAGGGAAAGTGAACTATGTCCGTAGCTATCTCTTCAAGCATTATTTGGTCAAATAAAAAAAAAAAAGGTCAGACCCACATTAAGCAAAACATTCATGGTCATGATAAAACCAGGAATGTGATACACATAATAGCAATACTGTTCTCCCTTGAAGAAAATGTTTCATACTGAACAGTCATTCATTTATTGATGGTGTAAATATTGGAATTATGTCTCTCAGAAGTATGAAACCATATCCGACATTAAAAAAAAGGCTCTCACGGAGGGACTACGTTATGTAAGCAGATGTGCGTCGCGAATTTGCATTTATCTCGAAACGTAAAAGTTCAAAGAGAACAATATTTGTTATATCGACTTCAAATAAAGTGCTTAATAATATGACAGCTTATGTGACATTAGAAGATTTCAATAATCAAGATAGTGAAAAAAAGGTACATAACAACATTTATGGAGCATTACATTTGGAATAAGATTCGTTCCATACAATTTTTCGACCCGACGCAAAATAACTAAAATATTAAGAATTTTAAAATGATCTAACCCCCTCCCCTTGTCCCTGGCCCGTTTTCTGCCGTTAACGAACTCAACCTTTATTTTTACATATATCGTTTAAATATCGAATTTGGTAACTATTAAACAAAACTTGCGACCGCCAGAGCGGTAACAGACAAATATATATTTAGATACATGATTTGGAACGAACCTCATTTTTAGCAGATTTCCCTTAGTGGGAATCAGCTATTGAGGTTGTACTCGTGTTGGGATTTTCGGAAGAGTTCTTCAATTTTCCATCGATCCTACCCAGGAGATATCGAAAATAAGGTCCGTTCAAAATTGTATATATATATGACCATGTTCTAGGTAGGTTCAATGGACATTTTGAAAAATCGAGTCATGAGTAAAACCTCAATGCTATAGCAATGCTAAAAACTACTAACTACTGCTATTAACGCTGCTAAAAACTATTTTGAAAACTTTGAATGTAACAGATGTATGCTACGTAAGGATGGCTGGAATGAAAGTAGCATTGGAATTCTGAAAAAGCAAACTCTAGATTATTTCTGTCATATATGTCTATATGTATACACTAATAAATAATGTCCACTTTATGCTACTATACCAGTTGCATATCCTCAAAACCTATGCTAATTCGCACGGGTTATGTTCGTCCCCTATCTTAAACATTTTTAGGTGTTGCTAGATGGTTACATTAAACTGTATTATATACTATGTTATATTATATAACATCGTTGAGAAAAAAAGGAATGAAAATATAACCTAAAAAACTCAAGATGTAATTTTTCAGAACAAATACGTTCAATAAAGTTTAATTAAGTAAAATGTCTTGTATAAGAGAACTGAATTCTGTCCGGAACAACAAGTGAATAATCTCACTGGTATTAGGCCTAGTACCCTAAAAAATATATACAAGTTTTATTTATTTATTTTGGATAGTTCGCTAACAAGCGTTATTGTTTCATGAACAATGTCAAAAGGACACCGCCCAAGCGAAACTGACCCAATAACGACGAAAATTAGAAATATGTGGGACTTCCAGAGGAGACGAAGGACGTAATAACCACTAAAGATTATAAATCTCTTGTCCGTGACGATGTTTGAACAGAAATATGCACGGAAGACAGTCATGGATGAAGTATAACTATGGGCTAGAGAATAAAAGTCTGAGGAAATTTCAATGGATGAACTTTTCTTACTCACATCTTATAACTTACTATTTGTTTTGATCTGGTGAAGACTGGTGGAGAGAGATTTAAGAATGCTGGGGTGAGTATCAGAATAATATTCAGAACAGATCATCCCTTCACCGACAAGCGGATGTTCGTGAAAGCATGTGAATGTAACGTGGATCTGCGTAAGTACTTCCGCTTTGTAGACTTCCGACATTGTAGATGGGCTTAACTTAGACATTTCACTCTAAGGGATCCTATAAAAGTTGGATCACTTTGGAAAATGGGTATTGGAATTACTTGGAAAAGGAGACCCAATGTCACTAAAGAAATAGAAATGGTACTACCGCCACTATCAACACTATGGTTAGCAACATGGCATTTCCAGTTTGGCCTTTCCTCGACAGGCAAAGCATACCTTGGGTGCTTTCTACCCACTACCTAAAGCAGTAGTACTCATAACTTCTATGTCGGACAATTCAGAAATTACTATTCATGCTATATTAAATAAATAGTTTGTCACGCAGGGGTGTTATAATTTTCCTGCAAACTCTCAACTAATTTATAAGCTTTCAGGTGACCTTCATATAAATGAATAACCCACATAACTAACAAGGACATCTATTGGTCCGGGCAGAAACTCCCATGCTTTCTTGAGAATCATATTTAGGAGCAAAGATCATCTGACCCAACGCTGAACTAATGCTACATGACCATTGATTCCATAAGTGCTGTCAAAATGGGCAGAGACTCATGTTCCAGATATGTTGAAAAATGTAACCTCTCAGACTGAAAATGAAGACACGGTTTATGATACGTCAGAAGGAATCCGGAAATGAGGATGGCCAAACTTAGGTGACTTGAATATTTTAATACCAGTAAAGAGCTAAATATATTTTTCAGTAACTGCCAATAATATTTGTATACTTTGAAATTAAATCGGCGGATTAAAATTTTCTTAAATGATACGTGGATCAGTTTAGGACATATCGATCGAGTCAAATCAGCAATTACACTGTTCTGGAAAAAAACTTTTTCCCGCTCCCTTGTGAAATATTTTATAATGTCTATATGCTTATGTGTCCGGAGGCCGAATCTGAAGTACCAGAAATCCTAACAGGCTCCATTAGTTGTCAAATTAGTGTTTTGGGCAAATAAATGAGGCGGTTTTAGACATTTTGAGAATTTTTTTTTATTACAGAAAATGTTGAAGCTATGCCAATGTATTACGAAATGAAAAAATTGCGAAAGCTCAAGTAAATTGGACAAGTCACTATCTCCCTTATTATCCATAATGTAAAACAGCTTTGTCTTAGCTCCACATCTAAGTGACTCTCATGGTTTTTAGCAGTAGTTTTCAGCATTAGGTAAACTTTGCTCCTGCTTGTGGGCTTTGGAACTCGTGCTAGCCATGTGAGTTATCGCACTGGCCTTAATATACTTGGTAAACCTTGAGTCTTGGGTTCGATTCCCGAATGGGCAATAGGAATTTACTGCACCTGCTCAATATACAAAATCATTAGTCTCACTGTTACTAGAAAAGGTTGGTAGCCTAAAGATAACCCGTCCCCATTAGCATCAGTAGCACAAAGAGGATGTTAGCATATAACAATAAAAGACTTCCGGCGGTTGACACTGCTATAATCAGCAGGCACTGACGATGGAGCGCTGATTCCGAAAGTGCACTTTGCATAAAATTTAAAACAATAGTAGAGGCCTTTTTATTGATCCTTATTAATTGGTTCCTCTACCATCCAGCAAATTCCAGAGAATAACTTGTGGAATTTTTACTTCAAGCTATTATATCACTAAACGCCTCATGTGCGGCATAAATTTCAAGTCTTGATTGCATATTATTGATGAATGGCTCAATCTGGGCGATACTCCAAAAGGGAAATCTGCTTACTTTTCGTGTGCGGGTTGGCGTAAATGAAAACAGGAATCAATTTGAAAAATCCTAACGTTTGGCTAAACAAATCATTGCTAGAAAGAAAGTAAACTCAACTTTATAAGCAAATAGATTTTTTCCTTAGGAGAAATAGGATTTTTTGTCTACTAGTTATTATAACAATTCACACTTTTCTTACAGGTAAATCATATGTGGGAGGAACAGTATATTTTAAACATTCTATTACAAAAGTTGAAAGTTTTCGAGAGAGAATGAATTAAAGGGGAAACATTCGCCTCAAAATTGAATAGAGGATATGACGTAGAAGGGAGAGTAAGGTTGCAATGAATTTACTGAAAGAAAAACAACAGTGAGAGATTAAAATGAAAACTTTACGTGGGACGAAATCTAGACAGATGCCTTGCTACGTCTTTGGCGTGACGTCAGACTTGTTGTTCTGCCTTCTATTCGAATTACAGCTCTTGACAAATTACAACAGATTCTTTTTATATACAATGGCGGTTTCGCACGGTTATTTCCTAGCCATAACAATTAAATATACAAGTCTAATTTTCAATTGAGGCATGGGGAAGACAGGAGATTGGTGGCGTTGGTCTTAATGCACTTGCTAAACTAAAAGAGTCGTAGGTTTAACTAATTTAAGTTAAGTTTAAGTTATTTATTAACGTCCACTTTTTGCAAGTAAGGCTAATTGTGATGGGTTATCAACAGGTTACAACCCTTTCCTAGCCAGGGTGAGACTAAGGTTTTTGTTTATTGAATTCCGACACTGAATAAATTCCTTTTGTCCAGGCGGGAATCGAACTCACCACTCATTAACAAATTTAGTTGCACAATTGAAATGTTTTTATTTCTATTGTTCTCAATGAATACATTCTGCGGACTCACTCTGCCTAGTAAAGTATGGTTACCTGTAATTAACAGTCTGGAATATGTCTAGCAAACAAACAAAGATTTCAATAAGTAAAGTTTTTTTTTTGTTTCAAGAATAAATAGTTATTTAATAATAAAATGACTCCCAATTATTAAAGAGTTTATATATATTTGCCAAACTAACGCAGGGGATAAGAATGAACTTCCATTCGTCCATGGAAATATTCGACATGAGACAACAGAAGAAATGAAGTCGTTTTAGGAAGACCGATTTGGGCGCACAAGATTTGCACAAGATTGGCATGGTTATCATATGGCAAAAGAACAACCCCCGATTTGTGAGAAGTGTTCTATCTACCACATATTAATGGAATGTCATAAGCATACAGATATTCGAAACGAATGCAATATTTCCAAAGATATAGAAGTGGCCCTTGGAGATGACCCCAAAGAGCCAGATCAATTATTTAATTTTGTGAAAATTACGAATTTATACATAGAAATCTAAAGTACAAGTTTTTTTGTGTCCTCGTTTATATTTTTAAAATGGCGATATGGATGGGATGCCAAAACGTGAGTTATAGATATTACAGAGCGATGATAACCTGGTAGTTTTTCGTCCTAAAACACTACGAAAAAAACAAACAAGAACGAAATTCCATAATTTGATTATGCATAATTTATTCAATATCCTGTAATGAATTTAGATACATTTCTTTTACTTCACACTTAGCCTATAAAAGAGATTTTAGACAATCAGACCATCATCAATTTCACCACATTTACAGCAAAGCTGCAACAAATTAATTTAGCCTTTGGAAATCTACTGAGTGAAATTGTTCTAATTTCATTATTTATAGTGATTTTAAAGTAGTTTAATCTCTATTATTTATTTATTTAGGTGTTTTGCAATTTTAGCGATTCACACTTAACTCATTTATTTATATAAATGAGTCTCGCAACACCGGCGATTTACTCATAATTCAATTGTGCACTAAAAAGCGAATAACAAAAAAATATATAGAAAGAAACAGAAAAGGAGTGAACTATGATGGTTTTTGATACGGTTCATTGGAATACCAGGTTTATATGAAACAAACAATATTGTATATGGAAACATCAGGTTGGTGAAAATAATATAAATGAAGATGAAAGTACTTACTCATTTAATCTCTATTATGAGCATTGAAAGTTCACATCCACTGCCTGGGCACTTTCGTAGCACTGTTTCATTCTATTAAGCATTATGCACGTCAGGGTTTTGTACGCACCAGAGAGCAGAGCGATTCCTCTGTAGTTTTCACACTCATTACTAGTCTTTCTTCTGGATTGGATATGTGAGGCCTGTGTCCCAGTCATGCATTACGTCCTCTAGTTTTTCAGGACTACTTGATTATCCAGTTCATCAGATGCTTACCTCCAGGGACTTTTTGCCATTTGATTTTGTCGAATGCCATTTCCGCATCCAAGATATCTGGCTGCTCAACTGTATTTCCTTCCAGGTCCTTAGCATGTCCTCGTCCACTGCAAAGCTTTCCCTACTCAGCTACTGGTTCTACATCTCCAGCACTTTCTCCGTTGCAGCTGTCTTTTTGAGTACTTTTTCCTTTATAGCAGGTTCCTTGTTTTCTTATACGGGCCTAGAACTATCAGACCCAACCTCTCTGCCAATTATCCTCTATGTCTTTGCATTTTTGAGAGTAGCCTCTGGCCATGATTCCTTGTCCTCTTTGCCTAGCCTGAGGATCTTTAACTTTCTTCATTCTTCAACAGCCTTCCGGCATTCTTCCGTGGGCCATTTCCTTCTCTCACGTATTTCCTGTACTCCAATCATCCAAATGGCTGCTTCATTCGTTGCATTCCCCCTCTGTCACATTAAACCCCATTACTCATCAATTGGCGAACTGTATTGGCCCAGTGATACAATCCTGTTAGCCAGTTCTGTTTTATATAGCGATTAAGAATCGGACTCTTTTAACGTTTGGACTTTTGGAAACAGGATCCTCTTTAACTTGCTCTCAGTCTTGAGAATCCTTTATAATCGTTGATAGAAATTAATTCTAACCAAGGAATGATCGGCATCACAGTGGCCCCCTCGTCCTCCTCAGAAACTCCTAACAACTTATATGTTTGTTCCTTTTATCAACTAGCACTTGATGAATCTGTTCTTCCACCTGCCACCAGGACTAGTCCAAGTACGTGACACAAGTATGGATGTCCTTATTTGGGAACAGAGTGCAACTCACTACCAGATTTTTAGCCAGAGCGACAATTGTGCACCTAATGTAATTGTAGCCGTTTGAGTCATGAAGGCTATGTGCTCCGACTGTTGGCCGAATCTGAATTTCTCTCTCAATCGCAGCATTGAAATCGCCGAGTACTATCTTTAGGTCATGCCGTTGAATATCATCTTAAACGCTCATAGAAGTCATCCTTGAGTTCACCTGCGTTGTCCTCCAAAGGTACACATTTTACATACATAGTGGATACATTAAACCACCAACCCTATATTAATAGCTGACATTAATTCGTTCATTATAGAATTTAAACAGACTTCCTGCATTTAAGACTTACAATGAAGGCAGTTCTTCCTTGTTTATAAACATATGCAAAATACGTATGTAAAACATATTTACAAGCAATATAATAAATAATCGGTATATCGTGACTACCTGGGCGCGAAGAAGCACATTTATTTGACAATCACCCAAAAGGTGAAACGGGTAACAGCAGAGTAAACTAAAGAGAGGATAGACTCACGGGAGCGCGCATACACAAGCACACTTCTTACGCTCTCTTTCCACATGGAATTGAAAAACAGACTGGTATGTGCTTGCTGGAATTGAACCCATGATGAATTTCAAAATACTACTGGATTTGTATGATTACATATAAGATATTAGGAAAAAGAGCTTTAAATTTAAGAAGCAGTTTGGTGTTCAAAGAAATATCGAAACAACCTGTTGATGTATTGAGTGAAGCAGTAAATTGAGATATGGAGGTGTTCAGGGGGTATTTATTGGGGTATAAAGGAAAATAACTCGATCTGGAAGTTATCAAAAGTAATCCACACAATTATCCTGCGAGAACGAAATATAGATAGCCTTGGTGCAGGATGAAGTGTTCAAAAAGTGTTGTTGGCAACAAGAATTTTATCTGGAACAAATCATTCAAGAATGGATTGAGCATTGGATTATGGACGTGTCAAAAAATTGGTGCATATATGATGTAGATCCATGTTCTTCAGAATAAATAAAATTGGACCGGGGGGGGGGGGGTACAGTTGGTTTTTAGGAGTGACATGATTTGTGTTGTAACCTCATCTCAGTGGTCAACGTGACACAAATAAATTTAGAAATTCAAGTCCTAAATGTAAGAAGGAGGTTAATTAGTAACTGAAAGAGTAAGAGGAAATTAGAAAGTGGAAACAATGCATCTGCGGCTTGGAGAGAGTTTGAAGTGTCTAAGAGAATTGGGTGATGGGAGAGAGAGGCTCTTTCTAGTATGTATGGAAAAACCATCAGTATTTAGCTGTCGCGATGGTGTCTTTTGCAAGTTCGTAGTCGACAGAGTTACGTCATTGCCTTTTCAAAGTCTAATGACAGTTTTTAGAGTTATATCTGTGGTTTCGTCCCAGGGTTAGTGCAGGTAGATCCTTAGTGTGACTTTGGCCAGCAAAAGAGAAATGAGTGATGTGTGGAGGGACAGGGGAATTTTTTATCAAACATTGCAGAGACCAAATATGAACCTGTAGAGCGATGGAGAGAGGTAAATATAGGAATCGCGACAGTGGAGGAAAACGGGAATGGAGGCTCTTCGATATGAGAATTATAGTGTCCAAGTGCCGGATGATTGTGGTGTATCAGAGCTAGAAGTTGCTGTTTATTTATTAACTTCCAGTATGTGGTGCTAAGGCTCATGGGGATAAGTCACCTAAGGTTAGCCAAGAATTTTAGGTAGGTTGGACAAGAATTTAATTTAGCATGTTTGTGACAAAATAAATTCTACAGGTGAGAATAGAACTCACTCCTCTATGATTACCAATTGTGATTAAGACCAACGCCTAAACTCAAATTGCTAACAACAACTGAATATCTTGGTGACGTTTTAGACCTAAATTATTTTAGTTGCGTCTCAAGCTTAGATGATCTTGGTTGAGTCTCAGACATAGATGGCCTTGGCTGCGTTTCAAGCCTAGAATATCTTGGTGATTTTCCAGGCCTAGATGATCTTGGTGGTACCTAAGGCCTAGAATATCTTGGTGATTCCCAGGCCTAGATGATCTTGCAGGTACCTCAGGCCTAGAATATCTTGGAGATTTTCCAGGTCTAGATGATCTTGCAGGTACCTCAGGCCTAGAATATCTTGGAAATGTTCCAGGCCTAGATGATCTTGCAGGTACCTCAGGCCTAGAATATCTTGGAGATTTTCCAGGCCTAGATGATCTTGGTGGCGCCTCAGGCTTAGAATATCATGGTGAATTACCAGGCCTAGATGATCTTGGTGGTGCCTGAAGCTTAGAATAGCTTGGTGATTGTCCAGGACTATTGATCTTGGATGCGTCTCTGGGTTGGAACATTTAGTGATTTCTGAGGCACATATTCGTGTTATTATCAAATGATAATCTTCTCCACCATTTAATCTGCTGTTCGAAGCGCTGTCTTCAACTGTAAAATAAATGCCTTCAATAAACATTGTTAGTCTACAATATCCGTCAAGTATTGATAAAAATTATTTTTCTCTAGCATAAGCTTGCAACAAAAAAAATAGAGAAAAAAATGAAATGGAAACTAAAAGTCAACAAATTTAGTGTTTTGAAGATTGAATTAAATACTGTTTGTCTCTGTTGAATTAAAATGCATGCAGTGAGACTTTTGGAATGTTTAAATTATTTTATTAGAAGTTATGTATGTTATAACGTCACATTACTGTCAAAATTTGTAATTTATTACTCTGCACTGAAAGTGGCGAAGGCTGCTTGAATGAAATAATTTATAGAGAAGCTTCTGACCAATTTTGACCAATGTGAAATACTTTTTGAGCCAGATAATTGTTTTTTTTTATTAAACAAGTACGCCTTTCGAATCAATGTATACATTTTAGTCAGAAGAATTATTAAAATTATATAAAATTACTATTTGAATGAATGAAGGATGCATTCATGTTCCTTGAGCAATCGGTTTTATACCTTGATATCCGCTATGAAGAAAACGATATAATTGTTATTTGAATTATTTATAAGTTATGTATTACAGGGAATAAGTGAACATTGCAAGCAAGTCAACTCAGAGATCATATTTGGTAGTGTAAAGACTGCTCATTGTGGATGGATGTCTTTTTCAAGATAGCCCCTACGCGTGTGGGTAGTAGATTTCTCCTACGTAATGCCTCTAAGTCTATATTTGGTATACTTGATCCTTTTTATTGTGACTTATATGGAGTGCATGACTAACCTCTTGTTCTTGGAATGTTGTGCACATTTCGGCATTGCCTTCTTTATCAATGTCTCACATAAATGCCAACCGTTTTTCACTGGAACAAATAATTGAAAGACTTAAAGGAATCAATTGACGTCAATTATACAATAATCTGTTACATAAATAGTACTTGTTTATTCAATTAAAGTTTACAGGAAGCATTATTTTTCTCGATTGGAAAATATTAATATTCAGCGCTCAGTATAATAGTTATTTATTATACAAATGACGAAAGTAGATCATTTTACAACTCAAGTAAAACGTTTACCCACACGAGCCAAGCGAGTGTAATATTAAATTTTTTCTGTAATCGTGTAATACATGATCAGATCTAACCAAAATATGAACAAAATTAGTATGTTGTGAAGATTATGGTATGTTGTTGGTAGGTTATAAGCATAGTTGTGAAAGATTATAAGCATAGTTATAAAAGTCCGTCACGCAGGGGCTGCGTAAACTAAGCAGATTTCCCACGTGAAGTTTTACAATAGAGAAATCTGCCTAATAACAACTGTAGTAGTAAGAAACCTTTAAACCTAAAACATTATTTAGGGCGTAATAACCCAGTAGTTTCTAGCCCCAAAAAACAGTTAACCTAACCTCTAAACCTATTCACGAGGGACAAATAGTTATGGATACGGCCACCAGAGCTCTCGTCGGAAAGTCCGAACATAGCCTACTGATTACCACACGCAGAATACAAATGCAAATATCTCGGTTAGTATTCAAGATACAGAATAAATGTATAGAACAATATTTATAGTAAATTTAATTTGCAATAAGATTTGTTCTATACAATTTTTCGATCCGACGCATAATAAAGGAGATATTTTGAATTTTCAAAAATCCCTCCTCTAAACTCCCCTCCCACTGGTCGGATTTCAGCCATTAACGAACTTAGTCTTCCTTTTTATATAAAACGATTAAATACCGAGTTTGGTAACGATCAAACAAAAATTACGACCGCTAGAGCGTTAACAGACAAATATATATATATATATATATATATATATATATATATATATATATATATATATATATATATGTATATATAATTTTGAACGGACCTCATTTTCGTCATCTCCAGGATAGGATCGATGGACATTTGAAGAAATTTTTCGAAACTCACATCATGAGTACGACCTCAATAGCTGATTTCCCTTAAGGGAAATCTGCTAAAACAACTAGTGATGATTGTGAAGTAAAGCAGTTATAAACAAGTGCAGGTTATAAACAAGGAAGGTAATTATTATTATATTTAAATTTTGAAATATATTTATTATTTCCACCAATAATTCATTCATATTTCAATTTATTTTGTTAAAATAAATTCTTACAATGTTAAGAAACATTTAAAAGCATTTAATTTCCAACTTCAAATTATTTTTTAATTTATACTTATTACTAATTAAGAAGGCAATTCACTTTCTTCACTTGTGAAGAAAAAAATACTTTTTTTTACAAAATTGAAGTACCCCGAAAATATGTTTATTGAATTGTTCTTGTTTTTGTTTGTCAAAGCTTCAGGGATGTATATTGAGTAGCCATAAGCAGATTTTTCCGGGTATGCAAATTAACCTATTTGCATACCGCATATCATGTGGTCTAGAAATCTGAAATGCAAATTATAATCCAGGCACACATAGTAAACGCGTGTTCTCATCTATGACAATTTATTGTTCGCATATTTATTTAAACTCTTAGGTCTCGGATTTCGCATAGTATAATAATTAATATCAGGCGTAAAAGTTATATTGAGCAAACATGCCTTAAAAAATGCATAGGACTTTAGCGTTAAATGTAATTTATTAACGTTCACTTCGTTCTGCTAACTAATCGGGACGGGTTATCTACAGTTTACACAACTCATTTCTAGCCGGGGTAGGACTAAGGATTTTGTATAATAAGTTTTAATGACTAAATTAATTCCTATTGCCCAAGTGTGAATCGAACTCTTGACTCTACAAAGTGAAATTAAGACCAACGCCTTAACCCTATTGGCACACCTTAGCCTAGCAGCTTTTCATGTGTAAAATAAATGTTAAGGTTTCATAGCAACAAAAATATACTGGAATTAGTCAAGCTAGTTCAAAAGTCCGTCAGGCAGGGGCTGCGTAAACTAAACAGATCTCCCGCGTGCTCCTTTAAGGGAAATGTGCTAATAATTCAAAACAAAATGAACCTCTAACTTAAAAATAAGAGACATTGAAAAACGAGTTAACAAAAAAAAGACAAAAACCAATTTAAGCATCATACACATTATGTAAAAGTGAAGAAAGGCATTGAGTACCCATTTCAAAGTGTGGCAGCAATGTAGGAGGCACCTAGCCGTGAGGCCTTAATCCAACCTACACCTATCCAACGCTTCATGGTGACTGAGGATTCGCTACGATGGTTTAGCGATCCTATGGAAGGGACAGTCTCCTACTACCCAGCTCCCACACGAAGAACACATGTACCAGTTTACCTGGCCTGTATGTCCCCGTGCTTTGAACACACGACCACTACGTCTATGACCGGCAGTGAAGGCAAGCCTCCACTCCGGACTCCACCCAGCCCGTAGTTCACATTGAGTAAGCCGCTAGAACTTACCCCATTAAGGCAGGAGGATCCCCTGCCCGGAACAGCAAAGCCAACTAAGGACCTACTGTTCCTACGGTTCCCCTACCCAGCATCTACGCAGCGGGGGCTTACTGCTACCACAGGGGAGGGCCGGCCCCGTGCCGGAATGTGAGTGAGAAAAGGCAGAGAATAGGTAATACATTATTTAAAAACATTCATTTATTCAAAAATCATTCCGTTATATAATTGCTATTATACATTTGGTTCTCCGCCATTTATGAAACGAGTCAATTCGGCGTTTAGAATTTATTATTTTAGCACATTTCCCTTAAGGGAAATCAGCTATTGAGGTCGTACTCAAGACGCAATTTTCGAAATTTTTCTTCAAATGTCCATCGATCCTACTAGGAGATGACGATGATTATATATATATATATATATATATATATATATATATATATATATATATATATTTGTCTGTTACCGCTCTAACGGTCGTAATTATTCTTTAATCGTTACCAAACTGGATATTTAGTCGTTCTTAGGAAAAGAAAATATCAAGTTCGTTAACGGCTGAAATCGGAACAGGGGGAGGGAGGGGGTTTAGAGGGGAGAAGTTTCGAAAATTCAAAATATCTCCATTACTGTATGTCGAATGAAAAAATTGTATAGAACCAATCTTATTGCTAATTAAAAGGTCTATAAATGTTGTTATTTACATGTTTTCATTATCATTAATATTAACAGAGATATTAGCGTTTTTTAGTTTTCTGCCTTCAGTAAGGCCACACTCCTACTCATGTCATATCAACGGTAAGCTGTTATATTATGACGCCTAAATAACAAATATTGTTCTCATTGAACTTTACGTCATGAGATAAATGCAAGTGGTAAATCTGCTTAGTTAACGCAGCCCCTGCGTGACGGACTATTTTTAGCAGATTTCTCTTAAGGGAAATCAGCCATTGAGGTTGTACTCATGACGGAATTTACGAAATTGTTCATCAAATGTCCATCGATCCTACCCAGTAGATGACGAAAATGAGGTCCGTTCAAAACTGTATATATATATATATATATATATATATATATATATATATATATATATATATATATATATAGAGAGAGAGAGAGAGAGAGAGAGAGAGAGAGAGAGATCTATATATTTGCCTGTTACCGCGCTAGCGGTCGCAATTTTTGTTTTATCGTCACCAAACTCGAAATTTAGTCATTTTACGTAAAAAGAAAGACTAAGTTCGTTAATGGCTGAAATCGGACCAGTGGGAGGGGGAGGATTTTCGAAAATTCGAAATATCTTCGTTACTATACGTCAAATCGAAAAATTGTACAGAATCAATCTTATTGAACATTAAATTTACTATAAATATTGTTATACACATTTATTCTCTATCTTGAATATTAACCGAGATATTTGCATTTTTATTAAATCTGGACGAGTGACTCCCGCCAAAAGCTAGTTCGGCCGTTTCTTTAACTGCTCGGCACTCGTAAAATTTCTCTATTGTAAAACTTCACGTGGGAAATCTGCTTAGTTTACGCAGCCCATGCGTGACGGGCTTTTGTTTTTCCTTCCTTGTTCTATAAGTCATTCATATTAATGTTTATTTACGACTTTAAGGTGAAGTTCAGCACAACTTTAAGCCCATTAAAAACCGGTACTAGAATATTTCTACTCCTCTCGCCAGATTTCAGCAGTTCTGTCTGATCCGCTTCCCCCTGAGAGGAACTGTTGAAAACTGTTGCAATAAAGGGAGGCTCTCCATAAAACGGGGGAGGTTTTACAGCTGTTGCACTCGTAAAACGGGTAGCTTTCCACTCCAGTATATGAACATAGCGTACTTTGAATAAAGTGCACGCTTTATTCGGAGCTGGGGGAGAAGAACCTGCGACAAAACTCCATTCATCCATTGAACTGAATACTTTATTTGATTTTATGCCTGTGGCACTTAAAAGGCAACATTTCTCTACATTATACGCATGGATAACGCAGTTATAAAGGTGTGTGAGCAAGTATGGAAATGAAATGGACTTGCTACCGAACACTTACATTGTACTACACACAGACAGTCAAATACTTTTATACAAAGTAGATAGCATAAGAAACTACGACGAATATATAGAGCAACTACGCCATAATATAACACAATTAAAAACCAGGCTGACTCCCCTTCAATTCAAATTGGTCGAAGCACATGGAGGAAATATGGGCAATAATAGTCCCCTCCACGCCAAAAGTGCCTCTAAAACTAACGAAGAAGTAATTTACAATTAATGTTCTCCAACTGTGTTAAAATCTTTACTATGAGAAAAAGTATTAATTTGTGGCAACGGCGGTGGATTCAAACAGATTATATATCCCTGTTTAAAAAAATTACTATCTCACTATTCCAGCATATATTTTATCTAACACAGTTACTAACTGTACACGGAAATAAGACGGTGAATGGAGACTGACGCAAAACATACAAAGACAGGTAAAGACACATATACACACATGACCTATCAGTCCCGATATTTCATTTTCAAAACACTTGAATTTATTAAGAACAATGGCCAATGATATCGATAAGCTGAGAGAGAAAACTATATTATACCTTAAAATTATATAATTTTGTTTTATTATTTATTTTCATTGAATTTCTTAATTGTAAATATTTAATGATTTTTTGTTGCAGTAAATTTTCATTTTCAAAGTTCTATTTACATCTTTATATATATATATATATATATATATATATATATATATATATATATTTATATAATATTAAAATAGTTACAAGCTTTGAAAAAATGCACATATGCATGGGATGTGGAGAAAAATAAAATCCCTCGACATAAGGTAACTGTCTAGAGAAATAAGTATCTAAGGTTTGTGAAAATCCTACAGAGTCTATGTGTGACATATACTATATAAAATACCCATATAATCTAACTAATAAAATTTGGAAAAAATATTAATTCCTTTAAAAGACGTTTTGGAAAAAGGAAAACGACCCGGCACCATTTAGAAAGTTGATTGTACATATTGCTCGAAATCTTACGTGGGTCAGACTCCACGAAATCTTTAAAAAAATGCAACAACATAAAAATAGTGCAGCAAAACACTGGCTCAACATGCTAAGAGTCGCAACACGTCTTCAACATTGAAAATGCAAATGTATTTATATGTAAAAAATGAGAGCTGCGACTTTAAAATGGATGTTAATATCTTATATTGGTATTAGTCTTATAATTTACCAATGATCCATAGCATGGGTCAATAAATTGAATTCCAAATTCCCTCGAATTGCGGTAATGAAATGAAAAATAGAATTAAATGATATAATTGTTTTGGGATATTCTAAATTAAAATAAGGAAATAAGGTAAATAATAATAGTTTATATTTTTTTTTAAAGCAAATGTATTTATGTGTTTTTAAAATTATAAAGTATATATATATATATATATATATATATATATATGTATATATATAGTAATATTATAAATAATCTGTTCATACCGCTTCTTCCTTGTTTCAGAATACTTCTGTTTGTCTGGCATAATAAATAATCCATAAATGAGTAAAAATAATTCATTTGTAAAGTTAAAAAGAAAAAAATGGAGAAAAATAGAAAAAAGGGTTACCAATTTTTATACAATGCCGAAAAATGGTTTATGTAAATACTTCTTTATTTTAGTTGTTGACTTAATCAATTTTAAAAATTAATAAACTTCATAATATTTGGGGATCAGGTTAACCATGTGGGTTAGGTCTTATTCTTAGTTGATGAGTCTTAATATCTGGAATATTTCTATGTACCTATATACACTACTTAGAAATATGTTTTGTTGGCGAATTTTGTGATTTATTGACAATTTTTGTTTGATTGTTTTATTTTATTTATTTATTTGGAGCTTCGCAGCTGTGGCGATGTTGCTCGGGGAAAAAAAACTGTATAAAATTGAAAAATAAAAAAAACAAAACAAAAAACGAAACAAAATTAATTTAAACGAACATAAAACAACATAACAGAAATATAACATGAAAAATAGAAAAGTAACACGAAATAGAAATGGAACACAAAAACAGGAATAGAACAAAAAATAAAAACAGACAAACAGAACTGATAGTAAAAACAGGGCTGGAATGGATCACAATACCAAATGGAAAAACAAAACACAGAAATGGAAATCAAAAATAAAATGGAAAACAAAAACCAGAAAAGGAACACAAAAACAAAATTAAAAAACAAAAACAGAAATGGAACACAAAAACAAAATACAGAAATGGAATATAAAACCAAAATGGGAAACAAAAAAAGAAGAAGGCACCTCAAGAAGCTATTAATCGTAGCCTTGAAATATATAGAGTGAGAATTAATTATTTTAATAACGGACTTCAGAAAATCAAGATGTATATTATCTTACTTTGCCATTGAGATTTGCTGAGTGTTATAAAATGAGATGGTGAAAATTATTCAAAGAAGCACTCTGTAAATGTTTAACATGAGTGTTAGTTGAAGCTTCGAAAACAAAATTATTTTATAGCCTTATTACGACCAAAAAGAAAACATTTGAGTAGGATAGATAGAGAAAATGAGGAAAATAAAAAGATAAAAAGTTATTATTGCGCAATAGTTATTATTTTAATAGCTTTCACAACATCTACGGGTGAGTGACGACATTCTTTTCCACACCACAATATGTTATAAACCGTAATCTCATTAATCCACAATGAACCATGAGAATTTCCTTAAAGGTAACTGTAGGAACACCTCAAGGATCAGCCTGTTCCCCTCTTTTATGGAACTTAATCGTGGATCAATTATTACAAATACCACTACCTCCCAACTATAAAATCATAGCATTTGCTGATGATATCATTTTATTAGTAACATCAATGGATTTCAAACAGCTGGAACTTGATACAAATAAAGTTTTGAAGGATATTAATGGTTGGGCCTTAAATAATAAACTAACATTTAATCTAGGGAAATGTAAATATATAATTTTCTGCAGAAAAATAAATAGAAATATTCCTGAATTAAACATTATTATTGACAATTATAAAATAAATTCTGTCCAAGCATTAAAATATTTAGGAATAATAATTGATAATAAATTTAGGTGGAATCACCATATAGAATATTTACAAAATAAATTATTAAAATTAATTAATTCGTTATCAATTGCAGCTAAATCAACATGGGGGCTCCAATCTGGAGCATTAAGTGTAATTTACAAAGGAGCTATTTTACCGGCATTAACCTATGCAATACCAATATGGAAAACGGGCTTAAATAAGAAATATAATGTTAAAAAGCTCGAGAGGGTTCAAAGGCTCATTGGAATTAAAATAATAAAAGGATATCGCACTATTTCATTTGAAGCTACATGTGTCTTGTCCAATTTGGTCCCTATTACTATAATAGCGGAAGAATATACAGACAGATATAAAATACTAAAACTACACCAAACTACTAATAAAATAACAGCAGACGTAGTAGAAGTAGAATACCCGGTACCTTACATGAATTGGACACATCCTGGATTAACACCCGACATTGTAATTATTACTGAAAATACAAATCACTCATACCAGTATACAATTTACACAGACGGTAGCAAAGATGGACAGGACACAGGCGCTGCCTTTATCATTTTTGTAGGAAATAAAACTGATGATGTTATAAAATGTAAAAAATTTAAATTAGGCCACCATTGTACTAATAACCAGGCAGAAATTATTGCCGTCTTACAAGCTCTAAAATATGTAAATGAAATGGACTTGCCACCAAACACTTACATTCTACTACACACAGACAGTCAAATGCTTTTACACAAACTAGACAACATGACAAACCACGACGAACATATAGAACAAATACGCCATACTATAACACAATTAAAAAACAGACTGACTTTCATTCACTTCAAATGGGTCAAGGCACACGCAGGAATTATGGGCAATGAAATAGTCGATATCCACGCCAAAAGTGACTCTAAAAGTAGTGAAGAGGTAACTTACAATACAATTACTCCGACTGTGTTAAAATCTTTACTAAGAGAAAAAAGTATGAATTTGTGGCAATAGAGATGGAATCATACAGATAAAGGATCACATCTAAAATTATATATACCAGTTTTAAAAACCAATATCCTACTATCCCAACATACATTTTATCTCACACAAATACTAACAGGACACGGTAATACAAACTCTTACTTATACAGATTCAAACTTACTGACTCAAATACTTGTAAATGCGACAGTTACACTGAACAGACATTCACCCACCTTATTTATGAATGTAGACTGACTCAAAACATACGAAGACAGTTAGGGACTATTATTCCCGGATGGCCTATCAGTCCTGATATTTTATTTTCAAAACACATCAATTTATTAAAAGAAATATCCTACAATATCCTTAAGCTGAGAGAGGAAAAAATAATATAAAATTAATATTATATAATTTTTATAGGTTATTTAATTGTACTATTTAATATTTTTTGTTTATTTTATCAAGTTTAATTTTTATAATCTTATTTACATTTAATATGTATATATATTATTATATAAAAAATGTTAGAATTTTGACAAAATGCACATATAATGCAAATATGCATGGGATGTGCAGAAACTAAAATCCCTCCACATAGGGTTACTATGTAGAGGAAATAAATAAAAAAAAAAGGTATTCCAATAATACAGGTAAGTAGGACAGATTTAATTACAGAACATTCATCAGCTTTACTCTAACTGATAAAGAAATAAATATAAATACGTTACTGTAAAGCAAAGCTTGTGGGTTCACACATCCAAAGTTAATGAAATAAAAAGTCATCACGTAGGGGCTGTGTAAACTAAGCAGATTTCCCTCGTGAAGTTTTCCAGTAGAAAAATCTACAGACTGGTAACACTTAACACCACCGTGAATATCAAGTGAATAAATACAATCGGTAGTGAGAAATATTTCAGTTCTTCGTGAAGTCAATTCTAGTAACCTCCCAACGGAAAGAGTCTGAATTGTAAAGAAATAGGTCTGCCAACTTCTCAGAGCTGAACAGATAGATACAAATTTTCCTCACCGGAAAGAGAAACAAAGCTGAAATATATCAGAATATAGCATATTAATTTTATTGAAAAGTATTTACTATAGCAAGTACTGTAATTTATGATGAATAAGAATAATTTTTATCTCGAACATTCAATTCTTAGTAGTCCAAGAACTTAATACGGGGGGAGGGAGTTAACAGAACATATTTGCATGTATACCGTATAATAAAGGTCTCTTAAAAACAATATTTGGTATTTAAGCTCCAAATAATACAGTATTGTACATGAGTGGATAAGACTGGTTCTATACCATTTTTCGATCCCACGTATAGTAACGAAGATATTAGGAATTTTCAAAATTCTTCCCCACTAAATCCCCCGCCCCGCCCACTGGTCCGGTTTTAGCCGTTAACGTACTTGATCTTTAGTTTTGCATAAAACGGTTGTATATCGAGTTTGGTAACGTGTGTATATGTATATATGTGTGTGTGTGTGTGTGTGTATGTCTGTGTGAACATTTATTTTTCCTTTCCTTTTTAATGGAATATTTTCAGTCCAGAGGCCGGGCTCCAGGGTTCTTCAAGATGAACACGACCAGCTATGGCAGTCTTCAACCAACTGTAATTAGAAATAAGTTTTATTTGTTCTTAACTAGAAAATAATAATGTATAAATATCGTTATTTTCCCGATGGTAGATGTTTATCAAGGCTTGCTTAAAGAACATATTAACATCCTCTGAGAAGGTTCGTCAAAGAACCGCCTAATATTTACCGACCACTGGAGCAGAAATCCGACATAACTTATATATAACTCTCTCGTAGAAGCTCGAAAAGTGGAACAGACGAATCTATAATTTTATTTATATACATAGCAACCTCCTAAAAATGTCGGTCAGTCCTTCATGGAGGATCACAAACATCCCCCAAACTCTAGAATCTATATGGGTGGCAACAACTGGCCCGCTGTAAGATTTGATCCGGTCCGCGAAACATTTTGAAAAACACAATTAAAACAAAAATATTACACTACTTACTCCAAATGAGGAAGATGATGTAAGATTTATGCGTTGGGCTGTTCTTTGCAAATGATGAAAGTTAATAAATCAAAAGATCGTACAAGGCTGACCGATGATAATTTGAAAATTCTTTACGTCTATGTATCAGTGGAATTAATCCAAACATCGATGGATTAGTTTCCCAAATTCAAGCTCGTGTCTCATTGATTTCGGTGTCGCCATTTAACTCTCGTTGTTTGTAATAATTCCAAATTTTACGGTTTAATAATAATGTTGTACATATTTTTTTCATTTCATTTTGCTATTTTAATAAATTGAATTATAATTACAATGTCGTATAGTTTCAAGTCTGATATCTATCGTTAAAAATTATGAACACTACTTTAAAACGCGGCCCACGAACGTATTTGGACACTAAAGTTTGGCCCACAACATGTCAAAGCACATACCTGCTCTAGAACTTTAAACTGTAATAATATGTCGATAACAAAATTTTATGTAAAAAACTTCAGTAAGATTATTATGAGTGATTTGATGCTTCTCTTTTACGTCTTATACTGCAGCAAAATAATTCTTAAAATTAAAAAAGAATGGAAAGTAAGCGGTTCTAAATGAATTTTGGATGGTTATAATATTATATAAAAATACATCATATGCTAGCCGGGCCTGATAACATAGCTTTGACAACCTGTAGATCCCCTACCCCTATTGACCTTTCAGTCAATTTTAATAACCGCCCGTCGGAAATCCCCTGAATTGTAAACAAACAGGTCTGCCAACCTCTCAGAGTTTAGAAGATAGATAGAAATATTCTAGACAGGAAAGAAAAACTAGTCCTGAAATATATCAGAATATAACTTTTTAATTTCATTTAAAACTATTTACTATATATAGTACTGTAATTTATAATGAATAAGAATAATTTTTATCTCAATCTCTCAAATTTTAGCAATGGGTCATGATAAAACAGCTGATTATTAATATGACATGAGTAGGAGTGGGGGTTTACTGAAAGCCGAAAACTATAAAATCCAAATACCTTGGTTAATATTCATAATGAAGAAAATATGTATAGAACAATATCAATAAAACATTCAATTAGCAATAATATTGATTCTGTACAATTTTTAGATCCGACAAATAGTAACGGAGATATTTCAAATTTTCGAAATTCCCCCTTCCCAGTGAGATAGTGAAAAAATGTACATAACAACATTTATAGAACATTACATTTGCAATTAGATTGCTTCTATACAATTTTTCGATCCAACGCATAATAATGGATAGATTAAGATTTTTTGAAATTCTCTCCCTCAAAACCCCTTCCCCTGGTCCGATTTCAGCCATTAGCGAACTGGATTTTTCTGTTTACATGAAACGTTTAAATATGGAGTTTGTTAACGATCAAACAAAGATTGCGACAGCTAGAGTGTTAACAGACATATATATAATTTTGGACGAACCTTATTTTCGTCATCTCCTGGGTAGGATCCATGGACATTTGACAAATTTTTCGAAAAGCACATCATGATTAGGACCTCGATAACTGATTTCCCTTAAGGAAAATCTGTTCAAAAGGATAACGACTTTCTTATGAAAATGAATTTCCAATTGCGTTTGTATGTCATATTCTACTAAGGAGCCTTGGCCCCAAAGGGAGTGGGATAGACATACAAAGGAAAAACTCCCAACTGAAGGCTATCTACCATAATAATTGTGTCCTTCATTCTACTTGGATTTCAAACGGGGACAATGTTGATAAGTAATCGCATAAATCGACAGCGCAGTAAATGAAATGTACGGAACTTCCTTCCTCGGCTGCATTGGTGATTTTTCACATGAGTTATGGTTTTCTATTTTTTTTTTTTTATTTGCCATCAATAAAAGACATTCGCGTCTTGAACTTCCTGGCGGGTTATAGGCACGTGAAAGGTAACATCAACATAAGACGTCTCTTGTTCTATAAGATCTGAGTGCCCTGATCCCTTAAAATAGCGAACTCTAAAGGTTCTGTCCTCCATTGTATGAGAGTACACACAACATTTGGCGAAAACAATTCGTCTTCCAAAGAAGAAAGTTATTTATCATGGATGTAAGTATCAATTAAGTCCGAATGTAAAAACTGTTCTGAAGCCAAAGGGCAGAAAGCTTAGCAAATATTATAACTGGCTGCGTTAACCAAGCAAATTTCCCACTTGCGTCAAGTATTCAGATTTATTTGAAAACGTAAATGTTCAATGAGAACAATGTTTTATATTTAGGCTACAAATAAAGTGTTTTCTAATATAGTAGCTTTTTTAATATGAGCAGGAGTGGGGGTTTAGTAAAGAGCAAAAACTAAAAAATCCATATATCTTGGTTAATAACAAAGACAGTAAAAAACGTACGTAACAACATTTATACAACATTAAATTTTCAATAAGTTTGCTACTATACAATTTTACGATCCGAAGCATAATAACCGAAATATTAAAAAAATTTCGGAATTCCTCCTCTAAAACCCCCCTCCCACGAGCCGGATTTCGACCTTAACGAAATTAATCTTTATTTTTTAAACCGTTAAATATCGAGCTTGGTAACGCTCAAATAAAAATTGCGACCACTAGAGCGTTAACAGACACATATATATATTTTCGCAGGATCGATTGACATTTGAAGAATTTTTTTCGAAAATCGCGTCATGTGTACAATCTCACTAGCTGACATCCCTTATTTTCTGCTAAAATAATATAGTCAGTATTTTTCCTTGGTACGACAATTGTGGCAGAACTCTACGCGAGTAATTTCGTCTTCCGTCAGTCAAAATAACCTTACTTATCCGTATCAAGTTTCTCGATCAAAGATGAAAAGAATTAGAAAGTCACGTAAATAAAAACCTTCCAATTTATCATTTCGCCTTTACTGTTTAATCGGATTTTTTATTTCATTAAATTGTGTTCCATTTATCCTTTTGTGAAATCTAGAAACAGTTCAACTGCACTCATTTCAGGGGCATTAATAATGTTTTTTTCTTCTTTTATACTACACGGCGGGTATCCAATCTTAAACTATTCTACCCCCACCTAACTCAGACTGGGTTGACTTATATATTTATATTTCTGAATGGAGGAAGATCAAAGAAAGGTTTAAATTCTATCTCATGATTACAACCTGAATATCTGATTTCTCTGCTCAACAGAGGTACTGCTAAGTCCTGATTAGCTAAACATAAAGAAAAACATTTAAAAGAGAGATGTTATAAATAGGGAATTACATAAATTACTGAGATGATTTGTGTATACCTAAGAGATTAAAGGACAAGTCCTTTAAATAAATGTTTTTTTTTTTTTCTTTTTCTCTCAACGGGTCACAGTTCGTTTACAAGAAATTGTGGAAAAAACATAAAATATTGCATATTATCTCCTTCCTTTTATTGTTTGTCTGGAAGTTTTCACAATGTAATATTAATAATCTTTTCTCAGGATTTTCCAAGCACTGGGAAAGCGGACACCCGCTCGGAACTGGGTCTCACAACATTTTTTTACAATTTAAAATCGTAAGAATATATACCTGAAGATTTTATGCTCACTTTTAACCTGCATCAGTTAGTGGTATATCCAACCAAACTTCACGTTTAATAATTTAACCAACTAATAAGGATGGTGTTTTAGCTGATTTCCTTTAAGAACGAAAATGTGGTCCTCTCAAATTATATATTATGTATATATATATATATATATATATATATATATATATATATATATGTCAGTCACATTTTCGTTCGATCGTTACCAAACTCGACATTTAAACGTTTTATGTAAAACTAAAGATCAAGTCCGTTAACGGCTGAAATCAGACAAATGGGAGGAGGAGCTTAGGGGGTGGATTTCTAAAATTCAAAATATCTCCGATATTATGCGTCGCATTGAAAAATTGTGTTGAACCAACGTTATTGCGAATATGATCTAACTATGTCCGTTTTTCACTATCTTGATTATTAACCGAGATATTTGTACTTTTTGCCCACTCCTGTTCATGGCATATTAGCTATAAGCTGTTATATCATGAACCGCTTTATTCGAAGCCTAAATACCAAATATTGTTCTCATTGAACTTTAACGTTTCGAGATAAACACGTGACGCAGCCCCTGAGGGACTAAAGCAAAATCAGCTATTGATTGATGATTGAGCGTGATTGATTGAGATAAAAGAATTCCGATTCATTATAAATTAAAGTGCAAGATATAGTACATAGTTTTAGTCAATAAAATTAAAATGTTAGATTCTGATATGTTTCATTTGTAGTTTTTCTTTTCGGTGAACCGTTGGCAGACCTGTTTGTTTACATTTGAGACGCTTCCTACCGGGAGGGGAAGGATTTCTTATTACCGTTAATTCTATTTATTCACTTAATATTCGCGTTGGTGTTGTGCTAGCAATATGTAGGTTTTTCTATTATTAAACTTCACTAGGAAAATCTGCTTAGTTTACGCAGCCCCTGCGTGACGGACTTTTTTTAAATGCTCAGAGACTGCCACTTAGGAGAAGACAGGATTTAATTATTCATAATATGAGAGTGCGCCTAACAAGGGTGTTCAATCTAATGAATATTACATTTAAAACAATTTTGGTAATATACAATGATTTAAAACTGCCCACTAATAAGGGACCTCTGGGGTCTAAAACCATTGTTGGTGAGTTTGCGGTAATATCCCAGAGCATACCACCATCGTTAATGGACAGAACCACTATTAACGAAGGGGAGGGGCTATAGTGAATGGGGAAGGAAGCGGTAAGCAGTCGGCATCCTAAAAACTAAGTACTTACAGAAATTCGCTAAGAAGCAGCTGTTTTGGGGCATTTTAGCGCCTTAATTGGAAAGTCAGCTATTGAGGTTGTACTGATGACGCAATTCTCGCTCATATATAATTGTTTTGTTAGGCTGTTACCGCTCTAGAGGTCGCATTTTCATTTAGTAGATACTAACCTTTAGCGTTTCATTTATGACTATTGATCAAGTTCGTTAATGGCTTCATACTGGGATTTAGAGGGGAAGAAAATAGAAAACTCAAAATATCTCCGTTACTAAGAGTCGCATTGAAAAATTGTAAAGAATCGATCTTGTCCAAACGTAATTCTCCATTAAATTTGTTTAATAAGCTTTTACTAAGTTCTTTAATTTCACTGGAGATTTGATGAAAAATGTGCTTAGTTTACGCAGCCCCTGCGTGACGGACTTTTCATTCCTTTCATTTCTAAACTATCGAAAATGGTTTTTAGCAGATTTCCCTCAAGGGAAATCAGCTATTGAGGTCGTACTCATGACGCGAGTTTTGAAAAATTTCCTCAAATGTCCATCGATCCTACCCAGTAGATGACGAAAAACTATATATATATATATATATATATATATATATATATATATATATATTTGTCAGTTAACGCTCTAGCGGTCGCAATTTTTGTTTGATCGTTACCAAACTTCATATTTAAGCGTTTTATGTAAAAAGAACGATCAAGTTCATTAATGGCTAAAATCGGACTAGTGGGAGGGGGAGGTTTAGAGGGGGGATTTTTAAAAATTCGAAATATCTACGTTACTATGCATCGGATCGAAAAAGTGTATAGAATCAATCTTATTGCAAATTAAATTTACTATACATATTGTTCTATACATTTATTCTGTATCTTGAATATTAACCGAGATATTTGCATTTGTATTGTGAGTGTGGTCGGCACTATCCGCCGAGAGCTCTGGCGGCCGTTTTGGTGACTATTCCTCCCTCGTGAATAGGTCTAGAGATACCTTCCTACTACTGTTATTAGTAGGCAGATTTGTCTACTGTAAAACTTCACGTGGGAAATATGCTTAGTTTACGCAGCCCCTGCGTGACGGACTTTATTTATTTATAAATTTAGAATTTATTAGATTATTTACTCCATTACAGAAATTGATTAAATTACTAGCTATTTAACTTATTACTGGTCTTTAGTGGTCTACATAATTAATTCTACCTAATTTCGGGTAGAATGAAACGTTACTGTTATCAATAGTGGAATTTTGCCATTTCTTTTATCCTTGGGGCATGAAATCCAAGTTCACTCCATCCCCTGCATTCATTACTTTTATGTTACTTAGTAACATTTCTCAACTAATTCTCAGCTACTTCCCTTTTGCGAGCAAGATTAAAATTACTGTTGCTGTTTAAGTTAGATTGTATTATTGTTTCCTTGGCATCTGATATTTTCGACTAATGCATTCATAGGACCCCAGTCATAAAATCATTGTCTGCAGCAATAGTTCCCCCCCCCCATTTCTACCTTCACATTTAGTGATTTGTCTCAAATATTCCGAATATTCTGCAGCTTTTTTGCAGAACAAAGCTATCTTTTTTTTAACAGTTCTTTCACATTCAAGCATTTCTTGTCAACTACTCTTCAGTCTTGAATACCAAACTACAGAACCTAGAATTAATATAATATTCTTTCCGACATGCATTGATTTTTTAAGTTCATATGTTCGTTGTAATTCTTTTTTCCTTTCAAAAGCAGACCTTCTTTAAGCTTACATCTGCATCACATAGACAGGGGGGGGAGTGTTTTTAACAGATCATTTTTTTTTTTTTGGTCTTTTTCTGTCCTCATATGAAGTTGATTGTTTGGTAGAAAATAGAAGTGAATTGGTGAAAATTTTCCATTAATATTATTATTATGTTGTTTGTTATTCAATCAAATCCCCTCTCTGTCTAAATTCTCACTGACAGCAGGGCAGTTGGACAATACTGGAGGGTAGATTAAAGTTGTAGTCTGCATACTCATATTGAGTAATAGTCTATCATTAGTCAGCTAATGCAGGACAACAGGCTACCGAGGGATGGCTATCTAACAACAACTACTTTACTTGTGTAAATTTTGGAATTTTCCCCATAATGCTTTTATTGGCGTATTTTCTGATGCAGTAGGCAATAGTGACCCTCTTATTCCCTGGTTCAGTCCCGTGAAAACCAGGTTTACCTGTTCACGAGATCAATTATGAGGTGTAGCCTGTAAATACAATTAATTTAAAATAACTCGCTTAATATTTAACCTACAAAAAAAAAAAAAACATCAATATTTAATAAAATTGATTCTATAACATTTCATACAACTTATGATGACGGAAATATCGTGAATTTTTAAAATTCCCTTAAGGAAAATCTGCTAATAAAAGCTTACTTTACGCATAAATGGTGACTGAGGTTAGCCATATGAGTTAAATCGTAGGCTTTAATCCCCTATGGCGAACCTAGAGCCCTGAGTTCGACTCTCACCTGGGCAATAGGAATTTATTTAAGAACTCATTAATCCCCACCTTGGCTTGAAAAGGGTGGTATCCTGTAGGTAGCCCGTCCCGATTAGCCTTAGTGGCACAAAGTAAATGTTAATAAATAACTATCTTTTTTGTTTTAATCCAATCAAGTAGTATTTATGAATATCATCAGTTTAAAGATGCATTGATTAAGTAATACCATATCTCTATGTCCCAGATAACTTTGGATATACCGTTTCGAAATTATATCCCTCAGATTTATTTTTAAATTATATTTCGCAGAGCTTGTTGCCTCAGGATGAATATGAACTACAATAGTGCAAGGGCTTGTAACTGGATCTCCCTTTCTTTGAACAATAGCGAACCCTTACAATTTCCCTGTATGAGCAGCTCAAAATATCATAATGGAAGCTTCAACGTGAATTAGTTCTGCCTGTCTAATTCTTCATTTTAATTATACTAGATGTAATACAACGGAATAAATTATGCTAGCCATAGTTTTTAAACATTATGTGCTATATTTGGAGCTCTATTCTGTTTCAATTTAATAGAAGCGTTAATTTTTCGGGAACTTCTAGACATTTACAAAAGGTTCGTCAAATAGGGACTGCGTAAACTAAGCAGATTTCCCACGTGAACTTTTACAATAGAGAAATTTCACGAGAGACGAACACGGAAACGGCCGAACTTGCTTTTGACGGAAACTCACGACTAGAGCCGAACTCATTTCGTCCGTTACAATTAATAAAAATGCAAATATCTCGGTTAATATTCAAGATAGAGAATAAATGTATATAACAATATTTATAGTAGATTTAATTCCCAATAAGATTGGTTCTATACACATTTTTGATCCGACATATAGTAACGAAGATATTTCAAATATTCGAAATTCCCTCTCTAAACCCCCCCTCCTCCACTAAACCAATTACAGCCGCTAACGAACTTGATCTTTCATTTTACATAAAACAATTAAATACCGAGTTTGGTGCCGGTTAAATAAAAATTGCGACCGCTAGAACGGTAACACACAAATATATAGTTAGATATACAGTATATATATATATATATATATATATATATATATATACACACACATACATACAGGTTTGAACAGACCTCATTTTCGTCATCTCCTAGGTAGGATCGATAGACATTTGAAGAAAAATTTCGAAAATCGCGCCATGAGTGCAACCTCAATAGCTGATTTCCCTTAAGGGAAATCTGCTAAAAATGTCTGCCATTGGGAAGAGAATAGGGTGATGTCATGGGAGGTAATTGCAGCTTATAGAGTGATAAGTAAGAGTGAGGCGGGACTGCTCCGCCAGGTGGTGCTGATCTCACAGCTGATTCTAAAAGCCCTAGTAATTCAGCTGGTTTAATAGTAATACTCTTCCACCCTCCTAGGGGGCGTTATTATCAATGGATATTCCTAATGATGCTTAGTCACCCCTGGAAAATAAAATCCCCTGTTAAATATTTCTTTTGTACGCCCCCTTGTCGTTCACTCTGCCTAGTCAACCTCTTCAAGATCGTTGCTATAGTTAATGGCCATTTTAAGTATAGCATTTTTTTTTTTTTTTTTTTATGATTGTCATTTTGATTAATGGATCCAATAATGGAGATATTTACTATCAAATCAACACGCTTTAGATTCATTCAATTTATACGAGAAATGGTCATTTTTCAAGGTGCCACTGTCAATTTTTATAGCCCTTGTGGGATAATTAAAGAAAAAAAAACGTGGGGGCGAATTGGGGAATATAGAAAACAGTTACTGTTCTGTCAGTCCTCAGAGTAATGGAATAAGTAAAAATAGAAATAATTCTTCTTATTTTGGAACCAATATTTTAATATTTTCTTCATAGTTTAATGGCCAGGGTCACCAATAAAATGAAATAAAAATTCCGGGCAAACTTTATTCATACTACCCTACATTTTTCGTAGCTTCTCAAAAAATAGTACCGTTAATTTAACAATACCTAATGACAATTCTTTGCAAGATATTGCATTAATAAGTGCCTACTTACATGATATATTTATTAATTTTAATTACAGATTGCTACTTACATTTATGAAGTGCTCGTTCCCTCTTAAGTTCGTTGTGAATGTCCCTTCCTCACTGGGAAGCTCGTTGATACTGAGATTCCCGAAGTAGGTTAAGACAGCTGACTACAGATCGATTATTTACACTTCAAACTTGAACTCGATTATTTCGCGTCATAATTTAAAATCGATTATTTTAAGATAAATGAATAAGTATTACCCGAATGCAGATTTTGGTGGAGAAGTCTAATGAAAACCCTCCAAAACGTGGGACTTATATGCCTGATGAAATGTATTTTTATTAATTTATTTACCATCCATAGTATTTAAAAGAAGGGAAGTATATTTTCTGTGCGCACCATACATGAATATAATATAAAGAACATTTGCATAAATTATTTATTGTAAAATAATACAAATAGTGTTCCAAGGAAAAACGTTAAAAACATCAAACTTGTCAAGAAAATTTCAAAAAAACAACCCCTCGCAGCAATAACTAATGAAAAATCACAATTAAAAAGGGGGGGGGGGTTCATTACTTGAGAACATGTGGACACGTTAGTCCAAAGATAAAAACAGTTGCCATTTAATACTAAATTACTAAATAGAACTACTCAAAAATGTGTAAAATATGTACTAATATTTATCCTTAAATGGTAATCTGAAAATTCCTTCACGCAGGAGCTGCGTATATTAAGCAGATAACTCACGAAAAGTTATATAATAAAGAAATCTCCATACGAGGGCCGATCAGTTACTGAAACGGCTGAACTAGCTTCGGCGGAAACGAAAGGAAGCGACCATAGCTCGTCCGTTACACTTAATAAAAATGCAAATATCTGTGTTAATATTCAAGATAGAGCATAGATGTATGTAATAATATTTATAGTATATTTTAGTAGCAATAAGATTAGTCCTATTCCATTTTAGGATCCGACTTATAATAACGGACATATTTCTAATTTTCGAAAATCGTCCCCTCTATGCCCCCTCTCTTCCTGATCCGATTTCAGCCGTTAACGAACTTGATCTTTTTTTTTTTTATAAAACGACTAAATATCGAGTTAGGTAACGATTAAACAATAATTACGACCGCTAAAGCGGTAACAGACATATATATATATATATATAGTTTTTTACGGACCTCATTCTCTGGGTAGGATCGATAGACATTTAAAGAAAATTTTCGAAAATCGCGTCATGAGTACTTAAGGGAAATCTTATAAAACTTAAAATAGATATTAAAATAAAAACGAAATCCTAAAAACAACTATGACATATAAAGCGAAAATAATAAAAAAACGTGGTGATAAGGATAGGAGACATACATACAACAGGAAGTGTCAAGGGAACAATAAAAATTGCAAGGACGAAAACAAGGAGTAAGACAAGAAATAAAAACCAAGAATCGATAGAGACGAAATGAGAATAGAGCTGGAGTGCATTTTGTCATAATAAACTTATTGTGGAGGAAAACAAGCCTATTTGGTTCATTCATATTGATTGGTTCTTCTACCGCCTGGTTCTGCAGCTCTGGAAGAAATAACATATTGCACTAAATCATTTCTCGCAGATTTCCCCACTGCTCCCTTAAGGAAAATTAGCTGTTGAGGTTGTACTCATGACGTGAATTTTGAAAAATGTCCTCAAATATCCATCGATCGTACCCAGGAGATGGCGAAAATATGGTCTGTTCAAAACTATATACTCGTATATACATATATATATATATATATATATATATATATATATATATATATATATATATATATATAGAGAGAGAGAGAGAGAGAGAGAGAGAGAGAGAGAGAGTATCACTTTATTGTACAAATTTATATACAGCAGTTTGTGGGGCTGCTCAATTACATTGAGATGCTGAAGCAATCCCTAGGACAACAGTAAAACAATACATATTGTATTTAGTCTGATAAATAAATAAAATATTAACTAAAATAAACACGGTCAGCAACATAAAAGGTGTATGTCACTAGATATAAATTACAAACTCTATTATTAGAATAACATGATCCGTCGATCTATAATAAGGTCACTGGTCAAAGCTAAAATAAAAATATATAGTGGGGAATAATCCCAAAAGCATCAATAATGATATCCTCGACCAAGGTTTAAAGAACCTTCTTGTCTATTCCCACTTCGTCAAAAAATTTCTGGGTACGCTTAGGGACAGTTCCTCGTGTACCGAACCACAAGAATATCACCAGAAAATCACGCTCCCCAAATGTTTTCCTGAATTTTTCCGAGTAAAATTTAATACATTTCCCATAAATATTTTTCTTTTCCTGGTGGATCTTCTCCGCTTGATCAGGGTCGTTGCTCTCACACCTTATCGTTGGGTCCAGGACGTAGGCAAATTTCTTTGAAGGCAATGATGTCCACGTACCTCGTTGACCCTGCGTCATCGACAGCGTACACCTCTTCAATGCATGTAAAATTCTTTGCTTTCAGTAGCTCCATGATAGCGTGCTTTACCCAGTGATGTCGCCTCGTGATCAGCAACATGTTATGTGGACTATTCCTGACCACATGGGCCTGTGTTTCCATCTCCCTCCCACACCTTCGACAGAGGGGTCCTCCAACATCCGCTGATTTTGAGACAACTCCCGGAGCACCACGCAATGGGCGCGTAATTTATATTCAGTTTGACAGAGTTTGTCCATTCTGAAGCAGAGATCAACTGTTTCATGTATTTATATAGTTTTGTATGTGTGTATTTTAACGCTCTAGCGGTCTCAATTTTTGTTTAATCGTTACCAAACTCTATATTTATACGTTTTATATGGAATTAAAGATCATTTTCGTCAAATGGGTGACCCATTCCATACTTCCTTACCATTTGAATGATATGACAGTTGCTGTTATCAATTTTGAGTTTATCGTGCAATCTGGAGATGTAGGTCTTTTTTTTTTAATTTGAATTATTCTTTCAACCGTATTCAATTTACATTAATTTTTGTTATCGGTCTATAAGAGTTTCAAATTCAGAAAAAAATTATGTCAAATAACGAATCCATATGACAAAAAATTGTATTCCTATTTTTTTTTTTTTGTTTTCTTCTAAGGGCACACTAATTTTTTCTTGAGACTGGCAACCAAAATAGATTTGACTGGCTAAATATATCAAAAATAAAACTCCAATTCAGGAGAGTGGAGGACATAAATTCAATTATGATAGCTCTCCGTCACTTTAGTGTTGTAAAAGCATTGACGTCAGCCAACTTTAACAACAACCCACACTCAATAAAGGTGCCCATTTATATTGTCTAAAGGCCATTTACGGGGATAATTGTCTACTGAAAATCACGAAATACCCTTCATGAATAATTAAAACTTTTTAGAGACAATTAATTAACGATTAATTAACACCTATAAAGTACAAAAACTCATTTTTTTTTTCAAAAAGATGTATGCTTATCCAAATATTTAGACGTGCGTTTACTTTAACTGAAATGAAATAACCATTTAGAAATGACACCAGCGGTATGTTAATTTGTAGTCATGCAATAAACTCATTAGAAAGAGATTAATGACACATTGTAAATGGACAATATAAAGAAACTTGAACATATTGGAGTATTGAAGAGTTAATAATCAAAGTTTATGGTAGTAAGAGCGAACACGTATCCAGGAGGAACAGCAATTTACATGCAACTCGCGAAATTAAGGTCTCATGAAAAGAACATTTCGTATTTAAGACTGAAACAAAGAGGGTCATGTTATTAAAGCTTATTTTTAATGAGAAATGAGTTGGAATGAGTGTTTACTGAAGAATGAAAATTAAGAAAATCCAAATATCTCAGTTAATATTCATGTTACATAAAATATGTATATAACAATATTTAAAATAACAAGAGTGATAAAAATATAAAATTTCACATTTTTGTTTTATCTAAAGGCTACCGTTCTAATTCCGATTATAACAAAAAGTCTAGTTTAGCAGGGGCTGCGTAAACTATGCAAATTTCCCACGTGAAGTTTTACAATAGAGAAATTTCACGAGAGTCAAGCAGTTAAGGAAACGGCCGAACTAGCTTTTGGCGGGAAAGTCGCCTGTCCGTTAGCCGCCCAGATTTAATAAAAATGCAAATAACTCGGTTAATATTCAAGATAAAAAATAAATAAATTTGCTATAAATAATACTATACAACAATATTTATAGCAATTTTAATTTGCAATAAGATTGATTCTATACAATTTTTCGATCCGACGTATAGTAACGGAGATATTTTGAATTTTCGAAAATCCTCCCCTCTAAACCCCTCTCCTACTGGTCCGATTTCATCCATTAACGAGCTTGATCCTTCTTTTCACATAAAACGGCTAAATATTGAGTTTGGTACCGATCAAACAAAAATCGCGACCGCTAGAGCGGTAACAGACAAACAGATATATATATATATATATATATATATATATATATATATATATACAGTTTTGAACGGACCCCATTTTCGTCATCTACTAGGTAGGATCGATGGACATTGCCTCGTTCGTTTTAGCAGATTTCCCTTAAGGGAAATCTGCTAAAACGAACGAGGCAAGGAAGAGGATCGCAAGGACAGTTACGTGGTTTTCAGTTGCATTCTGTATGAGGTTAACCTATCTGAGTTTACTATCAGTTTAAAGGCTGCAGAAGGAATGAAGAAAATTTCACACTTTCAAGTAATAGGTGGTGAAGTGATATTCATTATTGATGTGGATCATTGTGTAACAATAAATATATTATTTTTATTAATACTGCTTTTTGATCTGACATTAGTCTAGCTAATCAGATATTGTGAACTCACATTTTCGTTCTAATTTAGAAGATAGAATGCTCTCTTTATTCAAAGGCCAAAGCTTTTTATGTCCATTGCCAGTGTACTCTATTTTCAAATCCCAACATTCTCTATGCTGACAGCTATCTTTAATCTTGTGTTAAGATACAGCCATGCAATGTGGTTTTAATGTACAAGCTTAAAACTTTAATAATGAAAGTTTGTTTGGTATTCAATCCAAGTTTGGCAAAGATCATTTTTTTTTGTCTATAACAGATATTTATAAGAATAACAGTGTCAAAATAGAAATCCTCATCACAATAAATTAAAACAGACAAAGAATATTAATGGCATTGTATATTTGTGTTTTAACTATATCAAAAAACAATATAGGCCAAAAGAGAAACTCAAATTCCAACCAGTAGGAGAGGTACCTATATTTCAAGTTCAAAACGTACCATAAATATTGATCAATATTGTTGTTACATTAATATTAGTATCGACAAAATGTAACGAATAAATGCAGTGTTGAATATACTTCTAATCACTAATAAATGGTTTTAATACAAGAAATTCAATTTTGTTTACTGGTTTCCCATCTATGGGAAGAACTTCACTAAGCCCACTTCAACTGAGTTCTCAAAAAAATTTCGCCGAAGCTGCGAAGCTCCAATAAATAAATAAAATAAAAAAAAATTAGGAACTTTTTGTATTTATGTACAAGTAATATTGTTTATAACACTCTGTTCCGATTTCTGAAATTACCGTAGAACCTTTAGTTTTACATGTATTAGTAAAATATCGAATAAGGTTTCTTCAGACCTACACAAAATCATACACACACACACACACACACACACACACACACACACACATATATATATATATATATATATATATATATATATATATTTCTTGAGAGGACTCTCGACGAATACTTTACTAGTTTTAATCAATCACGTCACTATTAAAACCACAACAGCTAATTTTCCTCAATCCACCAAAAGTGACTCATAGCAATCCTCATTTACCACAATAGAAAACTCTGGCTAACATTGGTAATATAAATTTAAATGAAGATGAAACCAGAGTAATTAATTTCAATGAGAAAGAATGCTGAATTAAATTAATTTAAATAACTAATATTTAATAAAATGGGTGAAAAATAAAACGATTAAGCTCGAATTTTATTATATGCAAATCGAATGACCGCCATATAACCATGATAAGAATGAATAAATTATCGTTGAATTTTTAAAATTCTAAACAATAATATGCAATATTCATTTTAGCCTTGATGTATCTCTTGTTGATGTAGTAACCCCATTGTGGAAAACCTCACTCATGAAGGACTTTCGTTTTAATTTGGAAACCTAAAAGAATTATTCAGGAGACCGCTCTGAAGACTATTTAACAAAATATGTAGGTACACATTTTTGTTTTGTATATTTGGTACGTAGTCCTTATAACGGATAAACAGGACAAACTGCAGCAAGCAATTGTCGAGTGGGAAGCAGAGCTATGTAGGAAAGGACTGACACTCAATTCAAGTAAGAGCAGGGTAATGCATATAGGCCGAGAGGAAGAAAATGTGGAGATCCGATACAGAGCGGAAATCCTGCAAATGACAGAAGATTATACCTATCTTGGAACTGTCATAAGCAGAAATTCAAAAATAGAAGGAGAAATGTCCAATATGATCACCAAAGCAAATACTGTTTATTACCACCTATGCAACACTATTGCTGGAAAGAGAGAGGTATTAACGCAATTAAAATGCACAAATTCAATGTCATTTACCTACCTACATTGCTATATGGCAGCGGAAGCTGGGTCCCTGGACAACCACTGGAGCCGAGTAACAGCCGCAGAAATGAAGTACCTCAGGAGGGTTGCCGGTCGGACCCGGAGGGATCAGATCAGGAACCAGCGGATCCGAGAGGACTTGGGAGTCTCAGCAGTCAGAGAGTCTGTTGAAAAGAAACAGCTGAGATGGTTTGGCCACCTATGCCGTATGCATGAAGACCGAGACCCTGGGAAGTTATTTGAGGCCAGACCGCCGGGAAGGCGACCTCGTGACAAGCCGAGAATTACATGGGCTGAACACATCTCCAGGCTTGGACAGAACAGAGGGAAGGCTCTGAATGCTATGAGAGCTCTGGCCAGGGACCGTGATGCATGGCTGTCATGGACTACACCTCCACGCTGAAAGAAGAAGAATATTTGGTCTGGAAGGAAAGTTTCCTAACAAAAGTGCCCACAACAAATGTATTTTATGTCCTTAAAGTATGTCACATTTTACTGTTATTAACACGATCCAGTGGTAAGGTATTATTACTATTCTGCTACAATTTAGTGAAACATATAGGAATTCATGTGTATTCGTTGTCCAATTGCAAAAGATCAGTATACCACTAATAAGCTATACGCCCATCAGATCATCGTTTCATTGATCAAATAAAGTCCTTCTACTTTCTGTTTCCTTTTTTTAATAAATACTCTTTTTTTTAAATATGTTACAACTAAAATTAATAATAATATTTAAATATTAAAGGAAAATGGAATGAAAAATTCTAACAGGATTTTAACATTGAACACCACATTGCAACTATCTGCAAGTACCTAATTGAAGCAAACAAAATACTGAATTATAAAGCGAACATTTGTATTCAGTTGGTCTCTGAAGATGAACAGGACTTGAAAGAATCAGAAAATGTACTCAATGACTTCAGGTAAAATTGACCGTAGAAACACATGAGGCAGAAAGTATTTCTGGAGGATAACATCCAGTAGAATAGACCGCAAGGTTATTACTATTTATCTTTTTGGCAGGCGAAATCGAAGGGGCTCAGATTAGCCATGTATGTTAAGCTAGTACTATTCTCACTTGGTAAACCTAGAGTCGTGACTTCGATTCTCACCTGGGCAATAGGAATGCATTTAATGATGAACCCAACAAATAAAATCCATAGTCATATCCTGGTTAGAAAAGGGTGGCAGCCTATAGACAGCCCAATTAGCTTTAATAACACAAAGCGGACTTACATAAGTAACATAAGAGATAAAATCCTAGAGAGTGAGAAACCTGGCTTGGAAGGCCATGGACGTATCAAAAAAATAAAATCACCAAATAGCAGTTCATTTTTTAAAATAACAATAATTTTTCAAAAAGTCTCTATAATGAGGGACAACTTGAGATACCGTCTCCAAATCCTGTTGAAGGATACTATTTTGCTGGTTGTACCTTAACACAAGATTTAAAAAAGTCCGTCACGCAGGGGCTGCGTAGACTAAAATACTAAAATATAACAGAATATAACGTATTAATTTTATTGAGAACTGTTTACTGTATCTAGTACTGTAATTTATAATGAGTCAGAATAACTGTTATCTCAATCAATCAAATTTTAGTAGTCTAAGACCGGGGGGGGGGGGTCACCAGGACATAATTGCATGTATCTATATAATAAAGGTCTCTTGGATACAATATTTGGTATTTAAGTTTCCAATAATGTGGTTTATTATATAACAGAGTATTGTTTATGTAACGTGAGTAGAAATGGGGGTTTGCTGAAGGCTGAAAACTGAATAATGCAAATATCTCGGTTAATATTCAAGATAGAGAATAAATGTATAGCAATAATTATAGTACATTTAATTTACAGTAAGATTGAATCTATACAATTTTTCGATCCGACGTATAGTAACGGAGATATTACGAATTTTCGAAAATCTTCCCCTATAACCCACCCCCTCCCCCTAGTCCTATTTCAGCCGTTAACGAACTTGATCTTTCTTTTTACATAAAACGACTAAATTTCGAGTTTGGTAACGATTAAACAATAATTGTGACCGCTAGAGTGGTAACAGACAAATATATATACACATATTTATGGACGAAGTCACATTTGCAGTACAGAAGTTATCCGTTAAAGCATTAACTACTCACTCTACAACTCATAAAAGACTCCCAATAAACAATGAAACATATATATCATGCAATAAATCCACACTCAATTTGAAACAACTACATATAAAAATATTAAGTCCGTCACGCAGGGGCTGCGAAAACTAAGCAGATTTCCCACGTGAAGTTATACAATAGAGAAATCTTCATAGAAGAGCCAAACGGTTACGGCAAAGGGCCGAACTAGCTTTTCGCGGGAAATTCAAAAATCCGGTATCGGCCCAAATTTCATAAAAATGCAAATATCTCGGTTAATATTCAAGATACAGAATAAATGTATAGAACAATATTTATAGTAAATTTAATTTGCAATAAGATTGATTCTATACAATTTTTAGATCCGAAGAATAATAACGGAGATATTTTGAATTTTCCGAAAATCCCCCCTCTAAACCCCCCCTCCCACTGGTCCGATTTCAGCCATTAACGAACTTGATCTTTCTTTTTACATAAAACGATTAAATTCCGAGTTTGGTAACGATCAAACAAAAATTGCGACCGCTAGAGCGTTAACAGACAAATATATATATATATATATATATATATATATATATATATATATATATATATATATATATAAAATTTTGAACGGACCTCATTTTCGTCATCTCCTGGGTAGGATCGATGGACATTTGAAGAAATTTTTCGAAAATCGCGTCATGAGTACGACCTCAATAGCTGATTTCCCTTAAGGGAAATCTGCTAAAAAAGTCGGACATGCAAGATATAAACAGATAAAGATAAACATATTTTCCAACGAGCTGTAATGGCATACTGATTATATCAATTCACCATCTATCTATTTCTTCCGTATTAAGAAGCCGATGTATATGCTGAAAATGAAAAGTTCACTGGATCTGGAAGTTAGTTATAGTAAAAATAAAGTTGGTCACGGCAAAGCAGATTTATTATAGACAAATATACATACTGGAAATACCACTGCGAATATTAAGTGAATAAATACAAACGGTAATGAGAAACCATACAATTACAAGTGAATACCTCTGCAACGGAAAGCATCTGAATTGTAAACCGCTAATAGGAGATCTGCTAATAGGCTACTACAACTGGGGATTTACTTAAGACTTTGTCCGTTCAAAATTGTATATATATATATATATATATATATATATATATATATATATATATATATATATATATTTGTCTGTTACCACTCTAGCGGTCGCAATTATTGTTTAATCGTTACCAAACTCGATATTTAGTCGTTTTATGTAAAAAGAAAGATCAAGTTCGTTAATGGCTGAAATCGGATCAGTGGGAGCGGGGTTTAGAGGAGAGGATTTTCGAAAATTCGAAATATCTCCATTAGTATACGTCGGATCGAAAAATTGTACAGAATCAATCTTATTGCAAATTACATTTAATTTAAATATTGTTCTATACATTTATTCTGTATTTTGAATATTAACTGACATATTTGCATTTGTATTCTGCATGTGCTCGGCAGCAGTGGCTATGTTCGGACTTTCCGCCGTGAGCTCTGGCAGCCGTTTTCATAACTATTCGTCCTTTGTGAATAGGTTTAGAGGTTTCTTACTACTACAGCTGTTATTAGGCGGATCTCTCTATTGTAAAACTTCACGAGTGAAATCTGCTTAGTTTACGCAGCCCCTGCGTGACGGACTTTTTCTATCTCTGGTCTAGCTTCAGCCATTAACGAATATGATCCATAGGGTTGAGTGATACGATAGAATATCGAGTATTGTTCTGATCTAATGAACATTTTCTTGTATTCGGTCTGGTATTTGAGCTTGGAATAAGGATTTTCATGATATGTTGGCTTATTGCTAAAGTGGCCAATATTTGAAATATCTCGGTCAATATTTGAGGTAGAAAAATGTAAATAACAATATTTGTAGAAAAATAAATGTGGAACAAGATTACTTATACATAATTTTAGATTGAATACATAATAACGGAGATATATTTGCACTCTCTACCCCTCCTCTTATTTGATTTCAGCCGTTAACGAACTCGATCCTTAGTTTTCCATAGAAACTCTATATTATGTCATACTCTTTTGGAAACGATCAAAACATAATTGCGACCGCTGTGCAGGTGACATATTTATATCATGAAACTCCTTGCTTCAAGCTTAAATACCAGACCAAATACAAGAAAATGTTAATAACAGTTTCTTTTTAATAAGACATGAGTTGGAGTGAGTGTTTACTAAAGGGTGAAGACTAAAAAATCCAAATATCTTATCAAATATTCATGATAGATAAAATATCCATGTAACAATATTTAAAATAACAAACTCAAGTTAGTTTATTATTCTTGGAAGGGTAATTATTACACTTTTAGAAGAACATTGTAATGCTCTCCCCTGGCCTCTGATAGCATACCTATTTTTTTTTAAAAAAATAAATAAAAAAAAGTATATTTTGCGGTTAATCAGCATAATACCTTTGATTATTCATGTGGAATAAGAGGCAACGAGAAGAGCAGTTAATACTTTTAATGCATTTGATGATCTAGAGACACATTAGTTATAAACTGCTGATGCATGTGTTTAAAGGAGATGTCCTTGAATCTCAAATTACAGTCATTCTGCTCTTACCAGGAAAGATGACATGGGAAAATCGAAAAGCTATTGCGCAGAAACACAATGTTAATCTCCATGAATCCTTGAGAGAGCTCTTATTTTTGACTATATTTTGTCATAAAGAATAAAAACTTATAACGCAAAAGGAATGTGAAAGAAAAGAGGAATCTATCGATATTACATTGATGAATACATTGAAGATAAAAAACAAAAAGTCAAATTAATCCCTGTTGAAACTTTTAAATCATTAAACTGAATATTTATATAAAAAATAAGTTAAATTATAAATTATTATAAGGTTCTTAGAATTCATTTTCATAAGGAAAAGTAAAATTTCAACTTACATTGCTGTGGAAATATGTATCTAGTTTGACTAACTCTTTTAACATTAATTCTCTGGGATTCTTTACCAGTTCAAAAGCTATTACATCTTCATTATGAAATATATATAATTATAGATTCTTTGCTGGAAAAACTATTTAACCCAATTTTACTAACCTCGTTGAAAGTAAGATTTACTATCGGCCCTTAGTAAACCCCCACTACTAGGCAAGTCATAATAGAAATAAGCTGTTATATTATGAAGCACATTATTTCAAGCCTAAATCCCAAATGTTTTTCTTATTGAACATTTACTTTTTGGAGGTAATTGCAAATACGTGACGCATGTGGAAAATCTGCTTAGTTAACGCAGCCCCTGCATGCCGGACTTTTTTTGGTTAATCCTGGTCCAACTTGAGCAATGATCATTCCGTTAAATGCTCAGATATTGGGTTTGTCTAAAAAATCTATAAGTTAGTTGTGTTGTTCATTCTTAAATCCTTTATCTTCCTCAACGTACATTTCTCGACAATAATTGTCGTAATTTCCTCCTTCACGGTAAACATAAACATGTGTAAAAACACATCTAATACAATTACTGCATATAATTTGAAATCTTGTTCCACACCACAGACTTAGTCTTAAGTAGGTCTGTTGGTCTTTGCCAATTATGAGCCAATTATAATTATGAGTGTATTAATTTAGTGTGGCCGATTCTATGTCTTGAGAGAACTACTTCTTCTCTCCTAGAGTTTCTGAAACTTGATGGTCACATGCAAATAGTGTTCTTAATAGTTCCGTCAACGGCTGGCTGTGTAACTTCCAGACATCTGAAGGCAACTATCACTTCCTCGCTGTTCGTCCCATTCTCGGGCAGTTCCGCCTTGCAGCACTTGCTCGAATTAGTCTCAGCAGGGATCAAGTAATAGCCATCCTAAACTGAGGAGATTACAATATGTTGTATAAATATCAGAAGAGCGCTGCAAGATATCGCAAACAATTTTGATTTGAGTTAAATTTGTAACACCAATAGTTATTTTACGATCATATATAAAGGAAACATTACTACTGGTTTTATTATTTTTAGGGGGCTCAGGCTAAAGCGTTGACTTTAACCTCACGTGGAAAGCCTAGAGTGGCGAATTCGATTCCCGCCTGGGCTATAGGAACTTATTTAGTGACGGAATTCATTAAATAAAATCCGTAGTCCCACCCTGGATAGGGTGGTAACGCGTCTCAATTAGGCTTAGTTTCAAAAAGCGGACGTTAATAACTAATAATAATAATATTATTTTTATCCAACGTCAACATTAAGTAATATCACTTCTATGTTAATATAGAAGAGTGTTTAATTATGTACTCAACTATAGTATAAAAAAATAATAATAAAATAAAATATTAAAATGAGTAAGATAATTACAAATAAAATTAATAAATGACATGAAAAAATAAATAAATAAAATAGTAGCAAGAAAAAACAAATCAATTAAAGTTTAACTCAACCGATGTTTAATTTGCGAGTCTATGCCAGGTAAATATATTGAATTATAATTCCCATTCCTCACAATCAACTTTAAATTCTATTTTTGCTGCATCCATATCTATACTTTTGATAAACTTTATAATTTCTTTATTATATTTGTTAAATATAATATGACGTTGTTCTGGCCGAATTCCTCCTTTTAAAATTATGTTCATTATTAAATTTGATCTACATGAGTACATTTATTATTGTCTTGAATTTTAAATCTTGTTAAATAATGTCCTGTCTGTCCATGTTCCGTTGGAAATTATGTGCATTTGTGATGGTGACTTTAAATTGTGTTGTAGCAGTTGTTGTGAGTTATATTTGGTATGTATTGATGTAAGCTGTCACGAATGTATTGTATACCTCAGAAGTACCTTAGTTGATGAACGCCCAGAACAAAATTCGATTAAATTTGTTTGTATAGAAGAGTGTTTTATTATGTACTGTGTCATACGTCATTTGTGCTAATGGTATATTCCAAGAACTTTGTAAATTATTATGTATTCCTAATATGATTGCAATGTAAATTTACTGAATAAATTTATTTTACTACTGCTACTAGAACAATCCTTCAACAACAAAAATAGCTAGCAATACATTTTCATAATGAAATTATTCAAAGTCGGCAAATTTTAAATACAATACACATTGTTCAAGAGGCGCGTTGAACTTATTGTTGGACCATTGAAGGTCGTTACTTATGAATGTGGGGTGCGTCATAGAAACGCACTAATTTATTGAAGCGGTGTATGACTTGTTTGGCAGAGCATGACCTCATTATTCAGGGCTAGCCTTCTATTTGTGGACGTTATCGGTAAACGACTGCCCTCCATAGCTTCTCCTTCAAGTTGCTCGCACGAAAACATCAAATCAAACCATGTCATCTCTCACATAACATGGCTTTTATTCATGTATATTTGTTTAGTTTAATGATTTAGTAAATACAGCAATTGATAAAACTGTGCCATGTTTTACATTTATGATTATTTACTACTTTTTTTAATACGTACAGTAATGAGAAAAATCGTGTCACATATTACATTAAGAACTATATTCTATTGAATTATTATTATTATCTAGTAGGTAGGAAAATGGATAAAATAATCTCATGCCCTAAATTTTTGACTATTTTATTATTATTTAATAATATAAAAATAAATAAAACAATTTCATCTCTTACATTTGTCTTTTTTCTATATAAGTATTATTTATTAAGTACAACAAGAACAAAGTCATGTATCTCCTACATTTATGACTTTTTTCTCTTTTATTATTATTCAGTAAATACATTAATGTGAAAAACCATGCCATATATTTCGTCAAAAAGTAAATTCATTTAGTAATATAACAAGGAATAAAGCAGTTTCATCTCTTACATTTATTTCTTTTTTTTAATTATTATTTAGAAAGTACAGTAATGAATAAAACCATGACATCATTTACATTTATAAATATTTCTTACTTTATTATTCATTAAGTACATAAATGAAAAAAACCATATAGTATATTACGTTAAGGATTATATTCCCTTTTATTATTATTATCTAGTAGGTAGAGAAATGGATAAATCAATCTCATCCTCTACATTTTGAATTTTTTCTTGATTATTATTTAGTAATAAACAATGAATAATAAAATTTCATCACTTGCATTTATATATTTTTCTCATTTTCTTATTATTTAGAAAGTACAGCATTGAATGAAACCATGCCATCATATACATTTATAAATATTTTCTACTTTATTATTATTCAGTAAGTTCAAAAATGAGAAAACATATATGCTATACATTATGTTGAAGACTATATTCTCTTTTATTATTAATATCTATTAGGTAGAGCAATGGATAAATCAATCTCATCACCTACATTTTGAGATTTTTCTATTTTATTATTATTTAGTAATATATCAATGAATAATAAAATTTCTTCTCTCACGTTTATATTTTTTTCTTTTTTATTATTATTCAGAAAGTACAGCAAGGAATAAAACCATTTATTCATTATGACATCATTGACATTCATGAATATTTTCTACTTTACTATTATTTACCAAGTAGAACAACTAGAAAAACCATGTCATAGATTACGTCAAGAACTAAATTCTATTTTATTATTATAAGCTAGTAGGTAAAGCAATGGATAAAACGATCTGATCCCCTACATTTTGACTTTGATTTCTATTTTATTATCATTTAGTAATATAAAAATGAATAAAGCAGTTTCATCTCATACATTTATATATTTTATAATTATTTAGAAAGTACAGTAATGAATAAAACAGTGTCATTTCTTACATAAATGGCATTTCTAATTTAGTATTATTTATTAAGTACAACAAGAATATTGTCATTGGAGCTCTTACATTTCTGACTTTTTTTCTAATTTATTACATTTAATTAAGTAAAACTATGAATAAAGCAATCATCTCCTACATTTAAAACCTTTTACGACGGTCAACGAAGTAACAGAAAAATGTTAAACCCGAAAACAAAATTTGAAAAATTTCAACGCTCCGATCCGCCCCGAATCAATTTTGTATGTCTCAAAATTCAAAAACTACTGATCTTAGAATACTGAAACTTAATATTTTGGACTGTTGTAACATTCAGTCGTGTAACTCTCCTTTTCCTCGAAATCGGCTAACGGGGAAGGGCTTTTATAGAAGAGTGAAAATAAAAACTTTCAAATTTCTCCGTCGCGATTAGAGATAAAGAATTATATAGCAATTTTTATGTTTATCAAAAAATTATCTATAATGTATGTTCTACATTGTAGTTTAATATTTTTAAATTTTTTAATAGCTGACTCTAAAGATATTTATATCTTATTTTCAATATTATTTTTATTTATTAGTAGAACGCTGGAGCTTGTTTTTATTTCACTCTTCTGTGTTAGGCTTTATGTTTATTTTTTACTATTCCTATAAGGGAGGAATATATATTTTCTGTGCAACAAAAATGAACTGTATATAACTCACACATGCACAAACTAATTGAAAATAGAAAAATGCACATCCGTCAACTTGCGAGCTGGAGAAAATATTTCTATTTATATATATTGATTTTAACCATCAGCAGTTTATAATTTCATATTCTCCTATACTATTTTATTTGATATAATCTTATAATAAAATTTCATATTATGGGTATAATATAGTTAAACGTTTTATGTAAAATGCAGATTAAGTTTGTTATTGGTTGAAAGTAGGAGAAGTGAGAGGGGGATTTCGAAAATTCTAATATCTCTGTTATTATGCGTTTTATTGGAAAATTGTATAGAACCAATCTTATCGAAAATCTAATGTTCTATAAATGTAGTTATGTATGTTTTTTCACTGTCTTGATTATAAATCAAGATATTTGCATTTTTTTAGTTTTCAGCCATTTGTAAACCCCCACTCCTACTCAAGTCATATTAACCAAAACCTGTTATATTTTACGTTCTGAGATAAATGCAAATACATTTATCACAGATTTATCTACTCTTAAAAGTTCAGTGGTATGCCAAAAGAAGTTCACTCGTTGTTTCTAAAAACCTTTCATCCTTTTCTGTTGCATCATCAGTACTTTTCCTATTTCCCCTTCGTAAGAGTACACGTTTCATAACCTTAATGCTCTCTGAGATCGAATGGAATAAACATTATTATTATTATTATTATACGTCCACTTTTTGCAACTTAGGCTAATTGGGACGGGTTATCTACAGGTTACCACCCTTTTCTAGCCAGGGTGGGATTTTAGGATGTTATTTAATGAATTTCGTCACTAAATAATTTCCTTTGCCCAGGCAAGAATCGAACTCGCCACTCTAGGTTTACCTTGTGAGATAAAGGACAACGCTTTAACTCGCATGGCTAACCTGAGCCCCTGGAATAAATATAACAGAAAATCCTATAAATATAGCATATATATATATATATATATATATATATATAAATATTATATATAAATGTAACAGAAAATGCTGATTAATTCCTTCAATCAAGTTAATTTGTCTCGTCAATAAAGTCAGTGATTCTAATTTATGAGACCGTTCAAACGTGGAACATTTATTTATTTGTTTGTTTGGTGTCTCGCTATTTGTAGCGATTTACACCCTTTATCATACAAACCAAATGGTAAAAATTACTCCAAATTATTGTATATTGTCGTAGTTAATAAAAAATCATAGCTTCTCATGGGCAATAACATTAGTGGAAAATAAAATAGGAAATAAAAACTATTAAAACAAAGAAAATTATTGAACACAGAAAGTTATAAAAAGGAAACAAACAGAACATGAATAACTGATAAAAAAACAAAAAGCTTATGTTTAATTCGAAAAACAAAAATATTTTATAAAAGTATAATTAGTAATAATTTATAAACAAGGATTTATTTAAATGTTTGTGAAATCTTATACAAGCATTCAGAATTTCACACCTGTATGTACACACACAACATATCATTGGAACATATCATTCATGGCTCATTCAAATAACTCTTTGAGTTCTCTCCCTCAGTGGCTAGATGTCTACATCTAAAAGATGAAAGAGGATAAAGGATGCCATTGACTCTCACCATAACTAATGTAATGGCCTCCTCGTCAGCTTTTATATATAGCTGTTAGCTTCACTTAAAAAAAAAAAAATAATTCAAAACAAACGTTCTAAAAATGGACAGCAGCATTGAGAAAGTTACTCACCAATGTATTTTTTTTTCCTCTTCTCATACTAACCCTATGAGGAGTTATTTATTTGAATACATGTCCCATTGCCACATGGCATATTACATGTATGATTATGTTTAAATACATTTTTATTTAACAATATATACACGTTAATCAACTATCTACTCAACTGTAGTATAAAAATAATAAAATAAAATATTAAAATAAGTAAGGAAAATACAAATAAAACTAATAAATGAAATGAAAAAAATAAATAAATAAAATAAGAACAACAAAAAACAAATCATTTAAAGTTAAACTAAACCGATGTTTAATTTGCGAGTCCACTTCCGGCGAGCAGCCATATTGTGCGGGTGCGTGGTTAAGTGCTCCGTAGATATTTTAAAAAACATTCAGTGTTCAAGACATATTTTCAAGTTAAAAATCATCCTAGAATACTAGATTTGGACTGGTGTAGAAAACGTAAGTGTTACTACAAAAATTAAAGTTGATTTGAATAACATTAACAGAGTAATTGTGGAGGATAACAGCATAACCTAGATAACCTTCTACAAGTCATTAGTCAATCACTAACAGATCGTTCAAACAAAGACCGACTGGTTTCCAATGAAGAAGGTTACCTCGCTCTTGGGAGTTTTATTGATTCAATTGAGTCACATGTTTGCAATTGATCATCATATTTTTGATTTTTGAACGAAACGCTTTACAAATTTTCGTTCTTGAATTAACATTAAAGCTTTAAATATGGAAAATGCTCATGATAAGATCAACTCTGACTCACTAGTTACCTCTGCGATGAACATGAAGAGTTGGCATGATATCTACAACAATTTAGATTTTGGAAAACCTCGTCCATATGTTGTGATGAGAATTACAAATGAAGGAAAATCTTTTAATAGTGTAAGCCCCTTCTTAATTGAAAAATGGCGCAACAGATATGGTCAGTCCATTACAGTTTCTAAGAACCGAAGGAACGGAACGCTATTAATAACTTGCTCAAATGACAGTGCTTGCCAACAAATTATGAAGGAACGTAGGTTCTTTGAATACAATATCTCTTTAAGACCCCAGAAGTCATTAAATTTCAGAAAAGGGGTTTTTCTTCTGCTCCGACATCGAAGATCTGTCAGATGCTTCAATCCTTGAAGAATTAAAAGAAGAAAAAGTGCTACATATACGGCGAATTGAGCCAAAAAATAAGAAGAATAAACGCTCCATATTTGTTGCGACTTTCGATAGTCCAAACCTACCAGAAAAACTGAGGATAGGACATCTCCGAGTAAATGTTTCAGCCTACATACCAAGACCTTTTTCGCTGCTTTCGGTGCTACAACCTTTGGCATCTGACTCATAGCTGCAAGAATTCTGCTGTTTGCAAGAATTGTACTAGATCTAGCCACGAAGGACCCTGTGATATACCAAAATGTTGTCTGTGCTCAGGAGAGCACCCTTCATGGAGCCGGGATTGCCCGGTTTACCAACGAGAATGTGATATTCTTAAAAAGATGACTCTGGAGCAGTTATCCTATATCGAAGCGAAGAAGAGATTGTCTTCAACCCCATCATCATCAACTGCAATGAAAAGTATGGCATCTGTTCTCAGAGAACAAAACCATATGACAACTTTAAGAGGTTCAGTTGAAAGGCTAGAACATAAATTGAACTCTATAAACGATGATAAAAGCGATAACAAATCCACCGAATGCCAGAGTGAAGAAAGTTCAATCTCCAAGGTTCTAAATGCCCTTGAGAAAATTGAAATTCGATTGTCAGCACTGGAAAACACAATCCTCAAAAATAAAGTACCACTTCAAAAAGCAGTTAAAGAAATAAATACAAAAGAAACTACCCTCGATTCAAAGAAGTCAGCACCGACTGAAGAGACATCAGAGACAGCCGAAAAGAACTCACAACCTTCTGCTATGAAGCAACCCCAAAACAACAGCTCAAAAACAGAAAAAGATGATATTCATAATTCAACAAAACATAGTGACCAAGTGCTTCCTAAACCTAGGAAAACACCTAGAAAGAAAACCACTTAATCTTACAAGGTATAAGTAGATTAGCATATTTACGTATTTATTTTTCTTTCTGCATATTTTTTCCGATGGAGCATATCGTCAGTACTCCAATGGAATATTAATGGTTATTTTAGGCACTTGCCTGATTTGAATTATCTCCTTAAAGACAATACATTTGGCGTTTTTGCCCTCCAAGAAACACATCTTTCTCCCGATAAGCCTGTCAATCTACATGGATATACCGTTTATAGAAAAGACTGTTTATTAGGAGGAAAAACCTGTGGAGGCGTTGCAATTATTGTTAAAAATAATCTTTTTTAGTGAACCAATTCGGCTTTTAAACGACCCTCCAAGCAGTTGCTGCTTCAGTTTACTTGCCATTTCGTGTAACCATTTGCTCCCTTTATCTTCCTCCCAAGGAACCCATTGACACACACTTAATGACTGACTTACTGACCCAACTACCTCCCCCCATCCTCCTATTAGGAGACTTCAATGCACAAGGGACCATGTGGGGAGATAGGATCACAAACACAAAAGGTAAACTGCTAGAGAACTTCTTTGAAAATAACGACTTAATGACACTTAATACTCAGACCCCAACTCACTTATGCCCACGGACAGGTACTTACACGAACATAGACATATCAGCTACATCACCCTCCCTTTACACACGACTTTCTTGGGAGGTTTACAACGATACGTGTGGTAGTGACCATTTTCCAATTATTATCAAAATTATTTCACCCTCGAACTCGTTCATCTCTACTCGACGATACAATACCAAATTAGCGAACTGGACAGAGTATAAACATCTTATTGACTGTCAATTACGTACACAGGACTGTAACACATTAGAAGACTTCATCACAATAATTGAGCGAGCCGCTAAAGAAAGTATTCCAATGACACGCTCCTCGTACAAAAAACCACCAGTCCCTTGGTGGAATGACGAGTGCAAGAAAGCTACAGCTGACCGTCGAAAAGCCCTTCGAGAGTTTAATAAACACCCTTCTTCCGAAAATCTTTTGAATAACACCGGAGAACAAAAGCGAAAGCTCAGTGGGTTGTCCGGAATAGCAAGAAATCTTGTTGGATAGATTTCTTATCATCGCTAAACCATCAAACTCCAGCAAATAAGATTTGGGATTCTGTTAATAAAATATTACATAAGAAATATAAACCACCTATTTCCGCCCTCAAAGATGAGCATATGACTCTTCAGACAGACCAAATCACCATCATTAATATATTTGGTAATCATTTTAATAAAATTTCAAGTTCAGATAATATTCCCAATGATTTACTTATTCATAAAAATAACTTCCATTTTAATGAAACAAATTTTGATGACAACCTATATAACCCATTGAATGATCCACTTACATTAAATGAATTCAAATTGTCCTTATCGCAGGTCAAAGAGACATCGCCAGGGTATGATGGTATCAATTATGCTATGATAAAGAATCTATCCAATAAAGGTATTGTGAAACTTCTGAATTTGTTCAATAGAGCGTATGATACAGGTGAATATCCAGACACATGGAATCAATCAATCATCATACCAATCCCTAAACCCGATAAAGATAAGACACTTGCTACTAGTTACCGACCAATTGTTTTAACCAGCTGCGTTTGTAAGATTTTTGAAAGGATGTTAAACAAGAGATTGCTATGGTATTTGGAAAAGAATAAACTACTTCTGGTTACCAATGCGGATTCAGACCAAACCACTCGACGATGGATCACATTGTTAGATTAGAGAGTGATATTAGAAATGCATTCTTAAACAAAAACTCTATTGTTGCCGTCTCGTTTGATATCGAAAAGGCTTTTGACACAGTTTGGCGAGAAACTATATTACAAAAACTCTATGAATGGAATATTCGAGGAAAATTTATGAAATTTGTTAAAAGTTTTCTATCGAATAGAACATTTAGAGTAAAAATTGGCCATAATTATTCCAGAAGATATGCACAGGAAAATGGAATTCCCCAAGGGTGTGTTTTAAGCACCACCCTTTTCTTAATAGCTATAGACAGCGTCCGCTATGTTATACCTAACAGTGTAGACTATTATTTATATTTAGATGACCGATTTATTTACATTTGTAAACGCGAAATTGAACCACGCAGTACAACTTCTTCAGGATACCATTTACAGTTTAGATGAATGGAGTCGTAGGAATGGCCTCAAATTCTCAGCTCATAAAACAAAAGCAATTATTTTCTCTAAGAAAAGAATACTTCCTCCAGTAAACCTAACTCTTAACAATATTCCAATTCTGTTATCTAATCACATAAGAATATTAGGTTTAATCTTCGACTCCAAGTTAACATGGACCACTCACATTAAAGAAATCCTTCATAGGTGCAGAAAATCTCTGAATCTCTTAAGGATTTTGAGTAATACAAATTGGGGAGCTGACAGAAGTGTAATGCTCACATTTTACAGGTCATACACAAGGTCAATTCTGGATTATGGTTGCATTGCTTACTCATCTGCCAGGAAAAGCACTTTAAAAATGTTAGAGTCCATACAAAACACAGGTCTCAGGCTAGCAACGGGTGCATTTCGAACAAGCCCTATAACCAGCCTTTGTGTTGAAGCAAATGAATTACCATTGGATTACAGACGAAAGCTATTGTCCATACATTATCTTCTCAAAGCAAAAATTCTTAAACTCTCACTGTGTCCCCAACAATGCTGATGAACATACAATTACAAAAGTATACAGCAAACCCCATCGAGACAACAACCTCTACCAATCCGATTCCTTAAATACACACACAATACCTCTATCCAAAGAACAAATATTTACACTAAATATACTGAAACATACTATCGTTGGAAAACTGACAAACTGAGTTTTGACTTGACTCTAACACAGAACCCTAAGACTAACCCGACTTCTGAACTTCATTACCAAAAACATTTTGCTTCTCTACTAACAGACAAGAAACATGACCTATTTATTTACACAGACGGATCCAAAACAGGCCAAGGAGTTGGGGCAGCTGCAATTGTTGGATCAGCTAACTTTCAAATAAAGCTGCCAGATGAGACTAGTATATATACAGCTGACCTTGAAGCCCTCAAACTTGCGATAGACAATATACCTGACACTACAGACACGGACATCATAATTTGCACTGACTCTCTTAGCTCATTACATTCACTAAAAAACATATATAGTTCACATCCACTCATCTCGTACATATTACACAAAATCCAGACATTAAACAAAAAAATAACTATGTACTGGTTACCCGGACATACAAACATTAAACAAAGCACACAAGTAGACGAACTTGCCAAGTCAGCTACTCAAAAAAGAACTCACGACAACACATACTGTACATACCAAGATATTCAAGCCCAAACAAAACAAATGATACTCAATTCATGGCAGAAAACTTGGTTTACCACAACTGATAACAAATTTCGAGAACTGAAACATACACTTGGTGAATGGCCTTCCTCAAAAAGGCTAATTAGAAGAGAAGATACTTAATCCTCTTAAAACTACTGTTTTAACGAGGTTGAGAATTGGCCATTCACGACTAACTCACACTTACCTACTTACTGGAGAAGACGAGCCCTACTGCCAACACTGTAACTGTAGACTTACTATAAAACATATACTTACTGACTGCTATCTAAGGACTCACATAGACCTACCATACACTTTGACTGAATTACTACATGACTGTAGCCCGTACATAGACCGCGTATTACAATACTTGAAACAAAACAACATTTACAAAAAATTATAATGTAGGGCAATACTGAAAATATTTGCAGAAATGAGGATACTTACGTAAATATAATAATTATATGTTATAGGTTTAATATGTTATATGTGTTGAATATGTTATATATTAAATATGTTATGTGTTAAATATGTTTCAGGTTATATGTTATAGGTTATATGTTGATTATGTTATATGTTATAGGTTATATGTTAAATAGGTTATATGTTAAATATGTTATAGGTTATATGTTAAATAGGTTATATGTTAAATATGTTATATATTATTATGCTGTATATTAAATAACTGATTTGTCGCTAAATCGCCCCTGTTGCGAAATGCGATTATTATATGAATAAAGAATGAATAATTTGCGAGTCCATGTAAGGTAAATATATTGAATTATAATTCCCATTCCTCACAATCAACTTAACATTCTAATGTATTTTTGCTACGTCCATATCTATAATTTTGATAAACTTTATAAGTTCTTTATTAAATTTGTTAAATATAATATGAGGTCGTTCTGGCCAATTTCTTCATTTTAAAATTATGTTCATTATTAAATTTGAACTATTTTTATTAAATGTTGAACAGTCATAAATTATATGTTAAAACATTTGTTTTTCTGTGAGTCGCAAGTACATTTGTCATTGTCTTGAATTTTAAATCTTGTTAAATAATGCCCTGTCTGTCCATGTTCCGTTTGAAATATTGTGCATTTGTGATGGTGACTCTTAATTGTGTTGTAGTTGTTGCGAGTTATATTTGATATGTATTCATGAAAGCTGTCACCTATGTCTTCTAAACCTCAGAAGTCTTAGTTGATGAAAATTTGAAGGCTCTTAGTTTTATATTTTCACACACACGTATAAAACCACCAGCATTGGTAAACTGAAGGTAAAAATAGGTAAATATTTGTTCTCTCGTCAAGGGGGTTTGATATTGGGTGCCTAAGATGCTTTGTCTACCATACGTGATATTATGTTTCATGAAATATGTGGGTGTGGTTAGAAAAGAAAAAAGTCCGCTAAGCAGAAAAAGTAAACTAAGCAGATTTCCCATGTGAAGTTTTACAATAGAGAAATCTGCCTAATAACAACTGTAGTAGTAAGAACCCTCTAAACCTAAAACATTATTTAGGGCGTAATAACCCAGTAGTTTCTAGCCCCAAAAACAGTTAACCTAACCTCTAAACCTATTCAAGAGGGACGAATAGTTATGGAAACGGCCACCAGAGCTCTCGGCGAAAAGTCCGAACATAGCCTACTGGTGACCACACGCAGAATACAAATGCAAATATCTCGGTCAATATTCAAGATACAGAATAAATGTATAGAACAATATTTATAGTAAATTTAATTTGCAATAAGATATTTTCTATACAATTTTTCGATCCGACGCAAAATAACAGAGATATTTTGAATTTTCAAAAATCCCCCTTCTAAACCCCCCCCCTTCCCACTGGTGCGATTTCAGCCATTAACGATCTTGATCTTCCTTTTTACATAAAACGATTAAATTCCGAGTTTGGTAAAGATCAAACAAAAATTGCGACCGCTAGAGCGTTAACAGACAAATATATATATAATTTTGAACGGACCTCATTTTCGTCATCTCCTGGGTAGGATCGATGGACATTTGAAGAAATTTTTCGAAACTCGCACCATGAGTACGACCTCAATAGCTGATTTCCCTTAAGGGAAATCTGCTAAAAGGTGTCTCACGATGATTTGTTTGGATATCCCAAATGAGACGTATTGCAACTGAGGGCACCCAATTTGACGAAGCTTTAACACAGCGACCTTGTTGTTGGTTAACATTTAGTTAAACTAGAACTGTTGTGCCATTCAGTTATTGCTTTATTCATATCCCATATACAGAAATTGATAATTAAATACAAATAATACATGATGACTACTAATTTGTTGTAAATTTTGTTATTAGGAACTTGTATTGCTTCGAACTTCTAACTTTTTCAGTACTAGTTATTTCGGTTTACTTGAATTTTATTGAAGGGTCTTAGAAATTTGGTTTTCTCCTGTGTTAACCATGATTCTATTAAAAAGATTCTTCAAACGATAATCATCGATGTTTATAGCTGTTGTACATTTCATTCAGAGAAATTCAATTTAAATTTGGAAGGGGCGCGCAGCCGAAAATATTGGAATCATAAGAAAAAGCTTGACTGCCAAGTCAGGGATATTTTTAGTCATAACAGGGGCCAAAACTGCTTTATTTTTTATCTCCATTGTACTGATGTCTCTGACTCATTTTTATCGTTTTTATGTACTTATTATTAGTATCTGAATACGAATGGACAAGAGTTCATTAAAGATAGGATTGAGGAATGTGGATTCGTTAAGAAGTTTGAATAAAAATATACGGCCAGAAGACTTTTTCAAGTAAATGTATGAATAAGAAAAGCTGTACACGATAGTAATTTACAATTTTCAGTTATTCTTTTTTTGGAGGGGATATCGGAAATGTTGGAAGATGACTCAATACGTCATTATGTGATAGAGTTGATAGATTGATTGGCTAATATATACATATTTTAGCAAGCGTCTGGAACATTTAGAGTTAGTAATCTTACTAATAATACACACAAAAATATACAAGAACAAATTAGATAATGTATGTTATACGCATTAAAATAATACTTTTTTTTATTTTATTTTTTTAAATAAATGTTTTCAAGTAGTACTTAAACTTCTAAAATTCTTTATAACTTTATCTGGAGTATAACTATTTATGCATCATATATATTTACATTTATTTATTTATTTCCTGAGGCGTGTAAATTGGCTTTGTTGGACGTTTTAGTATTAAAGTGTGTAATAAACAAGATAGTTGTATATACTATGTCGTTGTCTAGTTGCATACTGTTGAAAGAATCAAGTAAATAATGTTCAGCTTATGAATGTCCTCAATGTGAAGAATATTTTCCTGGGACATAAAGTCATCCCTTGTGGCTATAAACTTCTTATTGCTCCCTATGATAGCTGTATTGTGAACATTGCAATAATAAATGTTTTAATCCCCCGATATGAATTCGTGGCATCATTCACAAACTTCTCTGGATTTTAATATTTTTATTTTTGTATTGTGATATAGCAATCATTACTAGAAATTCTCAGTTGGCTGACTAATCTTACCTTCTTCATATTCACTTTGAATTTCAGATAATCTTCGGATTGGGGCCTGGTATAATGAGAGACAATTGTCTTATGTGATAGAGTAGGAAAATCCCAAATGCAATGTACGTAAAGCAACAATTTCCGTAAAATACATACTGAGAGGCATCTGGCCTGAGGAAATAAATGGTTTGTATTCCATTTTTCATAAATTCGAATTTATATAAAATACTAGCTCAGATACCCGGCTTCGCCCGGGAATTCATTTGAGGCTGAATGGTGATGGTATTTTTTAGCAGGCTTTACATTGCACAATATTTTGACATTTACCCGTCCCAGTGTTTAGGATTGACACCCGTCGTTGCCGGTGATTTGCTAATAATAGAATTATTTGTTCGATAATTCTTCACAGTCTTCGATATTTTTATATTTCCCGTCTCATACATGTAAATATGGTGAATTTTTATTTCAGGCCTCCCTTATATACTCCCGCATTAGTTTTTAGCGTATAACCCATTTATACTTCCGTATACGGCAAACGTGCATATAATAAAAGTTACTCTAAATAACAAAATAAAAAACTTTTGATATGTTTATATTTGCGGAAAAACAGATAGGAAACGAAATATCGCTATTTTTAATTTCAGGCTTCCCCTATAACCCCTACTCCTGATCGTCTCAGAGAAAATTAATATAGCCTAAAGTCTAAGTTGGGTTAGTAGTAATATACATACCAAGTTTCATAAAATTCGGTTCAGCTGTTTATGCGTGAAAAGGTAACAAACATACAAACATACACGAAAGAAACAAAATGCAGATATGGTGTCTATGACATGTGAAACGAAAAGTTATCGTGAAATTTCGCGAAAAAAATCAATGTACAGACAGAGGTTACAATTATATATATATATATATATATATATATATATATATGTATGTATATGTATAGATTTTCAAACACTTTTATTAAACTTAAAACAAGTGTCAAAAACAGAGAAATGTCATTATCACATCGATTGCACTCAACCATGGTCTGACTGTTTATTTGCTGCTAAGTACTTTTATTTATGGCTTCATTTCATTTACTCCACTCATTCTAACACTATTTAGTACCTTATTTCCAACTGAAACTAAGCCTCATAATCTGTAAAAATAATTAGACATTGAGCACGAACGAGTTGATATATCATACTAACCAGGAATATATAACAGATTTTAATATCACAGGATGATGTCACCGCACGATCTTGAACCTTGTAACTGGTGAAGTGGTTCTTTGACGAGTTCTCTACCGTATTATGGCGACATTACAGATCAAAGTTTGGTACTTCTGTGTTCAAGTGCTAATCCATCCTCAAACCCTGGAGAGTGCTCAGCTAAATAAAATTCATAGTCATCACTTAGACATTTCAAGAAATTTGTCAAAAATCAAGTCTTGAGTACAACCTCAATGGTTTAGAGGGATATTCTTCTTAAAAAAAAATGAACCTTTAAATTCCGAAACTATATTCCTAAACTCAATAATCATATTCTGATATGATTTCATTAAAAAAAAAATAATCTATTTTTACAGATTTCCCTTAAGGGAAATCAGCTATTGAGGTCGTACTCATGACGCGATTTTCGAAATGTTTCTTCAAATGCCCATCGATCCTACCCAGGGGATGACGAAAATGAGGTCCGTTCAAAACTATATATATATTTATTTGTCTGTTAACGCTCTAGCGGTCGCAATTTTTGTTTGATCGTTACCAAACTGATGACGAAAATGAGGTTCCTTCAAAAGTGTGTGTGTATATATGTATATATATATATATCTGTTACCGGTCAAGCGGTCGCAATTGTTGTCTTATCGTTACCAAACTTGATATATAATCGTTTTATACCAAAAGCAAAATAAAATTCGTTAACGGCTGAAATCGGACCAGGGGAACGGGGGGGGGGGGTTTAGAGGGGGAGAATTTCGAAAATTCTTAATATCTCCGTTATTATGCATCAGATCGAAAACTTTTGCAGAACCAATCTTATTGCAAATGTAATGTTCTATAAATGTTGTTATATATATTTTTCACTATCTTAATAGTAAAGCCACACTCCTACTCATCTCATATTTACAATATTCTATGATGTTATGGATCTCTTTATTTGAAGTTTAAATACCAAATATTGTTCTCATTTAACTTTTAAGTTTTGAGATAAATCCAAACACGTGGCTCACGTGGGAAATCTGCATAGTTAACGCAGTCCCTGCGTGACGGACTTTTATTATATTCTACTTTAATTTTATTTCATACTTCATTAACATACAATAGCAATGCTCGTTTATGAACCACATGAGTTCAGTACTTATTTAAAGTCTTTGGTTACCCCATTATAGGCAAGCTAAATATCCATGTGGCAAATATAATTCTTTAATTATAATTCTTACAGTTCATTGCAGTATTTTGTTAAGCTATATTTTATTTATGAAATCCTAATCTTATTGGATATTGCAGTCGTTTGAATTGAATCTTTGAGATAGGTAGACATGAGCTGAACTCTCTGAAATAAACACTCTTTTTCCTTTTATGTTTTCCTGTCACTATTTTTACTTTAATTATACACTTTGATAAATATTTTCACGGCCATTCTTGTTCCTTTACACAATCTTAGTTAATCTCGATTTCTCAACAAAATAATTTTTTATTCTATTTTTTAATCTTAGACATTGTAATGCATTCCTGACAATCATCATTTTCACTGGAATTAATACATTTATTTATATATTCCTTCATCGTCAGGAGTCTTATATTCAACTTTTAAGTTCATGTCATCAACTGATATTCATCTCTGTTAGCTAAAATTGCTTCTTCATATAATCAATAATTTATACTAAATGTTGGGAAAGACAATGACAAATGTACTTGCGACTCACAGACAACACACACGGTTTTACATATATTTTATGACTGTTCAACATTTAATCAAAATAGATCAAATTTAATAATGAATATAAGTTTAAAAGGAGGCAATTGGCCAGAACCACCTCATATTATATTTAACAAATATAACAAACGCACTATACACATTCACGGACGGATCCAAGACTGACTTTGGAACAGCAGCTGCTGCACTCATTGCCGACCACACATATGCCAAAAGATTAAACTGCACATCAAGTATTTATTCAGCTGAACTACAAGCTATACTCCTATCTCTAGAAAACCTCCAAAATGTTCAAAATCGCCAAATAATATTATTTTCGGACTCTCTATGTTCTTTACTACCTTTAAAAAACATATATTCTACTCATCCTATTATAACAAACATTTTTGAACACATTCAAAATCAACAAAATCACATAACATTGGTGTGGCTACTAGGACCAGGAATATTGGACGAACCACTGAAGTTGACATGCTCGCAAAACTAACGACAAAAAACACCAATACTGACATTAAAAAAATAACTTCGGACGACCTACAAAACTACATTAAAAGTAACATACTCCAAGAATGGCAACAGGACTGGTTACTAACAGACAACAAACAGAGACAAATTAAAACTACAATTAAGACATGGAGTGACAAATTTGAAGTATTTACACGGAGAGACGAAGTAGTCCTTACGAGACTACGTATAGGTCATTCTTTCCTTACCCATGGTTACCTATTTTAAAAGAAAAGAATCCCTAACTGCAATGTGTGTAATGCTCCGCTTACAATAAAACACATACTAACAGACTGCAAAAGACGTGACCATCTAAAGATCCCTTATGATTTACACGACTTACTTACTGAAGGTAACCCACACATACCCATAATACTCCAACATTTACATGACATTAACATATACTCACAAATTTAGAATTGTTACATTTTAAAATCCTTTTTAATCCTTCTTAAATTAAATATTTTAAATTCCAGCTAAACCGTTTTACTGTATGTTTATGTGTGTGTGTGTGTGTTTATTTGCGCGTGTGTGTGTGTGCGTGCGTGCGTGTGAGTGTGTGTGCCTGCACGCGTGTGTGTGCGTGTGCGTGCGCGCGTGAGTGTGTATGCATGTTTGTGTGTCTGATAAAGAATGTGAGAGCATATGATTGTAAATATTTTAAGTGTTAGAAATCTTCATTTTATTGTACATACTAATTTATATTTATTTGATTTTAGTTTAGTTTTCATCCATTGAAATTATATAATTGCTTACGTAATTTTATTAGTCTTTACAGTCTTTGTTTTTGAACTTAATGTTTTGTTTTTGTTTATTTATTTTATTTGTTATTTTGTGTTTATTGTTGTTTTGTTATTTGATTGCGTTCTATTATTTAGTTGTGTTTTGTTATATTGTTGCGTTCTGTTATTTAGTTGCGTTCCGTTATTTAGTTGTGTTTTGTTATATTGTTGCGTTCTGTTATTTAGTCGAGTTTTAGCAGATTTCCCTTAAGGGAAATCAGCTATTGAGGTCGTACTCATGACGCGAGTTTTGAAAAATTTCCTCAAATGTCCATCGATCCTACCCAGGAGATGACGAAAATGAGGTCCGTTCAAAATTATATATATATATATCTATATATATATATATATATATATATATATATATATATATATATATATATATATATATATATATATATATATTTGTCTGTTAACGCTCTAGCGGTCGCAATTTTTGTTTAATCGTTACCAAACTTCATATTTAAGCGTTTTACGTAAAAAGAGAGATCAAGTTCGTTAATGGCTGAAATCGGACCAGTGGGAGGGGGGGTTTAGAGGGGGGGATTTTTGAAAATTCAAAATATCTCCGTTATTATGCGTCGGATCGAAAAATTGTATAGAATAAATCTTATTGCAAATTAAATTTACTACAAATATTGTTCTATTCATTTATTCTGTATCTTGAATATTAACCGAGATATTTGCATTTGTATTCTGCGTGATACTGGTCACCAGTAGGCTATGTTCGAACTTTCCGGCGAGAGCTCTGGCGGCCGTTTCTATAACTTCGCCCCTCCTGAATTGGTTTAGAGGTTAGGTCAACTGTTTTTTGGGGCTAGAAACTACTGGGTTGTTACGCCCTAAATAATGTTTTAGGTTTAGAGGTTTCTTACTACTACAGTTGTTATTAGGCAGATTTCCCTATTGTAAAACTTCACGTGGGAAATCTGCTTAGTTTACGCAGCCCCTGCGTGACGGACTTTTATTGTTATTTGTTTGCTTTCTTATTTTGTATTATTTAATTTTTTCTTGTTTCTATTTTCATTTTGTATTTTGTTTATATAAATTGTTTTTGTTGTTTTTTTATGAGCAATATCGCCTCGCTGCGAACGCTCCAAAATAAATAAATAAATATATAATAAAGAACTTTATCAGAAGAATAGATATCGATGTAGCAAAAATACATTAGAATGTGAAGTTGATTGTGAGGAATGGGAATTATAATTCAATATATTCAATATTAAAACATGGGTTGAGTTTAACTTTAATTGATGTGTTTTTTGTTCTTATTTTATTTATTTATTTACTTACTTTTTCATTTCATTTATTAATTTTATTTGTAATTATCTTACTTATTTTAATATTTTACATTATTGTTATTATTTCTTGTATATAATATTTGAGTAGATAGTTGATTAACGTACATATATTGTAAAATAAAAATATATTTAAACATAACCATACATGTAATATGGCATTTGGCAATGGAACCAAAAGAAAAAAAAGAATATCTATATATACAAATATATTTATATATATATATATATATATATATATATATATATAATATATATAAAACCAATAATAATTTGGGTATTTCTCAACATCTTCATTTATTATGTTGAGGATGATGTAATTAATGATCACTTTAAATTTTCCTAATTACGTAATCAATTAGTTGTCTGCCATAATTAATCTGTAGTATTTTTCCGCCCAAAAGTGTCGCGTATTATAAAATATATTCCTAAACTTTGAGCTATACAATTAATTCTTGTCAAGATTCAAATCCCTGCATCATACATTATTTGAATTGTTTATATAATCTATTCGTTCTCGATACACGATGTCGCTATTATTACAAACAGATGTTCTCTGATGTCCCGGCATTGCAGCTTCACGAAATACGAAGCTGAACTGCTTCTGTAGACTCTGGACAGTCTGCGCAAAAGTCATCATAAATATGCCAAACTATTCGAAGTTTCCTTGTTATATTATGCATTAGTTTCGACTGGAGTTCCCAGCTTTGCTAATCCAAAGATTCATGTCCTTGCACTCCGTGTATAATGCCATGGTCCACATGAATTTAGCTACGCTGTCGGATCGATTTGTCAAAGTTTGAAAAATGAAGTAAGTGAACTGGTCAATCTCTTCCTAACTAAATTCTTTGATGATCACTTTAATAAAGCACTGTCAAACGAACTACTTGTTTTCGTTCAAGTTTTGGAGAACTGAAATTTAAGCAAGTTAACCATATATCTGCCTATTTGAGGAGAAATTTCAGCATTTCCCTTGCGGTGGAAACGCCTATGATTATTGGTGTTACAGGCTTTATTGTCATAATTACAAAAATATCTAATACATTTCTCTCGGTCTCATTACTCCAGATCTCTATGTATTATTAACACATTTCTGAGAGACACAGATTGACATTAATTTTCAACTTCTGAGGTACTTGGCAGTTGTATTTTGGCTGTGAAACTATCGCTTCTTGGAGGACGTCTTCTGTATTTATTCCAATTAAATGCCAGCTTTGCGCATTTCCAAATAATCCACAGATCATTGCAATTATTTGTTCCCTGCAAAGGTCGAAAGGTTGATCTTTCAATGCTGTTCTTAGTCTGAATTCTCAAAACAGATCCCAAAGGAAATGAACTAAATTAATGCAGCTTTGAAGTTCACAGAGAAGGATAAACTCATCATCAAAGGCCTACAAATCTCATTAAAGATCCTGTAGGGACACCCAGATATCTCATTTACAGGGACGAGGCTCTTCACCCATAAAATTACTTCCTTTTTTTCAAAGAAAGCTTTTATTGCTTTTTTTTTTTCCTTTCGAAAACCTTGAGTTCACCGAAATCAAAGGATTATTAGATGCTTTGTGAGTGCCATCAAAGACAGGTATTGGAAGTATAATTATATTCGCCGTTTGTATTCGTGTGATAGTGATGATTGGTCTTAGGAGAATAAAATGAACTTTAATTAAGTTGTCTTCTTTATAAGTAGGTAAATTCACACTTTATTTTCGCAGGTTTCCCTTCAGGGAAATCAGCAATCGAGGTCGTACTCATGACGCGATTTTCGAAATTTTTCTTCAAATGTCCATCGATCCTACCTCAAAGATAACGAAAATGAGGTCCGTTCAAAACTGTATAAATATATATATATATATATATATATATATATATATATATATATATATATATATATATATATATATATTTGTCTCTTAACGCTCTAGTGGTCGTAATTTTTGTTTGATTGTTACCAAACTCGATATTTACTCGTTTTATGCAAAAAGAAAGATCATCTTCGTTAATGGGTGAAATCGGAACAGTGGTTAAAGGGGGAGAATTTCTAAGATTCTTAATATTTCCGTTATTATGCTTCGGATCGAAAACTTCTATAGAACCAATCTTATTGCAAATGTAATGTTCTATAAATGTTGTTATATACATTTTTCACTATCTTGATTATTAACTGAGATATTTGTATTTTTCAGTTTTCGGGATTCAGTAAACCCCCAATCCTACTCATCTTATTTTAACAATATTCCTTTATGTTATGAAGCACTTTATTTGAAGCTTCAGTATCAAATCAATTATTGTTCTCATTGAACTTTTCATTTTTGAGTTAAATGCAAAAACGTGACGCACGTGGGAAATCAGCTTAGTTAACGCAGCCCCTGCGTGACGGACTTGTCGTAATTCATTGCTTTCCACTATTAATAATCTAACAATTTTCAACTAGCAATAATCCCTCCTATGTAGACCTTCATAGGTTATGATATTCCCTCTGCGCAAGGTTTTGACAATATTTTATAGTTTTCTAAATTTCTTTTAGGAAATTTAAAGGTCCTATTCTTCTCTTTGTGAAAAATCCACCTTTTCTCCCAAAAGCAGCACACTCTGAACGAATCAATGATTTAGTAAACTTTTTTTAGTATCTAAACTTACTTATTTACTTGAAAGTTAATTTACTCTTTGTTTGAAAGGCCTTCTTAATTAATAATAGTCTTCAATAAACTTTTATCCATAAATAATGCGTTCCAGGTCAAAAACTACGTAACTATTTTTTGTTTCCAGATGTGTGGCAAATTTATTAGTTCTATTTTATAATTACACGCTTTTGATAGAATTCACCTAAAAAAAAAATCCACCTATCATTTTTCCCCGTCAGAAATTTTTAATTTATTTTTACGAGAAATTTTTTTTTCTGTAATCGTTGAATAATGGTAACATTACTAAACTGAAATGAGTGAAGAAAGTGAAACATATTGCAATAGAGCGGAGAAAGTAATCACTTTGGTCAAAGTGAATTGCTTTCTTAATTAGTAATAAGTATAAATTAAAAAATAATTTGAAGTTGGAAATTAAATGCTTTTAAATGTTTCTTAACATTGTAAGAATTTATTTTAACAAAATAAATTGAAATGTGAATGAATTATTGGTGGAAATAATCAATATATTTTAAAATTTAAATATAATAATAATTACCTTCCTTGTTTATAACCTGCACTTTTTTATAACTGCACTACTTCACAATCATCACTAGTTGTTTTATAACTATGCTTATAACCTTTCACAACCATGCTTATAACCTACCAACAACATACCATAATCTTCACAACATCCTAATTTTGTTCATATTCTGGTTAGATCTGATCATGTATTACACGATTACAGAAAAAATTTAATATTACACTCTTGACGAAAGTAGAATTTACAACTGTCGTGAAATTACCACACTCGCTTCGCTCGTGTGGGTAAACGTTTCACTCGAGTTGTAGAATGATCTACATTCGTCACTTGTATAATAAATAACTATTATATAATTAATGCAGCAGGACAATGGGGTACATAGCTTATCTTCCAAAAAAGATACTTCTTTTTTAAATATTTGTTTTTGTTATGGGGGCAGGTGTTTGGGTTGCATTATTTTTGTGAAATGAAGCTGTGATTTCATCACAAAAATTATTTTTTAGTGTTAGTGTGTTTGTACATACATTTATTTCGTAGGGAAAGGAATTTATCCTTATATACCATATTGACTACTTTTCTTCTTTAAATATGCATTAGAGCCTGCTTTCTTGAATTCTTCATCATACAGGGAAGCCATAAATGAATACTGTCTATTTGCTCTTTTCAGTGATTACAGGAAGCACTGTAAAACTCACATTATATTCTTTATCATCAGTCCATATATATCAAAAGTATTTGGCAATTCTTATTCTTTGGCATTATTTGAGATATACGTTTCAGTTTTAACTGTTAATACTAGTTGGCCTTCTCTACAGTCATCTACCGAGCTATCCTGGCCATTTGATTGTTAAATCTTTTCAGTAGCGTCATTTCTGTTGTGTAACTTGTTCCTTTGATCTGTCAGTTGCAGAATCTCATCAGTCATTCCTAGGTTTCCTGAGAACTAGTATCCACCTTTATTTACGTTTGTAGCGTTACCAATGTTACTATGTCCTTGCTATTGTTAGGAACCTCCTGGATTTGTGCACAAATATTATGAATTTTTCTTCAAATGTTACTGTCATTTTTTTGTAGATTAGTCTTTGTCATATTGTCATAACCTTGGGTAAATAATAATCAACGTATCAGTACAAGTCCGGTTTCATTTCCGCTCGTCGCTATTTAAGGAGAATGCAATTAATTTATAATTACATTTAATTCGTTGGTCATATCAATGTATGCCACCTACATTTGGCTTCCTTAAAAGTATTTATCACGAAGAACTCTAGCTGTTTACAAAATTGTATTGATATTTTCTCAAGGTCGTTTGTATTTCCTAAGGCATACTTCTTGGGGTTTTCTCCCACAATTGTCTATCAGGGAATAAAGGCATCCGTAATTAAATCATTGTCTTTTGGTGAAAATGGATTCATTAATACTATTTTCTCAAAAACAAGTCCTGCTTTGCAGGAAAACACCCGCGTATTTGTGCGTTTTCAGTGCTGTAACTGTTTTTATCATCAGCCGGTAGCTCGCCTAATACAAGAAATGTATATTTTGCTTGAAAATTACTTATTTAAAATTAAAGTCACGTTGTGCCATTCTTATCTCGCTTCCACTGCAGATCACAGATTCTCCTGCAATAATGTATCGTATGAACTTAAAATGACTTCTGTACATCTTCATTTGTTGTTGAACTTTTTTTATAATAAAAATAGTTGAATTTAATGATCCTTTATTTCCTTTCAGAAAAAATGTAATTACGTTTCATTGAATTAAAATTCCTATGAATAAAACTATTGTTGCGAAAATTAAATACATTAAAATTAAATACATGAAAGAATTGGACAGAGATGTTCACTTGTTTGGGGAGTGCGGGGAAATCAAAGGGTGCCGCTAGATGGTCGAGTCCGTCCTAGTCCCTACCAGTCCTTTCTGGAAGAGTCTCGGCCTCATCCTTTGATGTTTTGACGCACCTCTATATATGCATGTACAACTCGCCCGACAGTTTAGTTTGCTCTCAGCTGTCTTCAAGTGTTCATCAGTGCTACAGCGCGACTTGTGCAGTGCGGTGAAGTGTTTTTACATTTAATCGGGACGACTTATCTACAGGTTACCAAACTTCTCTAGCCAGGGTGGGATTTTAGGATATTATTTAATGAATTTCGTCACTAAATAATTTCCTTTGCCCAGGCGAGAATCGAACTCGCCACTCTAGGTTTGCCATGTGAGATAAAGGTCAACGTTTTAACTCGCATGGCTAACCTGAGCTTGTTTGTATTTAATTTTGCAATCCAAAAGAACTCTAATAAACAACGTTTATTACGTAGTTTTGTAATAAAACGTAGCACTATTAATACTTTTCGGGGTCAAATTTACTCCTTTTTGGAACCCTATCACGTCCTACAATGAATTCATTGAGGTATCAATAGACCTTGCTTATCGTTGTTATTGCAGATTTTCCTTAAGGGAGGTTGTACTAATAACGCGTTAAAAAAAAAAAAAATCTTCAATTGCCCATGGATTCTACCCAGATGTCGGAAATGAGGTTTGTTCAAAATTTGATATACAATAGCCTGTTAACGCTTGTAGTCCCGACTCCTACTCATGTCATAAGCTTATATCATGAAACACTTTATTCGAAGACCGGGGCCTGGACTTTTAAAAATAAATTATAAATTGCAGGAATTATATTCAAAGGATATTTCATTATGTTGTTTGAGACCATCAAATAGAACATTTCTATAATCTAATTGTAGTCTATAAGAGAACTAAATAATTCATATTAAACATGATAAAAATAAAACCACAAGACATTTTAAGCACAAAGTTATGGAAATATCTTGCACTTTAAGATTAACCTTCAAGAAATGAAAGGTTTATTTAAAACCTTGAAAAAAAAAATGTTAATTTAATAAAATAGTTTATTCATTGTTATAAATGAAAACGTTTTTAGTGTTAAAAATAGCAATAATTTTTGGCAGCCCTCTTGCGCCGCACATTATTTTAGACTTGATGCCAAACAAGCCACCTTGCCGGCCAAATTCCTATTATAGGGCGTTTGCTATAAATATGGTCACACAAGTAAAGCCGACTGAAATAAATTAAAAGTCCGTCTCGCATTTGCGTTTATCTCAAAAATTAAAAGTCCAACGAGTAAAATATTTGGACTTTAAGCTTCAAATAATGTGTTTCATAACATAACAGCTTTTTGTTAATATGACATGAGTAGGAGTGGGGGTTTACTGAAGGTCGAAAACTAAAAAATACAAATATCTCGGTTAGTAATGAAGATAATGAAAATACGTATAAAACTAAATTGCTAGAACATTACATTTGCAATAAGATTGATTCTTCAACCCACTTGTAATTTCCCTCTTTAAACTCCCCCTCCTATTGGTCAAATTTCAGCTATAACAATCTTGTCAATAGTTTCACCTAAGACTTAAATACCGAGTTTGGTAACTATCTAACGAAAATTACTACCGATTGAGTGTTAACACACACACATACACACACACACACACACACACACACATATATATATATATATATATATATATATATATATATATATATATAACTATTTGTGTTGATGTTTTCGACCAGGTTATATTTATATATGGTGTCGTTTTTTTGGAGGTTTGGTCAATGTTGGATAAAAACCTTAGTTTATGCCGATATTTCGAGAATTTTATTTTCTCTTCTTCAGGGCTGTAAAAATACAGGTGCTACTTTATAATATTGCACATTGTTGTTAAATTAGAGTGTAACAGGGGGTGTTTATGCTATTTTTACTTACCAAGACTAAAGATACATAAAACCTACTATACATATTGCACTAGAGTTACTGGTTACCGTAACCTTGCATGGAACGGGGAAAAATGTTTATTTTATATTTGAGTATTTATTTTCAGTTCAGCTTTAGGAATCCGTATATGGACGAACCGACAATCCATTTGACATGGGCATTCTCCTCAACAAAGTGAATTTAGGCGGCAACTACAAAGGTTTTACAGTTTTAGCTGAAGTCTCAACAAACGTACCTATATCATATTATCCTCATTAAGTAAATGCTAACATTACGTTAGTATCAACGTTATCTACGTTAAATGCGTGCGTGCGTGTGTATAAAAGCCCCTAATGGTTGATAATGATAAAGAGATTAATATTGATAAGCTTAACCTCAGAAGGTTTATTTAGCGATTCCTTCTACTGCCGTGATAATGATCACATTTTTGGTACGTATCGATTATCGGAAGGCCACCCATTTAAAGACGATTATTAACCCTCCGTCGGGCGCGTGATCTCTCAGATACAAGGTTTCTAGAAAAATATTTGCCACTCCTCCTAGCAGAGAGTGGTGGTGTAGTGCTTCGAGTTATGTGCTTTATAGGACCCCCCTCAAGGTCAGTAGTGTCAGTGCGTTTGATGGAGTCGTGTGTTTCACCTGTCATTCAGTTGTATCTCCTATATACCACGCGCCCGATCTCGGAAGTTTTTTTGAAATCTGTATTTCATAAATATATACATCAATTAACTTTCTCTTTATTGAATGGAATTATATAAACCAATTTTTCTATTATTTTGTTCATACATGAGCTTTCAGAAGAACTTATTCAAGAAAATATTGTATGACGCAGTGACGACAGTAGACGTTTACCAACCGAACTAGGGACAAAACTTGACGAGTACAGAGACTCGTTGGACGATACATTGAACTCAAGTACAGAACAGCATAAAAAAAGTCCCTCCACTACAACGAACAAAAGCAAGTGATGTGAACCAAGCAAAACTGAAAAGAAATGTAGGTTTACTCATTATTCTTGGGAGATTTGCAAAAGGAAAATTTGTTTACTACATAGTTCCACGCCTTGTCCTAATTGTAGTGCAGCTCTGCAAAAGAGATAATAATTAAACTGGTATTTTTAAAAGGATTGGTACATTAAAATTTAGATGATTTTTAATAAGTCTTATCTAAAAGTGATTTCGTGCTACTTATTTTTGAATGAAGTTATATTTAGATATTTTGTTTATATTGTTCACAAACTGAAATGAATTATGAATAATTAAGACATGTGCATTTAAACTATTTCTTTTGGTGTTTGTATGTTTTAATTATATTTTAAAAATTATCGTCCACGGTTTTAATAACAATGAATCTATAACCAACTTGGTTATATTATCTACCATGATTTTTTTTATTATAGTACGTGTCAATTTTGAAAATTATTTACTTGTTTCAAACAAATACTTCCTCAGATATGATTTCTAATTACAAACTGAACATTTTAGTGCAAAATATATATTAAAAACTGTATTTCCGTAAAGACGGTTGAGGTTGTATCTCTGAGATACACGCGCCCAAAAGCAAATATTCCCAAATATTCTTGACGCGCCCACTTTATTACTCCGTCATGCAGGTGTTGCGTAAACTAAGCAAGTTTTCCTACGCGAAGGATTACAATGGATAAATCTACATACGGGTAACACCGCCATGAATATTAAGGGAATAAATTCAAACGGTAATGAGAAATCCTTCTGCCAATTTACATGTTAGAAAATGGCTGAAATCTAAACAGGCCAGCCAACCTCTTAGCGCTAAATAGGTAGATAGACTGGAAAGAAAAACAATTAATGAAATATATCTGAATGAAACATATTAATTTTAATGAAAACTATTTGCCATTGCTGCAATTTGTAATGAATCAGAATCATTTTTATCTCAATCACTTACATTTTAGTAATCCAAGAACAAAAGAAGGGGAGATCAACAAAACGTTTATCTCACAAAGTAAAAGTTCAATGAAAACAATATTTGGTATTTAAGCTTCGAATAATGTGGTTTATTATATAACTGAGTATTATTTATATAATATTAGTAAAAGTGGGGGTTTGTAGAAAGCTAAAAACTGAAAAAGACAAATATCTTGGTTAATATTCAAGATAGACAACATTTACAGTAAATTTAATTTGTAATAAGAGTGTTTCTAAACAATTTTTCGATCAGACGTATAGTAACAGAGAAATTTCGATTTTTTGAAATTCCTCCCCTCCCCCTGGATTTAAGCCGTTAACGAACTTGATCATTCTTTTTAAATAAAACGACTAAATATCGAGTTTGGTGAGGAGAGGCAATATTTTCCTCTCAATTATAGGTCAAAATAATAAATGCAAATATAAGAACCGCGATTAAAAAACGTGAGTGATATGTCTGGCTTTTTCATGGCCAAAATTCTGTAAACGAGTACAAAAAGGTAGAAAGAATATAGTTTGTAAATATTTACCCAAATTGTAAATGCCAATGAAGAATTACATCGCAAAAATAATCTCTATTGAATGTATTTATATAAAAAAAAATCCCTATAAGTTATTAACATTTCAAAATTAGATTTTAGCAGATTTCCCTTAAGGAATTCAGCTATTGAGGTCGTACTCATGATGCGAGTTTCGAAAAATTTCTTCAAATGTCCAGTCGATCCTACCAAGGAGATTGACGAAAATGAGGTCCGTTCAAAATTCAGAAGCCGTTTCAGTTGGGAATTTATTGTAATTAACTGAAAGATTTCTCATTATTTAATCACGGTGGTATTGTGTTACCAGTATGCAGATTTATCTATTGTAAAACTTCACGGGGGAAATCTGCTTAGTTTACGCAGCCCCTGCGTGACGGACTTTTTTCAATTTGACGTATAGTAACGGAGATATTTCGAATTTTCGAAAATCCTCCCCTCTAGAACCCCCCCCCTCCCACTAGTCCAATTTCAACCGTTAATGACCTTGATATTTCTTTTTACATAAAACGAAGAAATATCGAGGTTGGTAACAATTAAGCAAAAAATTGCGACCGCTAGAGGATAACAGAGACACACACACACACACACACAGACACTCACACATATATAGATATATATATATATATATATATATATATATATATAATTTTGAACGGACCTCATTTTCGTCATCTCCTGGGTAGGATGGACATTTGAAGAACTTTTTCGAAAATGAGTACGACCTCAATAGCTGATTTACATTAAGGGAAATCTGCTAAAAACAGTATAAAGACACAAGCCGAATTTAAATTTATATATATATATATATATATATATATATATATATATATACATATTTGTCTGTTAACGCTCTAGCGGTCGCAATTTTTGTTTGACGCGTTACCAAACTCGGAATTTAATCGTTTTATGTAAAAAGGAAGATCAAGTTCCGTTAATGCCTGAAATCGGACCAGTGGGAGGGGGGGGGGTTTAGAGGAGGATTTTTGAAAAATTCAAAATATCTCCGTTATTATGCGTCGAAATCGAAACCATTGTATAGAATAGTAATTCTTATTGCAAATTCAAGTTACTATAAATATTGTCTATATACATTTATTCTGTATCTTTTAATATTAACCGAGATATTTGCATTTGTATTCTGCGTGTGGTCGCCTGGTAGGCTATGTTCGGACTTTCCGACGAGAGCTCTGGCGGCAGTTTCCATAAAACTATTCGTCCCTCATGAATAGGTTTTAGAGGTTAGGTTAACTGTTTTTTGGGGCTAGAAACGCGGGGTTATTTACGCCCCTATATAATTGTTTAGGGTTTAGAGGTTTTCTTACTACTACAGTTGTTATTAGGCCAGATTTCTCGATTGTACAAAAGTCACGTGGGAAATCTGCTTAGTTTACGCAGCCCCTTGCGTGACGGACTTTTTGTAGGTGTGACGTTGGCAGTAAAGCCAAGTTAAAAGCTGCGTTTTTGTAAATATCTGAGTGAAAACCAATAAAATTATTGACGTTAAAAGTTCAAAAAAAAAGTTGAATAAATGAATGAAGAAATACTAAAATGTCAAACGTAGGTGTGACGTTGGCAGTAAAGCCAAGTTAAAAGCTGCGTCTGTAAAAAGAATAAAAAAACTGTATTCAGAGGATAAACACGCCGATAAAAGCTTGTTACATTATCCGTCATTCGGCCTTTTACACTCAATCTCTTCATGAATATTCCATGTGACTAGGACAACCAAACCAGTATGAAGTAGGCACATTCATTGTGCCCTGAATACTCAAATATACCGTTGTTGTACGCTTCAGTTGGCATTGAAATATATAAAAAAAAGTCCGTCACGCAGGGGCTGCGTAAACTAAGCAGATTTCCCTCGTGAAGTTATAGAGTAGAGAAATTTCACGAGAACAGTTAGTGAAACGGCCGAACTAGCTAGCCGGAAATTCACGACTGCAACCGAAGTTAGCCGATCTCATCATGTCCGTTACGCTCAATAAAATGCAAAAAATGCAGTTTAGTAACAGATTAATCTACATACTGGTATTACAACAACACCGTGAATAAATACTAACGGAAATAAGAAATGTTTCATCCAATTTCAATAACCTGCCGACAGGAAACGTTAGGTTAGAAATGTAAACAAACGGGTCTGCCCGTTTCACACCGGAAAGATTTACAATTTCTGAAATATATTAGAATATAACATATTAATTTTATAGAGAACTATTTACTAAACCTAGTACTGTAATTAATAATGAGTCAGAATAATTGTTATCTCAATCAATCAAATTTTAGTAGTCTAAAACCTTAAGTCGGGGGGGGGGGGAGGGGGTCACCGGGACATATTTGCATGTATCTCGTATAATAAAGGTCTCTAGAATACAATTTTTTGTATTTAAACTTCGAATAATGTGATTTATTATGTAGCAGAGTATTGTTAAAATAAGATGAGTAGAAGTGGCGGTTTGCTGGTAGCTGAAAACTGAAAAATGCAAAAATCTTGGTTAATATTCAAGAAAGAGAATAAATGTATAGAACAATATTTATATTCAATTTAATTTAAAATAAGATTGGTTCTCTACCATTTTTTATCCGACGTATGGTAACGGAGATATTTCGAATTTTCGTAAATCCCCCCCTCTAAACCCCCCCTCCCTGGTCCGATTTCAGCCATTAACGCAATTTGCGCGAGACTTGATCTTTCCTTTTTGCATATAAAACGTTTAAAATATCTAGTTTGGTTAAACGGTAAAACAAAAACGAGCGACCGCTAAAGCGTTAACAGACAAATATATTGATATAATTTTGAACAAGACCTCATTTTCGTCATACTCCTGGGTAGGATCAGGATGGACCATTTGAAGAAACATTATTTCGAAAATCGCGTCATGAGTACGACCTCAATAGCTGATTTCCCTCAAGGGAAATCTGCTAATAAGGTATCAAAAAAAAAGGAACAATATTTGAGCCCTGGTTTAGAATACATAATAATTCATGAGTTGTCTTGAAAAGGAAATTAAACTTAATTTTTAGCACATTTTACAATATTTTAGAAAATTTTACTCAAATGTCCATCGATCCTACCTAGGAAATGACGAACATTCTGTCACGCAGGAGCTGCCTAGATTTCCAACGTGAAGTTTTACAATTAAATAAATACATACGGTAGTGAGAAATGTTTTTACAATATATATTTCGAATTTTGTATTCCTACCTCCCTTAAAACCCCCACTCCTGCTCCGATTTGGCATAACTTGTTTTATGACCCCCACTCGCGTCGAATCAGTACGGCCTGAATTCAAGCTGCATTAGTAGAAAAAGGCATACAAAAAAATTCATTCAAATCTGTTTAGGAGGAATTGAGTGACATACACACGTACAGTAGAATTTTTATACATATATACTAGCTAACGTACCCTGATTCGCCCGGGAATTCATTTTAGGCTGAATGGTGGTAGTATTTTCTTTGGCAAGGCTTTACTTTGCACAATATTTTGACATTTACCCGTCCCAGTGTTTAGGGTTTATACCCGTCGTTGCTGTGGATTTGTTAATAATAAAATACATTTTTTATGCAAGACTCCACTGTCCTCCATATTGTCATTTTTCCCGCATTTTGCATAGATTTGAATTATTAAGGACAAAATATTAACGTAGATTTGAATTAATTTTTCCAGGTGAGGTACCTCATAGTTCAAATTGGAATGAATTGTTGAGCATATCAATATTTCTACGCAAATTACTTGCACCATACATTGTTCCTGGAGAAATGTATAAAACAAAAGTTATCTAAATAACAAAGTAAACAACTTTTGTTATGTGCATGTTTGTCGAAAAACAAATAGACAATGAAATATCGCGACTTTTTATTTCAGGTCTCTCTTATAACCTCCCACTCCCGTTCCAACCTAAAAATTTTAATATAGCTTATAATCATGAATGAATTAATGCTAATTGACATACCGTGTTTTTTTTAAGTTCGGTTTAATCGTTAGCGCCCAATGAAATAATTGACTCCGCTCTTTAGTTTATAGTGTATATCTAGTTTATTCTTGGTTAAAAGACAAAAGAGAATACGACAAAAGTTTCTCTAAATAACAAAATAAACAACTTTTGTTATGTTCATATTTGCCGAAAAATGAATTGAAAACGAAATACCGCTATTTTTAAATTCTGGCTTCTTTTACAACCCCTACTCCTGCCCGTCCCTAGAAATGTTGGTATGGCTTGCTATAATGAAAGCGTTAGTGCTAATACACATACCGAGTTTTATTTATTTCTGTTGGGTCTTTTGTCCCAAATAAAATTGTTCACTTCCGCTATAGGTTTTAGCGTATATCTCGTTTATAATTCGGTATACGAAAAAAGTGTATATAACAAAAGTTTCTCTAAATAACAAAATAAACAACTTTTGTTATGTTCATATTTGCCGTAAAACCAATAGGAAACGATATATCGCTATTTTTAATTTCTGGCTTCCCCTATAACCCCCACTCCTGTTCGTCACAGAGGATATTAATATAGCCTAAAGTCTAAGTTGGGTTAGTAGTAATATACATACCAAGTTTCATAAAATTCGGTTCAGCCGTTTATGCGTGAAAAGGTAACAAACAAACAAACAGGCACCAAAGAAACAAAATGCAGTTATGGTGTCTATGGCATGTGAAACAAAAAGTTATCGTGAATTGCGCGAAAAAAATCACTGGACAGACAGAGGTTACAATTTTATATATATATATATATATATGTATGTATTTATTCGAATGCACCTCATTATAAATCTTCATTCTATGAGAAAGCCCTGAGAAAACTGGAAGCAGGTTCAGCTAAACGTTGACAATGTTTATGAAGACACAGTAAATACCCGAACCTTAAATGTAATAAAGATAATAATTATTATAAATCCGCAGTAATTTACATCAGGTGAAGTATTTTTTAGACTTTGATCACTGAGACGATAGTAAATTAAAATCAACAGCTTGGCCAACATAAATAGAAATTTATTCTCTTTTCTAAAACCTAAAATATATCGCAATTAGTTTTTAAATTTACATAAATATGCATATATTAAAATTTGACAAAGTAATTAGCCATTAGCACTTATTAAACTGTGTGGACTGTATGACCTTCATGGTTCAAATCGACAGATTCGCTAAAAATTAGTGTTAATAAATAATTAAGTCAGAATAATGTTTTTTCCTTAATAATATTTATTTATTGGAGCTGTGGCGATGTTGCTCAGAAAAAAACTGTATAAAATTAAGAGAATAAAAAACAAAATTAATTTAAACGAAAATAAAATCTCCCTGTTATCCCTTTTTTTTCCATCTCTGATTTCATTCTGCCTAAAAAATTCCAATAAATAAAAAAAAGTGCCTCTTTTCTACAACATGTTTATACCAAACATTTTTTTTTCGAATCGAGAAGCCATGTTCTGCGATTATTGATTCGATTTAGCATACTTCCAGCTTAGTTTTTACCTCACTCATGATCTGCTCTCAAACACTGTAGCGGGACTTCATTAAATAATTTGCCAACTAATAAACTACCGTAGCAACTCTATCAAGTTGTTCCTAATCTTCATACGTGTTTGCATATGCAGTTATTTAAATAGTATCACAAGTAATTGTTAGTAAAATCATAAGTGATTACGTATTATTCATTCATGTATAAAGATGAATCTAATTGACTAATTCTTATATATTAGTATTACATAATAAAATCCTTTTTAACCCTTCCTAAATTAAATATTTTAAACTCCAGCTAAACTGTTTTACTGTATGTGTATGTGTGTGTGTGCGTGTTTGTATGTGTGATAAAGAAAGTGAGAGCATATGATTGTAAATATTTTAGATATTAGAAAATTTAATCATCATTTTATTCATACTAATTTTTATTTATTTGATTTTAGTCTTGTTTTTAACCATTGAAATTATATAATAGTTTACGTAATTTTATTAGTCTTTAAGTTTTTAATTATCTAGTTTCCTCACAAGATTTTTTGTTTTTGAATTTAATGTTTTGTTTTTGTTTATTTGTTGATTTGTTTTTTTTTTGTCTCTTTGGTTACATTTTGTTATTTTGTTGCGTTCTGTTATTTAGTTGCGTTTTGTTATTTGTTTGCGTTCTTAGTTTGTATTGTTTAATCTTTTCTTGTTACTATTTTCAGTTTTGCATTTTGTTTATATACAGTGTTATTTTTGCTTGTTATTTTTTGATGAGCAATATCGCCAAGGCTGCGAACGCTCCAAAATAAATAAAATATATATTAGTAATGATATAACGAAACTTACTACAAGGAAAATGATCCTTACATTCTGAAAGATATCTTGCACTGGACGGGAAATACAATTCCATAGTAAGATGATACATTCTGAACGAATTTATTAATATTTTTTTTCTGGAATGAATATAACAATTTCATTGCATGTCTTTTCTTAATATAATAACTCTGAAATCAATGTTGTTATCTTTGGTGGTAACAGCTATTAGAAATATCACTGTTACGTGCCTTATCTTGTATGCTAGAAAAACTATTAGCTCACAATCCAGACTCCATTTTCGAAACATTTCATCAAATGTCCCATCTATCTAATGCAACAGTGGAAAAGAAGACCCTACGAACAAAGAATACGAGATTATCCACTTATCTAATACAACGAATACGATGGAATTTCGAGACATTAAACACCACGTTATTAATCATAAGATCTCCTTTAGGAAATAAATATGAAAAATTACCCAAAGTGTCCATCTCGCAGAGGCTGCGTTAACAAAGCAGATTTCCCAAGTACGCCACGTATTTGCATTTACCTCAAAACTTAAAAGTTCAATGAGAACAATATTTGGTATTTAGGCTTCAAATAAAGTGCTTCATAGCTTAATGGAATATTATTAATATGAAATGAGTAGGAGCATAAAAATGCAGATATCTCAGTTAATAATCAAGACAGTGAACAAATGTACATAACAGCGTTTATAGAACATTACATTTTCAATAAGATTGGTTCTGTACAATGTTTTGATCTGAAGAATAACAACGGAGATATTAGGAATTTTCGAAATTCTCCCCCTCTAACCCTTCCCCCTCCCACTGGTCCGTTTTCAGCCGTTAAAGAACTTGGCCTTTTTCTTTTACGTAAAACGATTACATATTAAGTTTGGTAACGATAAGACAAAAATTGCGACCGCTAGATTGGTAACAGGCAAATAGGTGATAGATTCCCATTAAGGGAAATCTGCTAAAAGGTACATCGCTAACCACTGTTCAAAATTTAAATCAGCCCTATTATAAAGAAAACGTTTAGCTTTAAACAATCCAAAATTTGAGTTGCTAAATTCGATACGATACATCATGAAATCATACTCAAAAGTAGCAATCTTTTAAATCTATAGGTAACATGTTTCTTCATCGAATCCATAGAAATAATCAAAATTTCACTTATATAAATCACAAAGAACGAAAATAAATAAGCATAATAGGCATGAACCGATATATCGTTGGTCAGAGACTGCTGTACTTGTAATCTTTCGTTAAAGTGCAACGTAAATGTTATATTTTTATCCAAAGGGCATTTATAGTTTAGAATAAGGTTTAGAGACATTACGTAGGTATCTATGATCCCTCTGTTGTATTAAGTCATATGTAAGCAATATGTAAGTACAAATAATAAATACAATGGATCGTTTTTCTTGAGTTGGTAAACGATAAGGCTCCTCAAGGGAAATCAGAAATCTCAAGTAGCAATATTACAAATCATTCATCAATTTTACACCGGTCCTTCACAATATACGTCCATTTATATACGTTAATGTACTTACTGGGGTTTAATGAATGAAACAGGATAACTATTGTAGGAAATGATGTCCGACATTTCGGTTGTGTCTTCTTGCTGCAGAGTCTCATGAATTAAGGAATCAAATGCTTTGATTAATTTTTTTAAAGCAATAAACAGAAAATGCTTATATTTCAGTAGGGTAAATCATGAACGTAATCGCATTTTATTTTGTAGTAGTATCAAAATATTATTTATCATAGTACAGGTCGTAAAGCAAATTTTTACAAAACACGAAAACAAGATTCATAACAATCCACTTCATGACGCAACAAAGACGTGACGTTAATCCATAAATGCAGAGCTCATATAAAAAACAAAGCCATATCATTAGCTATTCATGCCATTTGACGTAATTCAAGTGCTTCTCAAGGTCTCTTTTTTGCTGTTATTATACTTCTTTGACAGTGAGGAAACCATAAAAGTTTTATTTTTCCCATATTACGCTAGAGACTTTTTACTTTATGTATTTTGCATAAAACAAAACAAAAGTAAAATTTTAACAAAGGAAATGTGTTTTCTTTTTGATTGTAAAATTGTCGTTTCTCTAACTACCTGTAATATTGGCTAATTTGGTAAAGAGTCAACCAAGAGAGCAACGAAGAATGTAGAATCCAAGGCAAAAACAAATAAAATTATTTCTTATTTAGAAAATCCCAAATCACAATGTTACTTAACTACGAGAGCTTACGACGGTTAGCGTATCATTGAAATTCTGATTAAGAGGGTTATGCTATGCTTAACATATGTACCTTCTTTAGTGACACTAATAATGTCATAAACGGTAATCTCTGTTTATTGCCTAGCAAGGACCGTTTGAAATGACATGATATTTGACCTGGACGTAAGATATGTAGTGATTTTAATTGATTTAAATAAAAGCGGCGTCTGAAGTCGTTTATTCAAAATCACGTAATAGAATGTATTTTTAACGTTTCAGATTCACTTAATGATAGCTTGAAGAGGAAATAGTTTATTTTCGAAATCTAAATGACTAATTTCATTTTGTATTAGAATTTCAAATAACAGAAAGTCAATATATTTATAGACACACACACATTGAATTCTTTGTACAAAAGTAGGGGCTGCCCTTGGCCATTTGATCTACAGTTTACAGCGTTCGGGAATATTCTTGAAGATAGCTTTCGTATAAACCTGGTAATTAAACAGAAATTGAGAAGTTCATGTTTAAAATATATAAAAAAAATTAAATATATAAAACAAATTAAATACATTGACCAATTAAAATTCATATTCAGATGATTGGTTTCTAAAACAAATAAATAACCAAACAGCTTTTATCAGTTAAAACACAGAAAATTACTTCCATTTTTTAAATGACTCTTAGTAAAGCAAACAAATATAATTTTAGAAACGAATTGAGGAGGTTAATGTTATACAAAAAAAATAAAATGAAAAATTTGTTTAGCCCCAGTTCCATCGTTGAGTGCAAATATAAATTATAGCATTGATTGATCAAACTCACCTTTATAATGTGATTTCTTGTAGGGATGAGTCAATAACGATCAAAGGGGTAACTAACTTCCTTTGCCGTCGGCGAGAAGTACTGAGGCAGAAACAGTCCTCTGATTACAGGATATCTGAAGCCAATCTCCAACGAAACTTATTGCCTCTGATAAAATATTCATAATGAACTCATCATATTCTCAGCTTAACTACAAACACTGAATGTCTTTTATAAATTTCACTCCATGACCGAAATATTCAAATATAAATATTTGCGTGCGTTGTTTAATTTTAGCTAACACACACTGGTAGAAAGGCCACATGGACTTGAGACTTACACGAAATTGATAATAACTGTTTCAGAGTTGAAGAAAATTCCCCAAATTGAAGACTCCATGCCAACGATTTGACAGGAGAAATTCTTCTGACAGGACGTTACAACTAACTGAAATAATGAAATGAGTGGGATTAAATCGTGCTTGCTTTATTATTTGATAGACTTCAGTCTTGAGAGCCAATCTTATTGAAAATTAAATATACTATAAGCAATGTTCTATAGATATATTCTCTGTCTTGATTATTAACCGAGATATATACATTTTTCAATTTTTAGCCTGAGGGAACCCCCTTTCTCTTCACGTGAAATAAACAATACTCTGTTATATAATATACCACTTTATTTGAAGCTCAAATATCAAATATTGTTTTCAAGAGACCTTTATTATACGAGATACATGTAAATACGTTTTGGTAACAATCTTCCCCTTCCCCGTCTTTTGTTCTTGAATTACTAAAATTTGTGTGTTTGAGATAATAATAATTCTGATTCATTTTAAATTAATGTATTAGATATTGTAAATAGTTTCAATAAAAGTAATGTGTTATGTTCAGATATATCTCATCAATTGTTTTTCTTTCCAGTGAAGAATATTACTATCTATTTGTTTAGGTCGACGCTTTCCCTTTGGAGGTTATTAAAACTGACTGACACACACACACACACACACACACACACATATATATATATATATATATATATATATATATAATTGTAACCTCTGTCTGTACATTGATTTTTTTCGCGAAATTTCACGATAACTTTTCGTTTCACATGTCATAGACACCATAACTGCATTTTGTATCTTTCGTGTATGTTTGTTTGTTTGTTACCTTTTCACGCATAAAAGGCTGAACCGAATTTTATGAAACTTGGTATGTATATTACTACTAGCCCAACTTAGACTTTAGGCTATAGTAATATTCTCTAAGACAAACAGGAGTGGGGGTTATAGGGGAGGCCTGAAATTAAAAATAGCGATATTTCGTTTCCTATTGGTTTTTCGGCAAATATGAACATAACAAAAGTTGTTTATTTTGTTATTTAGAGAAACTTTTGTTATATACACTATCGTCGTATACCGAAGTATAAAGGCGTTATACGCTAAAAATTATAGCTGGAGTCAACAATTTTATTTGGCACAAAAAACTCAACCAAACTAAATAAAACACTCAGTATGTGTATTAGCACTAACGCCTTTCTTATAACAAGCCATACTATTTCTAGGGACGGGCAGGAGTGGGGGTTATATGGGAGGCCTGAAATTAAAAATAGTGATTTCCTATTGGGGGTTCGGCAAATATGCACATAAAAAAAGTTGTTTATTTTGTTATTTTGAGAAATTTGCTCAACACTTCTTTTCAATATGAACTACCAGGTACCTCAAATGAAAAAATTGATTCAAATGTATGTCAATATTTTCTCATTAATAATGCAAATCTATGCATAATAAAGGAAACAGAAAATATGACAATATGCAGGACAGTGAATTCTTACATAAAAAAATAATTTGATTATTAACAAATCCACAGAAATGACGGGTGTTCACCCTAAACACTGGGACGGGTAAATGTCAAAATATTGTGCAAACTAAAGCCTTGCCAAAAATATACCATCACCATTCAGCCTCAAATGACTTCCCGAGCGAAGCCGGGTATCTGAGCTAGTATATATATATATATATATATATATATATATATATATATATATAATTTTGAACGGACCTCATTTCCATCATCTCCTGGGTAGGATGGACATTTGAAGAAATTTTTCGAAAATGAGTACGACCTCAATAGCTGATTTACATTAAGGGAAATCTTCTACAAAAAACTATACAGAAACAAGCCGAATTTAAATATTAAAGGCTGTACCAGAATTTTATGCTGTGTAAAAGTTATTTAATAAAATGTAAAACATACTCAATAAAATGTCCATATTGAATTGAATGTGTAACATTGACATGTTCTAACAGGAAAACTTAATTCTGTCGGTTTTGTTATTGGATTTCCAGTTGGGGAGGCTTGAGTTGGCATGGTAACTCTAATGCAGTAACCATAGCGACACTAATCCAGCGATTCACCCCTTCCAGCCAACACTGATATCTCTCCTATTATGAACCTCACTGATTCATATTCTGTCAGAAAGCACTTCAGTTTCAAAGCTTCGTTGGAATACAATTCATAACCAAGACACCATTGCCAAGGCTCTGTTCATTTTCTCACTCCTACCCGTCTCTCTGTATATTATTACACATTATCAAAAGATTTCTTTAAAGCAATATATGTATATAAACAATCCCCATATCTTGGTTGATATTCATGATAGAGAAAAGAAGTGCATAACAACATTCATAGGCAATTAAATTTGCGATAACATTCATTCTATTCAATTTTTCTTTTTTTTTCTTTTTGCGTGGACCGTCTTGGACATAACATATTTGAATAATTTTAATTTCATTCACAAGCCAAGACTCCACCGAATAAGATAAAAATGAATTACAATATTTTTTCTATTAGTAAATTTTTTTAGGGGACTTTATATTTGAGATAATTATAATAAATAAATATAAAGGAAAAGTAAAAATATAATAAAAAAGATAAAAAAAAAAAAAATTCCCCTCGCAGTGATTTATTCTCGCCACATATTATTATAGAAAAAAGGAGCGTCAATATTTTAGAAAAAATACATAAAACCTGAATTGAAACCGTCATGGCACAACGAATTTACACGTATGGTAGGAACAATGTTTTCTAATCCAGCCACACATATTACTTCGCTTCAATATCCTACAATGGAGACATCCCTATCATATTGACATAATAATAATAATTAAATATTGAGCATCTAAGGTACACAACTTGTGATAATGGCCAATACTGATAGAACCTTGGTTTAAGTCCATGAAATCTGGACGGCATATTGTTCATCCTATTTGCAGGTTAATAATAATAACCTACAACAATATAGCAATACACAATACTAGGGAGAAAAAACAACACTTCTCGTGTATGAAAACAGCTAAGGATGAGTACACCAATAATACCGGAAAAACAAGTATTGACAATAACATTGATCAAGTATGGTCGTTATGTTGATTTTAAATTTACCTAATTAAATTCCTGCTAAAATTATCATGAACGAGGGTTAATAGTAGAATAATCAATTTAATCGTTTTCCTTGTTTTAATGTCAAACAGAAATTATAAGAAGTAAAGGAGTGAGGATAAATAAACGGAATATTGACTATGGTTTCATACGTTTATCGTTAAATGAAAGGCACGACAATCGAGATATTACATCTGTCTATCAAACATGTAACCAAATAAGCCAAGTTAATGATATATAACAGAATCAACTTTTTGGAAATAGACATAGTAGACTAATAATGCTATATTCTCGGGAAACATAGCCCTCAATAATATTGTAGGTCATAATGGTAATAGAGTTGAATGATAAATAAATTATGTAACTATTGTATGTTATGCATGTATTTATATTTGAGCAACAATGAATTTATCCGGTGTGAACGGCGCACAGCTAGTATTGTAATATTTACAAGAGAAACTTCAGTAATTAATGGGGAATAGCTGAACGGTATACAAAACATTAACGCGGCAGTAAAAAGTGCCGCCAAAACACTGTTTATTTTTCAAGTTTTTATGGGAAACACTTTTAGTACGGCAAAAACATCCTGCTTCTCATAACAGGGATGAATGAATGCGCGTGGAAGCAAATACTAAAATATGCTACAATGGGCCGGCAAGCAAAAAACAGGACTAATGAAGTCTTCCCTGAGACTGGCTGAGACCGTCGGGAAACTGAATTAGGCGAAGTCTGTTCGAAGAGGAGCCTCTCAGAAATATTTCCTTTGCAATAATCTCTCTTGATTGGAGAATATCATTAACCTTTACACCTTGTAAATACTTATAACCCTTCCACCTCCCACGTACGGTTGATATTCATGATAGAGAAAAGAAGCGGATAACAACATTCATAGGCAATAAAATATGCGATAACATGGTTCTATACAATTTTTCGTTCCGACTTATAGTTTTTTTTACTATTTTTTTAATAGTAATTTTTAAAATTCTCCCCCACTAAACCCCATGATCTTCATTTTTACATAAACTGCTTATGTATCGATTAAACAAAAAGTGGCAACAGACAAATATATATATATATATATATATATATATATATATATATATATATATATATATATCGGAGTCCTCCGAATGAGATAAAAATGAATTTAAAAAAAATATATTTTTTCTACTATTTTTTTTTAGGGGGATTATATGTTTGAGATCATTATAATAAATAAATATAAAGGAAAAGTAAAGAAAAAAATTCTCCACGCAGTGATCTATTCTCGCCACATATTCGGACTGAAAAAAGAAGCATCAATATTTTAGCAAGATTTACGTAAAACCTCAATTGAAACCGTCATGGCACAACGAACTTACACGTATCATAATAAAGGTCTCATGAAAACCAGATTTGGTATTTAAGCATAGAATAACGTGGTTCATGATCTAACTGCATATTGTTATTATGACATGAGTGGCAGTCGGACTTAACTGAAGACACAAAACTAAAAAACCCAAATATTTCTATTAACATTCATTATAGAGAAAATATGTTCATAACAATATTTATAAGCAATTGAATTTGTAATAAGATTTGTTCTATATAGTTTTTTGATCCGATTCTAAATATCTAAACCTCCCCCCACTCTCGCCCGTTTTATTTCAGCCTTTAATTAACTTGATCTTTAGTTTTATACAAATCGCTTATATATCGAATTTAGTAAAGATTTAACATTAATTGCGACCGCTAGAGCGGTAACAGATATATATATATATATATATATATATATATATATATATATATATATATATATATATATATTGAACGGTCCTCATGTTCATCTGCAAAAAAAAACAATTAAAAGAAACTTGAAACACGTGAATAAAACTCGAAAAAAGGAGCGGTAAATAAATAAGTTAAAATAAAATTAAAAGAGTCCTTTAGGCATTAAGAACAATCCCAGATGTAAATAAAAACAGGAATCGTCAAAGTTCATCTTTGGGATTCTTCCACGTAAATAGGTGACTATCAAGAAATTTGCTGAAATTATAAGGGTTTAAATCAAATTTATAAACTTGAGGATACGACTTTCAAGCAAAGTCGATCCAAACCGAAATACATAACTTAATAATTCGAATACAGAAACAAAGGATGATTCATGTAATATATATAATAACTCACTATCCGAGATTACGGTCAAAATTGAGTCTCAGGATAATGGAGGTATTATTCTTTTTTTCCACGTGATTAAAATTAATAACTTGTAATTTATTTTAATTAAACAGTAGTCTTAAAAAAGAAAAGAAAACCTTGATAAATATCAAAGGAAAGCTTCTAATTCAGGTGACTAAAATAAAAACCTTCAATTGCTATTTCTTTATGTTACAATATCTGCATAAGTAGAAACCAAAAAAGTCCGTACCGCAGGGGCTGCGTAAACTAAGCAGATTTCCCATGTGAAGTTTTACAATAGAGAAATCTGCATACTGGTAATACAAGCCCACCATGAGTAAATGCAAACGGTAATAAGAAATCTTTCAGTTAATTTTAATAAATTCCCAACTGAAACGGCTTCTGAATTGTGAAAATAATTTATACTTTAATAACTCAAATTTTAGTAGTACAAGAACTAAAGAAGGGGGTCGGCGGATGAACAGACCGTATTTGCATAAATCACACAAAGTAACGAAGGTAAGTTAAGGTTAGTAACGACAGGTAAGGTTAGAAGAAGCTTCCACCTGAGCCGAGAAGTTACAAAAACGGCCGAACTAATCCGAACAACACCCGACCACAGCCTTCATAAAAATGCAAATTTCTCGGTTAATATTCAAGATAGAGAATAAATGTATATAATAATAATTATAGTAAATTTAATTTTCAATAAGATTGGTTCTATACAATTTTTCGATCCGATGCATAATAACGGAGATATTTCGAATTTTTGAAAATTCCCCCCTCTAAACCCCCCCCCCATCCCCCTGGTCCGATTTCAGCCGTTAACGAACTTGATCTTCCTTTCTACATAAAACGATTAAATACCGAGTTGGGTGACGATTAAACAAAAATTGCGATCGCTAGAGTGTTAACAGACAAATATATATATAGTTTTGAACGGACCTCATTTTCGTCATCTCCTGGGTAGGATCGATGGACATTTGAAGAAATTTTTTTGAAAAATTTCTTCAAGGCTGGAAAATGAGCTATGAATTCCATTAAAATTTAAGAATTTTGTGCAAAATTTTTTAAGACATGCCTAAAACACTTTGAGCCTACAATTTGACTCTCTAATCAAATGTCAACATCATTGTGTAAGGCTGACTAATAAAGGACAACTCCTAAATCGCATTCGTAACTAATATTGAAGACCATTTGGATACATCTGGAAACAAGTTGTAGTAGTTGTTTGAAAATGGATCAGATCCACAGAGAGAATAGGGAAAACTTTCGTTGCAGCAATTCTAAATGAGGTAATTAAAAGAAGAGGTTATTGAAAGCTTTAGAAGTAACAAGTATGAGGTCCTTGGAAACAAGTTTAGTCGCAACGATTTCATAAAAAATGTAATTGCAGGTAAGATTATTAGCCATGAATTGAAGATTCAAAATATTATTATTTTAGTATACTTCTTGCGTTTTTCTGTGAGTATGTAAAGAAAACGATGTCTACATAACACAATGTTGCCGCTCCAAAGTTTACCGATCTTAACGCCGAATATGCTACAGAAAAGTATTTTTGTTGATTACTACATATCACAGATACAAATTTATTCATGATTGTAGGGTTTATTTATATACATAAAAGCGTGAATGTGTGTGTGTGTGTGTGTGTGTGTGTGTGTGTGTGTGTGTGTGTGTGTGTACGTGTGTGGTTTTTTATGTATACAATCTCTGTACAATCTGAGAATGCAACCACATTTTTCAAAAATAAAAATTTTAGACCTAAATACATTAAGACTTAAAACAACTGTAATAATTCTAACTTCACTATTAGAAAATATTTATTGCAAGTCGTATCATTGAATTCCACGAGATAGAAATTTAAATCATTGTGCAATACCACATAGAATAATATGCTGCTGTTTAAGCTGTGCTAAGCTTCTTAAATAATTTCATTATATCCACACTTCTTTTGCAGAAAAAAATAATGTTTTAAGATTTTTATTTAAAAATAGTATAAATATCCCTTCCCCATTCGTTTTTAATTGATTCGATTTATATAATTAAATCTTTGGGAATTTATAAATTGGATGTTGGATATTTTCATCACAGATGCAATTTGCAAGTCGTAGGAAATGAATGGCGTCCTTGACCTACTTTAGTGGATGTTCTACTAGATTTGGAGCACAGGAGTGGCAAAATATTTCAGAACAACATGCTGAGAACTGTAAAGAGACATTATATTTTGCAAGTAAAGACTATATCTAATATATGTCTAGGTAATAAAAAATTTACAATTTCGCAATAGATAAACTAACTTTAAATATGGAAAGGCATTAAGAGTAAGATATCCAGTACTGGAGAGAGAGCGAGTAAGATATTTACTTCAGGTTTCTGTAGGGACACAGGCCATTAAATAGCAACGCACAGCGTGTCATTTAGAACATGTTCTAAAACGGCAAGATAAGAGCACAACTTTGCCCAATCAGTAATTTCAACAGCATAGGGAATGAGTTCATGGAGACAGTACTGACTGAATGGCAAATGGATTTAGGCCATGAATTAATTAGGGAACCAACGAACGAATAACTCGTGCCTAACATACGAGACAGTCCCAGTTTTTCCAGGTTGAAGATAGACTTAATGGAAGCATTTCCTTATTTAATTTCTTCACAAATAATCCAAGCATAGCCCATAATTAACAAAAAAAACACACTTCATATTCCATTAGAATTGTTGTATTTTTCTAATATTACATCTCATCACTAAATAAAGTCCTTAGTCCCACCGTGGTTAGAAAAGTCTGTCACGCAGGGGCTGCGTAAACTAAGCAGATTACCCACGTGAAGTGGAACAATAGAGAAGTCTCCATACGAGAGCCCAACAGTTACGGCCGAACTAGCTTTTGGCGGGACACTCACTCGTCCGTTACACTTTATAAAAATGCAAATATCTCCGTTAATATTCAAGATAGGGAATAAATGTTAGACAATATTTATAGTAAATTTAATTTGCAATAAGATTGGTTCTATACGATTTTTTGATCCGACGTATGGTAACGGAGATATTTCGAATATCCCCCCTCCCACTGGTCCGATTTCAGCCATTAACGAACTTGATCTATCTTTTAAGCATAAAACGTTTAAATATCGAGTTTGGTAACGATCAAAGTAGCATTGCAACCGCTAGAGCGTTAACAGACAAATATATATATATATATATATATATATATATATATATATATATATAATATTGAACGGATCTCACTTTCGTCATCTCCTGGGTAGGATCGATGGACATTTGAAGAAATGTTTCGAAAATCGCGTCATGAGTACGACCTCAATAACTGATTTCTCTTAAGGGAAATCTGCTAAAAGGGAGGTAACCAGTAGATAACCTGTCCCAATTAGCCTTAGTTGCTAAAAGTAGACGTTAATAAATAATTTAATTTCCATATCTGCACAATTTCTATCATAAATATTTTAATTTTCGTTTTTTTTTTCTTTTTTTCTAATTCCTATTTAATCATGTTGCGTTATTTAAATTTTATTACTATGTTTTAACGACTGTACACTTTCTAAAGTTTTTCGAACCTTTTTTCCATTTAAACACAGTATTTTTTTTAATTCTTACTCGACGACTTTCATTATATTTTTGAGGTAACTCGATTTTTTCTATACCTCTGCTATTTGAGCATTGATATCATTTTGGATTAGTTCTCAGTCCTTTTAAATGACAATCACTTTAATATATGTCATCCTTTTATATTACGGGATTTTTTTTCTAATAAATTGTTTACATTGTTTTTTATCGTTTATTTGTGGTTTGAGTTAGTTGTTTGTTGTTTAATGATATTTTGTATGATATCTTTTGTTATTCGTCTATTTTGTTATTCATTTTACTATAAAGAATTTTTTGTCAATTTGTGAAATTTTCCAACTGCATTGTTTCGTATCTAAATAAATAATCAATGCCTATTTTCAGACATTAGATTAAACTTCTTCACTTGACGCTTTCTTGTTCAATGAAAGCCACTTTCCCTTGCTTCATTTTCAAACGTAATTATTGTGAAACGTTTTAAAAAAATGTGTTCGGTAATATTCCATAAACGATTTTGTAATTAATTACTGCCTTGGAATAAGAACTACGGAAAAATGTTTATCTTTAACGTTTTGAGGACACGAATTTATAGTCGTTAAAAAGAAAGATATTTTATTTTTAGTCCGTTTTGGCTCATGCCTGAAATATCATGTATGCATGTGCAAACCGTTGTGAAATTTTTTTATCTCTACGTGTCAGTGTTTTTGTAACGAAGAAGGGTTATTTTTCTGTTTTTAAGCTAGTAAGATCCTGTTTATTTATTTATATGTAAATAGTAAAGTTTCTATGATTTTAACTACTACTTACAGGAAATAATTGTATTAGTGTATTGCTTACCATAAATGTTACCGATTTCGAATATTGCTGTAATATTATTGAATACGTAGCTATAAGGGCATCCGAAAGTATTTTAGAATAGAATAATGTTAGTAAAGTGGGTTGAATTTTATTTTTACAACTGGAATTAATAATGCACATACTCCAACTAGAGTGTACATTTTTTTTTTATTTAACTAAAAAACATCCTTTTATTTGTTATCTTTATTTTTCGAAGTTATTTCCACTCTATGGATTTTCAGCCAGTTCTAGGAATAAACTCTCCCATGTTTTAAACAGAATAATTGAATTCCACGAGATAAACATTTTAGAACAATACGAGGGAGTGAAATTTACAAATAATAAGATTTAATAAATTAAAATCATTGTGCAATACATCATAGAATAATATGCTGTTACTTAAGGTATGCTAAGCTTCTTAAATAATTTTATAATATCCGCTCTTCTATTGCAGAAAAAAATAGTATTTTAAGATTTTCATTTAAAAATAGTATAAACCTCCCTCCAACATTAGTTGTCAATTGATTAGATTTATATAATTGACTGTCTTGGAATTTGGTAATCGAATGTTGAGGAATTTGATAAAATAATATTAAGAATTTTGTTAACATTACAACCATCAATTTAAAAAAAAAAAAAAATTCGAGAAAAATTTTCACATGCAATTTCATTTTTATTTTATAACTCAAGCCAGATGTACAGTGTAAAATGACCCTGTATTATTTATTATAGTTGCGGTAAATGCAATCACAAACGTTTTTTTGTATTTTAATAAATTCCTCGTAACCTTCGTTGACGTTTTTAACTAAGACCGAAGGCAACCGTTTTTTAAGTCTTCACCATTCTACTATGTTGGGTTTTTATTTTTTTGTGGAACAAGGATAAAATGAGTGATTTTTTCTTCAGTAATGAAAGTTAAAAAATGCATTTATTTATCTCATTTTCGTGTATCTCTGGCTTATCTGGACGGTTTATTTCAGGTAACCACTCTTCTCAAACCAAGGTGGCACTAAGTATTTTATTTAGTGAGTTAATCACTAAATAGCTAAACGGACGACCCCCACCCCTCCCCTTATATGTAGGTCGAAAGGTAGAGCTATCTTATCAGAGGTAGATTTTATGAGGTCGTATGCAGGCTCACGCAAGAGGTAAGCATGGAAGGATGTTTTTAAGAACTATGGCCTTGATTTAAGCCCAAAAGAAACGAATTTTGTTGTTTACTATGAAAAATTGGGTTCGGAGTGGACCCCTGGGTTCCAAATGGAATAGATACATAGAAAAGATACAGAGAATATTATGGGATGTGAATACCCATCGTTTAGCGGACAGTCGGCAGAAACGGAACGACAGACCCCAAATTTATTACGCCCATATAGAGTGTCATACAGTATGGTTACTGGAATGTCAGAAGGTGCATAAAAGGAAGCAGTTGGTGGGTACTAAAAGGGTCTTTATTGGTATAACGGTAGTCTTGCCAAGATATGATTATGGAACAACCTCCACTAGATTAATTTATGAAGAGAGGAAACGTTCCAGGCAGTGACGATAAAGATTGGAAAGGAAGTGGGAAAAATATGAGACAAACAGATTCAATGAGTGTAAAAAGGCCCGAAGTGTCATTCCTGGAATATGAGATATTAGAAGTGAAAAAGACGGGTAGACTTTGTCAGAGGATATAAAATGAGAACCTCTTCTTGATCATTAGAAAGGATTGAAGATTGAAGACCTGCTGTAAAAATGAACTGATTTTTTACACAGTTGACTAAAGATTGGTGGAAGAATGTTCTGATGAATCAGTAACATATTTTTAATTATTTAGACTCTCAGGGAATGTTTGGAAAAATATAAACTCGCAGGCTAACGAAATTAATATAAACAGAGATTATATTCATACAAATGCATTTAGCTAGGTAGAATTGTCTAAGTTGTGTAACTCATATACGTTAATAAATAATATTTGATCTCGGTTCCTGGACACAATGGGATAAAAAGAGGAGGAAGAGAGAAACTGGTCATGGAATTAAAATGAAGTATGGTGTTAAGTTACATAATAAAGTCCGAAAAACGTGAAAAATTGTTAATGGTACATAGAATAGGCAGGGCCCTTTTCTTTGAACTCGTCGCCCGTCTTTAAAGTGGCTCAGCTCGCCCGACTGTTAGTTAGTTCTCAGTTTTCTTAATAGTGAATAACAGTGCGTTCAGTGCAGCTTCATCTAACAGAGATTTTAGTTTCACTACAGTGCAACGTTTCAGAGAAGATCATTGCAGTGCCGTGTTAGTGTGAAGATCAGTGCATTGCCGTGTTCTTGTGAAGACCAGTGCAGTGCCGTGATTTGTGAACTTCGGTGATCGCGTGGTTGGGAGTTATAGTACTCTCCAATAAAAAGTGAAGTTAACAGTGGATATTGTGAGTACATGTGAAGAATAATTTATCAAATGTGTAGCGCATCGTCAAATAGATTGTGCAGTGATAAAAACCCTAAAGTTTGTGTGTTTAATTTTGCAATCCAAAAAAAAAATCCTAATAATCAAAGTTTATTGTTTTTGTAATAAACGTAGCAATATGCTTTACCTCGACATCTATAGGAGTTAACACAAGATTGAAAGATAGAAGTAATGAGCTCTTTCGACCCCCCTCTCACCCCCGGAGGCCTTCAACTCCTAACTGTTTGAGTGAGTCTTTGCACGCCGATAACTTCCTACCTTGATGATAGAACTTATTGAGGGGGTTTAGGGAGTGAGTCATGAGGAAGGGAGGGTAATGCCTGCCATCTTTCACTCCCCTCATTTCACTTATACCTGCCAAAGGTTTATCGCAGCCCACACTTCTTGTCTTACAGACACCGTTTACCGAAATCAGTCAGATGGAGTATGTGCCATCTGTTCCAGAGCACTAACTCGCGTACAAGGAAAACACTTAATATGAGTGGCCAGGAAGAAGGGATATTGATGTTTTGGTCCGGCCGACTAAACCAATGGTCTTGTAACCATCATCCTTTTCCTGCTTGTATATATAAGAATCAGAACTTCCTGTCGCTGGAAATAATCACCCAACGGAGCTTACAGATTAACGGCGCTTGAGGACAGTGTTACGAATTTATATTACTGTTGAGACCAAGGACTGGGGAATAAATTAACATGAGAACTAAGTCTTTACCCTAATCCAAGGATTCAAGCTCAGTAGCCAATGCAAATTTTTTTGCACACTTGTTATGAAGAAGGTACAATGTATAAACCAGATTAACAGTAACAGCGAATCTTTTGTGATTCTCATTAGAATTTTTTTTTTTTTTTTGATATTTACAACAACCTCAAACATCACCCATGTGTATAGGAAGATGGTCAAAGAACATGAAACATTTCTCATTATAAATGCTTAGTATTTTGTATGCGCATATGAGTGTCTTATTTGTGAAACAAGTACGTCAAATATCAATACATTGATTTCTTCAAGCAAACGTCTTATTCCTTTACATATGAATGAAAAATCGACTCTTACTTACACAATATGTATTTTCTACAGCTACTTAGCCATCACCTTTGTCCTTGATAGATAACGTTGGAAGTAGTCCTGCCAGTGTATTTTATAATTTTTGCATATCCTCCACCAGGTCGTGAGAACGACTCCAATGTGTCCTCTTGGAAGGAAAAGAGCTGTGACCTCCTACTTCCTACGTTAACTCAAGGATTTCAGGATTTTCAAATACCTTTGTTGATTTTTTGAGTTGGTTAAAAAATTTGAAAAATAATTCATCTGATCTAGAATCGTCAATGCCTTCCATACGCATTAAACGTTGGCTCCATTTGGTAAATCCAAAATTCTCTCTCCCATACCCATACAGGTTACTACTAGCTGGTTAACATCCTTACCAGATTTGTTTTTTTTTTTAAATAAATCACTGCCAGTTTTCAAGAAATCACAATTACTTATTTTACTCATCAGAATCGTCCATTCCTGGCCATTTTTCGAAACACGATACTTAGCAATCCATTTGCGAAGAGCGAAGCCTTCTTTGCAAGATGGTGGTTTTGTTGAGTGAATTCAAACACTTTGAATTTCTTGGCATTCCCACCATCTATGTTTTATATACACACATAAACACACACTTATATATATATATATATATATATATATATATATATATATATATATCCAACCATGTTCTTACTATAAATTCTCAATTCTTAAAATAGAGGAGTTTATTTTATATGGACAGTTCTGGGCTCCATTGGTTTCCTTCTTCAGAGCTAACAACTAACTAAAGCCGACAAGTGCAAGAAATATATGAAAAATAGTGAAACAAATTGTTATTTTAAAAAATGGTCATAATTATAAAAATAAAAAAAATGTAACATGTAGCGATAAAGGGGGGAGGGTTGGGATGTAAAAACTATAACAACAAATTGAAAAGTTATATATGGTGCACACCAATGTAGTAGAGAAGGAGCAGGGAGCAAAATAACTACCGCACTCTAATGAAAGTACATCTTGAATGAGGATAGGACAAGGGCCGGTAGGGGTGAAAAAGGTTTGGGGAAAACTTAAAGGAAGGAAGGTCCAATGAGCCTGTAATATTTTAAAGATTTGTGCATATGTGTGAGGATATTTTTACAATGAAACTGACTCATATTAAATAAATTTGTCCATGTTCAATCTTAGAAACCGTGAAGAAGGCGATACACAGAATAACACAGTCGAAGATAAAAACTTCACCCGATGACAGTGTCAACAACACCTCTCATGACTCCATGAATTCCATATTCAGCGGGCTCACATCGAGTTCAGTTTTTGTTTTTAGTCCTCAAGTAGCTGTAAAGACGTTGTTGATGATTGTAACAACTTAATAATAACATCAGGTGAATGGTTCCCCTGGAACTCGCTGTTCTCCAAGCCTTCATAAGCTGCTTCTAGTCAACTCGACATTTCCGCCTTCTTAGCGTTCATTAAGAAGTATTCAGGAAGAGCTAGGTGAAGCATTACCATAATTACTAATAACCAACTTAAGAAGACTTGACATTTCCTCTCACTGGATATTCATAACCAGATTTCCAATTACTGCAATATATATATTTATTTTTCCTTATCATTAGACATCAATATCATTCTTGTCTTGTTAAACTTAATCTATTATCCGTCATCATCCAGTTTTATTTAATTTATTTTAAAATAATAGCTGGTAGAGTTACCATTTATATATTAACATATTGTAATTAATTATTTTAATATTGTGTATACCCTTATGTATTTCTGTCTTTATGGAGAACGATTAATATTTTTGTGATTGTTTAGTTTTTTTTTTATTTATTTATTAATGGAAACCACATCGAAGGTGATTTGCCCTTTCAAAAGTAATAACAGGTAACAATAACAAAAAACATACCTTAACAGCAAGTAACAATAATAAATACCTTAACAACAAATAATAACAAAAAATACCTTAACAGCAAGTAACAATAATAAATACCTTAGCAACAAGTAATAATAACAAATTCCTTAGCAAAAAGTAATAATAACAAATACATTAACAACAAGGGACAATAATAAATACCTAAACAACAAGTAATAATAACATATACCTTAACAACAAGCAACAATAGCAATAATACTAATAAGAAGAAGTACCAAAAAAAAAAAAAAAAAAAAAAAAAAAAAAAAAAAAAAAAATCATATACAGATGATTAATGCATGTTAAATGTTATCATATATTTCAATTTTGTGTAAGTATGAGAATATATTGTTAATGTGTGGGCTGCCTTCCGTCAATAGTTCTTGTAAGTCGTAGGGGAAGTCCTGGTGTTGTCGTTTTCGGCATTCTGTCAGTATATGTCTTATCGTCAAGGGAGTGTTACCAGTTGAGCAAGTAGGTCTGTCAGTCTTTGTCATTAAGTATGAGTGTGTTAATTTGGTGTGGCCGATTCTAAGTCTCGAGAGAACTACTTCTTCTCTCCTAGAGTTTCTGAAACTTGATGGCCACATGCAAATATTGTTCTTTATAGCTCGAAGTTTGTTGTCAGTACTTTTGTTAGTCCGTTCGGGACATGTATCTAAGATGAGGTGTTTTGTTTGTCTTGAAATGTCTTCATGTAGTACATCTATTTGTTCATATTCACGTTTTTCAGCTGCTTTTTTGGCTTCATAGTGTGTAGCTCATGTTTTATTTTTTGGGCTATTGGGTGATTTGTGTAAATATTGTTTAGTATTTGAAGGGAACCTAAGGAATCCGTGCAAATGATAAATTGTTTGCTTAGTGATGTGTGGGTGTTCTTGAGGGCCAATAGAATACCTTGGAGCTCGGCTCCTAGAATACTGTAACAAGGAGGCAGTGTCTGCGTGATTACATTTCCCTCTCTTACTGCAGCTGATCCAACTCCCTTCTCGTTTTTAGACCCATCAGTGAACCACAAAGTGTGTTCTTGTTTTCCCTGTAAAAATTCGTTGAAGTGTGCTCGGTACTGGAATTTTGATAGTGTATTAGATTTTTTAAATTTTGTGAGTGTTAAGTCTGTGGTGTATCTAATAAGCCAAGGGGGTTCCTCATTTGTTTTTTGGGGACAAATATGATAGTTTGGGAGGTTTAAATTGTGCTTTAACGTTTTGTAGCGTAAATTTACTGGACGGTTATGAGTTGGTCTCAGTTCATAAAGGTCTTCGTATTCATTCTCTAGAATATTTTCAATGCACGAGGGCGTGTGGAATGATTTTATTTTATGGAAATATTTTGCTAATAAATATTTTCTTCTTTTGTCTAGAGAGGGTTCTACAGCTTCTACCTCTAGACTGTCTATAGGACTTGATCTGAATGCACCTAGTGCTAGTCGTAAGCCTGAATTGTGTATAGTGTTAAGCATATTTAGTACTGTGGGCTTGGCGGATGAATATGCTACACTACCGTAATCTAAAAGTGATCTTGTGTAGCAACGATACATGTCTAACATTACTTTTCTGTCAGCCAAAAACTGTCACCGCAAATATCTCGGTTAATATTGAAGATAATGAAAAAACGTTCATAATAACATTTATAGAACATTGCATTTGCAATAAGATTGGTTTATACAATTTTTCGGATAATGACGGAGATATTACGAATTTTCGAAATCCCTCCCCTCTAAACCCCTCATCCCCAAGTCCGATTTCAACCATTAATCTTTCTTTTTTCATAAAACACTTTTATATCGAGTTTCGTAATGATTAAACAGAAATTGAGACCGCCAGAGAGGTAACAGACAAGTATATAGATAGATAAATAGATATTAATATTTATACAATTTTGAAAGGATCTCATTTTCGTCATGTACTAGTTAGGATCGATGGAGATTTGAAGAAATTTTTCGAAAATTGCGTCATGAGTACATCCTCAAATAGCTGATATCCCTTAAACGAAATCTGCTAAAATCAACTTGCAATAATCACATCACAATATGCCTACGATATTGCCTCTACTATAGAACATTTATTAATCGCCCAAGGACTCCCTTTTATATTTGTAAATAAGATTGAGTTAACTGTTTAAATTTGCTAACTGCTAATCTGCCTCATCTACACTAACAAAGCACATAATGCCATTGATAAATTTGTGTGTATATTTTCATCTGACATTAAATTATCTTATCTGAACTACTTGAAACATGTAGACAATGGGTTTCACATCTGTATGCCCCTTAACCTTTTTATTAATCCTTTCATCAAATTTGAAATAACCATTTGAACAATATAGTCTCGCCACTTCTACAAAACCAAAAGAAAATCAGAACCTTTCAATAAACCCCCATTCTAGCGATTTTCACTAGAAGCTATTATATCATTGAAAATCTCTCTTCCGGCTTACGTTCCATGTCTTGTTGCATAATGTTCTTACAAAGAAAATAGCCCACGAGGTGATCATCCTTGTGAAATATTACACTTCTTAATATACACAGCGCCTACGTAGCTGACGTCTTTGAGTCTAGAGCAAATAAAAGTCCGTCAAGCAGGGGCTGCGTAAACTAAGCAGATTTCCCACACGATGTTTCACATTAGAGAAATCTGCCTAATAATAACAGTAGTAGTAACCTATTCACGAGGACAAATAGTTACGGAAACGGCCGCACTAGCTCTCGGCGGAAAGTCCCGAACATAGCCGATTCCTGCCACAAACTATACAAATGCAAATATCTCGGTTAATATTCAAGATACAAAATAAATGTATAGAACGATATTTATAGAAAATTTAATTTGCAATAAGATTGATTTTATACAATTTTTCGATCCGACGCATAATAACGGATAAATTAAGAATTTTCAAAAATCTCCCCTCCCACTGGTCCGATTTCAGCCATTAACGAACTTGATATTTCTTTTTACATAAAACGATTAAATATGAAGTTTAATTTTGAACGGAACTCATTTTCGCCATCTCCTGGGTAGGATCGATGGACATTTGAGGAAAATTTTCAAAACTCGCGTCATGAGTACGACCTCAATAGCTGATTTCCCTGAAGGGAAATTTCAGACGCTTTCCAAACAAATGATTAGAATGCATCAGTTCAAGTTTAGAAACTTTTTTGTGGTGTATTACGAAATTCGATTGGCATATGAATGTGTGCGACTTAAACGATGTTCCTATATATTAGCAAAAATAAATTCAGAGGTTGACCGAATTAGCAGATGTCTCACATGGGGAAATCTGCTATTGCGGTTCTACTCGTGGCGCGATTTTCGAAAACATTCCACGAATGTCCATCGACCGCGCCTAGGAGATGGCGGAAATGAGGTCTGTTCAAAATTATATTTGTACACACACAGACACACACGTCTCAGAGGTGGCAATTTTTGTTTCATCGTTACCAAGCTCGTTATATTAACGTTTCGTGGGGCTCAGGCTAGCCATGCGAGTTAAAGCGTTGGCCTTTATCTCACATGGCAAACCCAGAGTGGCGAGTTCGATTCTCTCCTGGACAAAGGAAATTATTTAGTGTCGAAATTCATTAACTAACATCCTAAACTCCCACCGTGGCTAGAAAAGGGTGGTAACCTGTAGATAACCCGTCCCGATTAGCCTGAGTTGCAAAATGTGGACGTTATTAAATAATAATAATAATAATAACGTTTCGTAAAAACTCGGCTGAAATCGAGAGGTTCCGAGAAAATCTATATATATATATATATATATATATATATATATATATATATATATTAGATTTATCTATTTATTAACAGTTCGAGGTTTACCTATTTATCTATGGAAAATTAAAAATATCTTCCTTACTATGAGTTTAAAATTTTTACATAACCAATCTTGTATATTTTATTTTCTATAAATGTTGCTCTGTACTCATTTTCTCTATTTAGAATGTTAGCCGACAAATTTTCATTTCTTAATTTCCATTTTATTCATATGAGATATCATCACCTTTTTTTGATTATACGTTTTTCCCCATTTCTATCGTTAAGTTACTAGCACTTCATATAACATTTGAGTACCTTTAAGTAACTTTATATTTATTAAGAGTGATTTTCATATATCATTTCGAATTGGAAATCTAGTGATAATAGGACAATATTTTATACATTTTTTCATTGCTCAAATATTTAGCGATTTATTCAGTCTTTGTGTTTGTTTTCAACTTTTTTTTTGGATACTCCAACTTTTACTCATCGGAATAAAAAATATATGGCGAGAAGAGATCAATGGTGTATCATACCACCATGTGGGAACTTTGGTTCTTTTACGCAGCCCTTGTGTGATGGATGGTCATATATAAACCGAAGCGTTCTTATCATGTACAAAAAAAACGAAAATGATGGAAAGAAAGAGTGGGCATTGGTGGAAAAACATATCGAGGTTTTCCAATGGAGCCGAGTATATCGCTTTATAGGATTTAGCCCCTGTTCAGCCCAATGGGAAATCAGACCGGTTGTGCGCGGGGTGAAATACTATAAAAAATGGGGAGCACTTAGTGTGGGACTCTTCTCCCCGAGGGTCTGACTTGACAAGTTCCCTCGGGCATTTCCGTGCTGCGGTTCGGCTATCTTCGGACACTATTCTATTTATATAATGGACTGTCCCTGTTCCCCTTGTCACGCGAGGTTAACGAACAAAAAAATAATGCCTCTTTGCTTTTTTCATGGCTTTTTTCTACTTCCTTCCGGTTTCTTTTATTAATTTTTGGTTTAATTCACTCCACGAAGTTTCTAAAGTGGATGAATGAAAATTTATGTTGTATAATGGGACTCGAGTTATGAACTGGATGAAATGAAATCTCATTTTTTTCTTCAGAATATACATTTCTATTGGTGTACTTCCTTCAACATTTCCTCTTCACTTCTTATTTCCACAGACAGGCTCGTTAACTAAATGCCAAAAAAGAGGAATGCTATAGCATAAATTTCAGTTTGTTGCCCTCTAAAGCCCAAAACATTTGTGTAAAATCTTCACAGAACGTGTAAGGAACTTTTTAGTAATTAGCACTTTTCTGTATCAGCAAATAATAAATTTTTAACTATGATGTAGTTAGCTTAAAAAAATAACAGCTGAATTACATGGAAAACATATAAACTATTGGAACATAAAAGAAATTCATTCTAAATTGAAGTTAAGAGTAAATTTAAATTTAATCATTCTCATATTCACGAAGAAATACTAGTTCTTAAAAAATATTGTTAACGGCACAAAGTATTTTTGTAAGGTATTGTCCACTGAGTGGATAAAATCCATAAAACAGTTTTACCAACTTCTCGAAATAATTTTCTTTTTCAGTAACAAGTAAATTAAAAAAAAACAACAGAAAAATCACAAATAAACATTTAAAAAAAAATGTCAGTAAAAAAATTCATTTAATGCACAATACCCATTAATTAACTAAAATTGTCATCCGTCAGCGTATGTTTTTGCTTTTATGCTACGAATGGGCATTTAAAAAGGGATATTTCACGTTATATTGAACTGTATGCATTTCATTGTAATTAATTTTAATAGAAATTCCCCAAACAAACTGGTTTAATACGAACCATGTCAACATGTAATATTGATTAAGCGAAGCATGTAATGTTTAGCATTTATTTAGTGCACCGCAATCATTCATTGGGTGACGAAGTCAACTAACAAAATCTTAGCCCAACTCTAATTATAAAAGGTTGGTTAACAATGACAGGATAGTGGTAAACCTTTGTAGAAACAGGATGTTATTTTCATCGTGAAAAAGCTTATGAACATTTATGGATAATGCTAAATTATTCTTCTCTTTAAGGGGAATACAAAAAGTCCGTCACGCAGGGGATGACTTAACTATGCAGATTTCCGACGTGCGCCAAGTATTTGCATTTACCCAAATCCTAAAATTTCAATGAGAACAATATTTGGTATTTAAGCTTCAAATAAAGTGCTTCATAACATAATAGTTAATATGAGATGAGTAGGAGTTCCTGAAGACCGAAAGCTAAAATATGCAAATATCTCAGTTAACAATCAAGATAGTGAAAAAATGTACATAACAACATTTGTAGAATATTACATTTGCAAGAAGATTGGTTCTAAACACTTTTTCGACCCGACGCATAATAACGGATATATTAAGAATTTTCGAAATTCTCTTCCTCTAAACTCTTCCTCCCCCTGGTCCGATTTCAGCCGTTAACGAACTTGATCTTTTTTTATGTATAAAACGATCGATTATATATCAAGTTTGGTAATGATAAGACAAAAATTGCGACCACTAGAGCGGGAACAGACATATATATATATATATATATATATATATATATATATATATATATATATATATATAAACACAGTTTTGAACGGACCTCATTTTCGTCAGGATCGATGGACATTTGAAGAAATATTTCGAAAATCGCATCATGAGTACGACGTCAATAGCTGATTTCCCTTGAGGGAAATCTGCTAAAATTCCAATTATTCCTTTTAATAGTTAATTTTAATGTAAAAAAAAAAAAAAAATCGATGTCTTCCAAAATACAGGGTACCCTATCTAAACAATGATGAAGGCTTCTCTTTGAAGCGCCTTGTCAATACTCGTTAATAAAATATTTCCTGATTATTAACCACTACTTACGTCAGTGAACCAGTAATGACTACCAACAATTTTATTTATTTTTTAATTGGTATACCATCGAGGTCACAGTGTCGTCATTATTGTTTCCTAGTCAAGAAATTATTAAGAATTTATTCTGCCATCAATATCTAGTTAGGAATGCTATCCTATAAATTGGAACCTGTGTAATTGGATCACAAATACTAATTCATTTCACTTTAGATCTGTGTTATAGCTAAGGATCAATAAAAAGGCCTTGTCCTCGACTGGTTTTTAATATTATGCAGAGTGCACTTTCGGAGTCAGCGCTCCATCCTCAGTGCCAGCTGACAAACAAACCCTTGAGTCAATTTAACAATCATAGCATGGCCAAAAATAAACTAAAAAAACAGTCAAAAAAATAAAGAGTAAAAACAATAGAAAATTTAATAACTAGTCAACTAATAAAAAGTCCGTCACGCAGGGGCTGCGTAAACTAAGCAGATTTCCCACGTGAAGTTTTACAATAGAGAAATCTGCCTAATAATAACAGTAGTAGTAAGGGCCCTCTAAATCTATTCACGAGGGGCGAATAGTTACGAAAACGGCAGCTCCGGCGGAAAGTCCCGAACATAGCCGACTCCTGCCGACCATACACACAATACGAATGCAAATTGGTTAATATTCAAGATACAGAAAAATGTATAGAACAATATTCATAGTAAATTTAATTTCCAATAAGATTAATTATTTACAATATTTCGATCCGATGCATAATAGATATTTCGAATTTTCAAAAATCCCCCCTACCACTGGTCCGATTTCAGCCCTTAACGAACTTGATCTTTCTTTTTACTTAAATTGGTTAAATATGAACTTTGGTAACGATCAAACAAAAACTGCGACCGCTAGAACGGTAACAGACAAATATATATATATATATATATATATATATATATATATATATATATTTATATATATATAACTTTGAACGGACCTCATTTTCGTCATCTGGGTAGGATCGATGGATATTTGAGGAAATTTTTCAAAACTCGCGTCATGAGTACGACCTCAATAGCTGATTTCCCTTAAGTGAAATCTGCTAAAATTAAAGAAGTTAACTACGATAAGCGTATGTCAAAAACTTAAAACTATAAATAAAATTAAAAAAACAACAGAAATTACATTAATTTATTATTAGTATGGGATGATTCATTTTTTATTTTTTAGATGTCTTTTACAGTTCCTCTGTTGTGCTTTTCAGAGTTTTCCACCCACTCTGATATGATATCCTATCTGTAATTTCTGTTGTTTTATAGTTTTTTAAATTTTATTTATAGTTTTAAGTTTTTGACAAACGCTTATCGTTGTTTACTTCTTAAATTTTTATTAGTTGACTAGTTATTAAATTTTCTATTGTTTCTACTCTTTTTTTTGTGTTTGTTTTTGTGACTGTTATTTAGTTTATTTTTGGCCATGCTATGAACATTAAATTAACTCAAGGTTGTGTTTGTCAGCAGGCACTGAGGATGGGCGTTGACTCCGAAAGTGCAGTCTGCATAATATTAAAATCAGTAGAGGACAAGGTCTTTTTATTGATCCTTATTAATTGGTTCCTCTACCATCCAGCATATTCTTGAGATATATACTATAGCTGTTCTTCCTTCCGGTACCACTCCCTTATAAAGGAAGGTTCTTACAATGGCCGCACCCCACATACCTCTCAAGAATCTCGGAGACCCCTCATTGGGAACTTTCTGCGAATATGATGTAATTAAAACTTAACGTCATATAGAGCAGACTTAATTGCATTCCGGAATAACTCAGTTTAAATTCACCCTTAAAACTTTGTAAACGAATTTATTTCAGGTAAATGACATGAGGCAGAATCCAAGGAACAACGTTGATGAACATAACCAATATTAATGGAGTTGTAAAGAAAAATATATAATCCTCCATTTTGTATTTGCATTATTTTCATAGTGTACTTTATTCTACTAGTGAATTTCATAACGATATTGAGAGAGCTGTGACCAATAAAGTCCGCCACGCAGGGGCTACTTAAACTAAGCAGATTTCCCACGTGAAGTTATGGAGTAGAGAAATTTCACTAGAACAGTTACTGAAACGGCCGAACTAGCTAGCCGGAAATTCACGACTGCAACCGAAGTTAGCCGATCTCATCATGTCCGTTACGCTCAATAAAATGCAAATATCTCGCTTAATATTCAAGATACCGAATAAATGTATAAAAGATTATTTATAGTAAATTTAATTTTCAATAAGATTGATTCTAAACAATTTGTTGATCCGACGCATAATAGCGGAGATATTTCGATTTTTCAAAACTCCCTCCTCTAAGCCCCCCCCCTCTCACTGGTCCAATTTCAGCCGTTAACGAACTTGATCGTTCTTTTTACATAACGATTAAATATTGAGTTTGGTAACGATCAAACAAAAATTGTGACCGCTAGAGCGTTAACTTAACAGACCAATATATATATATATATAGATATATATATATATATATATATATATATATATATATAATTTTGAACGGACCTCATTTTCGCTATCTCCTGGGTAGGATGGATGAACATTTGAAGAAATTTTTCGAAAATCGCTTCATGAGTACGACCTCAATAGCTGATTTCCCTTAAGGGAAATCTGATAAAAGGGTGTCCGGCATTTTTCAGCGGCAGCTATCTTGGATTTACAAAGACACTGAATATATTAAATTAAATTTGACATCAATGGAAGTCTAAAAAAGTGAATTTTCCAGGCCAATGATCTTTTCAGATACTTGAATATAACTATCACTATCTACGGATAACATTTTTAATGTTCAATGTTTAATGTGTGCTTCATAAAGGATTGGTTCTCTTTCTGTTTCAAGTACATCTGTAGTAACTGTCTATGGCTAAATGTAGCAAATAGTTGTAATATCGTGAATTCAATTTGTTAGACTTCCTTCCTAAAACATTGCCTAAATTTATGATTTACAAAATGATGACTTCTAACATCTTTGAAAAATGTTTATTGCGAGGCAATAGACAAGTTTTTTTATAGATCTATGGAGGGAATGAATATTGTTATTGTCGGCTATTTTATTCTTTGGTAGCATTAGTATTTAGGTAAAAGAAATATGCCTACAGCTGTTTAATGAAATACCCATTTATTAGTTGTATTTGGTAGTACGATTTGTTAGTATTTATTTTTGTTCCATGAGAATTCTTCAATAGAATTTTATGGTTTTTAGTTAGTTAATAAGAGAGTGAATAATCATTATTAGCAGGTGTGGTATTTTAATAAAATGATAATGACGGGATATAAAAATGAAGGGATTATTTAAACAAATCCAATATTTATATTTCGAAGCGTAACCTATTTTATAACAACCCTTCTTTGACCTTTATGTAAAAAAACACCAGATATACAAGTTTATTTTTGAACAGAAAATATATTCGTAATATGTATTGAAAAGGGACCGAGTATTTGGTGCGTTAATTATTCCAACTTTCATATTTTCGCTGATAACTACTTTTGGTTCAACAAAGGGCAACTCTGCTACTTGAAATTTTCATTTTTCGTTAACTCAATAAATAACGGAGTTAATTATATCTTTCAGAATTTGTTGAAAGCTACCTTTTATTTGCATTTTTCAGATTTAAAGTTACAGTTTTATTATTTGTTTTTCACGGTTTTTTGAAAATAAAAATATAGAGTGTAGAGATGTTCTCATCTGCACTGGAAAAAACAGACGGATGAGATCAACTATGTGTCATTACTGAATGAGTCATTTCTATGTGTCATGCACAGATTTATAAGGAATCTTCTAGAGATTGACTTTTTTAATCTCATGAAACGTCCAATTATTATTGAAACCTTCGTGCCGAGCACATCGTTATTTAAAAATATTTTTCACGCATTTCTGTTGTATTTTAAAAATTATTCAAGTGAATTGTACCCCATTACATAAAGTCATAGTAGGATTATGAGAGCTGGTCATTTTAGCTTAGCAGTAAAATCCGCAAGTACAGTCGTCCCTTCACCATCCGAAAATCCGGGCTTGATTAGCGGGAGATTTCATCATCGTTCCTCTTATATATATAATTTTGAACGGACCTCATTATCGTCATCCCCTGGGTAGGATCGATGATTAATGAAGAAAAATTTCGAAAATCGCGTCAAGAGTACGACCTCAATTGCTGATTTCCCTTAGGAGAAATCTGCTAAAATAAAAGCATATGAAAAAACACTGAATTAATGCAAAAAGTTACTGCTACCTTTTAAAAATTTCAATAGAACAGAAATCCAAACTCCAAGAATGATGAACCCATAAATTCGAGAACAAGCTAATTTTTCAATTTCACCTTAGATATTTTACAATCAACATATTTGTTTTCTCCTGCCAACTATTTTATTTTTAAATATTTTTCAAGATGAATTTTCAGCAACACTGTCAATCAGCAAGTGTTGTTGGATTATTGATTAGTTTCCACTGCAGTTCTTCAATGAGTTGGTCGAGATGTCTTTGCGGTGATTTTAAATCATCATCAGAATAAACTACCTATATTACTATCGGATAGATCGATATCTATCGTATAGTTCATTAAGTGTCAATAAAACAACATTGGTAGCTAGTATATCTACCTCAATTTTTGTCTAAATAGCTCGGGGTAAAAGTAGTTGAAGTCTTCAAGCCCCTAAGTGTCTGTCTCCATGGAAGTTATTGGATACTAAGGGACGATTCTCTCAACAATCCTTACCTGGTGTAGAATTTCCACCGAAATTTCTGCTCATGTTTAGATTGTTTGAGGCAGAAGGTAATGTAACTGCTGCAGGTGTCCCTTCCCTTGTTCGATTCCACGAGTCTCAGTGTTTACTATTGGAAGTAACAATCACCTGACTACAATAATAATAATTTTTGTTTGATCGTTAGCAAACTCGATATTTAAACGTTTTATGGGGAAAAAAAAAACAGATCAAGTTCGTTAATGGCTGAAATCGGACCAGTGGGAGGGAGGGTTTAGAGAGGGAATTTGTGAAAATTCGAAATATCTCCGTTACCATACGTCGGATCAAAAACTTGTATAAATCCAATCTTATTGCAAATTAAATTTACTATAAATATTGTCCTATACATTTATTCTCTATCTTGAATATTAACCGAGATATTTGCATTTTTATTAAATGTGGGCGGTAATGCATGAGTTTCCCGCCAAAAGCTAGGTCGGCCGTTTCCGTAACTGCTCACGTATGGAGATTTCTATATTGTATAACGTCTCTATAACTTCACGTGGGAAATTTGCTTAGTTTACTCAGCCCCTGCGTGACGGACTTTTTCATTAACAAACTATAAGTCTTAAGAAAAAAGTAAACATAAAACAGTTGAGAACTCGCACCTGAGCAAGCAGCATTTCTGTTTATTCTAGTTTAAGAAATTAGGTATTGAGATTGTACTCATGATGCGAAAAATTCCGTTAATATTCCATTGATTCTACCTATTTAATGAGGAAAATGAGGTCCGTTCAAAATTTTTATTTTTGTTTTTTACTCCTCTAGCGGACTCAATTTTTGTCTTATCGTTACCAAACTCGTTATATAATCGTTTTATGTTAAAATAAATATCATGATCGATAACGGCTAAAATTGGACTATTGATTGATACTAAATTGGAGGGGAGGCTTAGAGGGGGAGAATTGTGAAAATTCAAAATATTTCCTTGAATATGAGTCGGACCGAAAAATTGTATAGAATCGATCTTATTGGAAATATAATTCCTATAAATGTTGTTATATAAATACTTTCTCTTTGATGAATATTAATGCTAAGATTTGTTAGCCAATTAAGAGCATCAAGTTCAGAATTCTCCAAACTTCAATCACGAAACAAAACTTTCTCATTTAAAGCTCAGGAACCTTGCATTTTTTGTAACCAATTCATCCCTAATAGCCTGTCACATATACTTCTCTACTGTGAGAAGCTCATTGAAGATCGAAATAAATATTTACAAACACTTTCCTCAGCAGTCAGTGATGTACATTAAATGGAAGAGATACTTAGTATCGATAGCCTCGAAAAACTACACAAAATTTACTGCTTCATCACGTCAGCATGCAATACTCTGGAATCTATAAGTGCGGATGGATCACACTCCAGTTAAATGTTATATTAAGACGAATTTATATAATTATAGAATGCTTTTAGTTGTCTTCATGTATTTAGTTATTTACTCTATATTGCTTTTTTTTTTGTTTCCTTTATGGCCTTATTATTGTTGAACTCAAGAATTTGGATTTAATTATTTATTTAAAAGACAGAATTGCTATTTGTTTATTTAATTTGTACAAGATATAAATCTTTAACAAATAAATATATATTCTGTTCTATTCTTTGACGAATATTAACCAAGATAATTGGATGTTTCAAATGGATGAGAGTCGTAGGAGTGAGAATTCTGGGATTATTTTTGTATCAAGGAGCTGCTTTCTTTGCTAACGTGTCAGCTTGTTTGTTTCCAATATTTCCTGAATGGGCTTTTATCCAGTCTATGTGCATGTATGAATTCAAATGTATAATATCCAGAATATCCTGGCAGGTTAAAATTTTATTTTAATCCTCTGTGAACATTGGCTTTCCATACACAATCAAAAAGCTTGGTCACGCGATAAAGAATAATTTATGCATTAACAGTCAGCGGAGCAAAAGCTACTACATATTTGGATATGTTTTCAGCCAGAGCCCAGACATAAAATGATTTCCCCATAATGGTTTTTACTCGTTTTCCGTCCCCCCATCATGCCAGTCATCTGACTCATCCATCTTTATTCAATCTCTCTTCCACGTATTTCCGTCATCAGTGCTTACTGAATAACAGGAAGTGACAGGAATAGACTACAAACGGGAGCGAGTGTGTCTATTCTGGTCGGGATCCTCCCGTATTGACAGGGTTAGCACAATGGAATTTAAGCAGTACAGGATATTTGGCAGGGTGGCAAACACTCGCCGGTTCTGCAAACAAGCTCAATAATCCCTGTTTGTGTACAAAGGGTTAATGAAACTTTAAGCAAGGCCACTGACCTCACGTCAGCCTCAATCAATATAGAACCATGTACGTCACTCACTAACTCTCTACTACTCATTACTCAAACAACATCATATATTCAACTGCAACTATCTGTTTAAATCATCGGCTGAGAATTATCATATTCAGTATTTACTGTTTGATAAGTTTTAGACACCAAGAACTTCCCCAGTATGTTCCTTCAGCATTAGAAAATCCTTATATATTCGAAATACAGTCTACTCTCGCTGTCAAGAAATTCCACGGGACTGTCATTTTTGTTCGTGTCATGTATAATTCGTCTTAGGCATAGTTCGAGTTATAGAGGTGAACTAAATGAAAATTCGTGTTACAGAGGTAAAAAATGTACTGTGATTTATTCCCTACATCTTCTGTACATTATCTTAATATTTTACGAATATTTAAATGAATTAAAATATTTATATATACATAATTTAAAAAAAAAAAAAAACAAACGGTAAAACACAGAAAACAGAAAATATAATATTAATTCCACTGATTAATAAGTCCTTAATCTTTCTTTGCTTAAAACTGAAAAACACTATCAGTAATAATGTTGATTAAAATAAAAAAAACTTTCCTCTATCGCTTACAGCTTCAAAATTAAACATTTAACTTGGTACAGTATAATAAAAAAGTCCGTCACACAGGGTCTGCGTAAACTAAGCAGATTTCCCACGAGAAGTTTTACAATAGAGAAATCTGCCTAATAACAACTGTAGTAGTAAGAAACCTCTAAACCTAAAACATTATTTAGGGCGTAATAACCCAGTAGTTTCTAGCTCCAAAACACAGTTAAACTAACCTCTAAACCTATTCACGAAGGACGAATAGTTACAGAAACGGCCGACAGAGCTCTCGGTGGAAAGTACACGCAGAATAGAAATGCAAATATCTCGGTTAATATTCAAGATACAGAATAAATGTGTAGAACAATATTTATAGTAAATTTAATTTTCAATAAGATATATTCTATACAATTTTTCGATCCGACGCATAATAACGGAGATATTTTGAATTTTCAAAAATCCCCCCTCTAACCCCCCCCCTCCCACTGGTTCGATTTCAGCCATTAACGAACTTGATCTTCCTTTTTACATAAAACGATTAAATTCCGAGTTTGGTAAAGATCAAACAAAAATTGCGACCGCTAGAGCGTTAACAGACAAATATATATATATATATATAATTTTGAACGGACCTCATTTTCGTCATCTCCTGGGTAGGATCGATGGACATTTGATGAAATTTTTCGAAACTCGCATCATGATTACGACCTCAATAGCTGATTTCCCTTAAGGGAAATCTGCTAAAATACTTAAATTAAACATAATAAATATCATGTAAAACAGAGTAAACAGTAGAGTAAAAGAGTTCGTGTTACGTAAGGTAATTTCTTCGTGTTAGACAGGTTTTTCAAGGGGATTAAAAATAATTCGTGATATCGAGGATTTCGTGTTATCGAGGTTCGTGTTAGCGAGAGTCGACAACATTATTTGATATGTCTCTTGAATACTTACACATAGCTGTATAGGCGGTAGAAATACAATGTATCCGTCACGCAGGGGCTGCGTAAACTAAGCAGATTTCCCATATGCTGGAATCACACACTACAGATCTCATCTCACCATATATTTTCTATTTCCAAATCCAATGAGTAGAAGTGGACCGTAAATAAATTCTTTCTCTGGTAATTGATAGTGCCGCCACTTCCATGTTCATTATCTCATCAAGTAAAGATCTGTCGAAAACAAAATTGGGTATTTCAGATTGGAATAAAACTTTTCATTTTCCCTAAATGTTAAATTGCGATGACTTAAAGAGAACGGGACAGGGGTTACTGTAGGCTGAAATTTGAAAAATTAAAAATCTCGGCTAGTATTTAAGTTAGAGAAAAAGTTACAGAAAATTATATTTACAACAAGATTAGGTGTATCAAATATTTTTTGATCCGACTCATAGTTATGGGTCAAATATTTTGAATTTTCAATTTTACTCTCCCTATAAACCTCCTTCAGCCGTTAGCGAACCTGATATTTAGTTTTACAAGAAAAGCCTAACACGAGTAAGACCACGATCAAATAAAAAAAGTCCGTCACGCAGAGGCTGCGTAAACTAAGCAGATTTCCCCTGTGAAGTTTTACAATAGAGAAATCTGTATACTGGTAACACAATACCACCGTGATTAGATAACGAGAAATGTTTCAGTTAATTAAAATAAATACCCAACTGAAACGGCTTCTGAATCGTAAGAATAATTTATATTTTAATAACTCAAATTTTAGTAGTCCAAGAACTAAAGAAGGGGGGGGGATGAACAGAACGTATTTGCATAAATCTCACAAATTAAGGAGGGTAAGGTAAGGTTAGAAACACCGGGTTAGAAGAAGCTTCCGCCTGAGCCGAGAAATGACGAAGATGGCCGACGTAATCCGAATTATACCCGACCAAAGACTTCATAAAAATATCTCGGTTAATATTCAAGATATAGAATAAATGTATATAACAATATTTATAGTAAATTTAATTTGCAATAAGATTGGTTCTATACAATTTTTCGATTCGACGCATAATAACGGAGATATTTTGAATTTTCGAAAATCCCCCCCTAAGCCATTAACGAACTTGATCTGCCTTTTTACATAAAACGGTTAAATATCGAGTTTCGTAACGATCAAACAAAAATTGCGACCACTAGAGCGATAATAGACAAATATATATATATATATATATATATATATATATATATATATATATAAATATATATAAAATTTTGAACGGACCTCATTTTCGTCATCTCCTGGGTAGGATCGATGGACATTTGAAGAAAATTTTCGAAAATCGCGTCATGGGTACGACCTCAATAGCTGATTTCCCTTAAGGGAAATCTGCTAATATGAGCGCATATACTATATATATGTACTGCCTAAGGTACTCGGTTTTGCCTGGAAATCATTGTTGACTGAATAATGATGGTATTTTTATAGCAAATCTTCAATGTGTACAATTGCACTTCCCGTCTGGGCGTATTGTTCTTCAGTTAGGTAACTGTAAGGGACTTATAGAATATAAATTTTAGTTTTGATGAATAAATGATAATGAGTTCCTAATCAATCATTCTCGATTATTTGACACACCGTGGATAATTAATTAATGTTGTAATCATGGATAGCAATTAGTATAATTAAATATCATGTATAATCTAAATATCTCCTGTACTTAATTTAATTTTAATTAATTCTAGAATTTATTATAATTAAACATCATCTATAATCTAAATATCTAATGAGTAATTCCAATAACACCAACATTTCACAGGAAATAAGTTAACACAATTATTGTCTCCCTATAACTTCCGCTCCCGCTCCCGCTTGAGGATTATCAACGTTGTAATACGTAAATCATTTATTCAAAACACTAAACGATTCTCGAACGTTCTAAATATTTATTTATCTGGTGGAAATAAATTACAGTGGAAGCGCATAAATAATTTAATTTATATTCATTTTGAAGGGAAGAGAACGCATCTCTCCCTGCACAATAAATAACATTTTGAACAATCTTATTAACTTTAAATAGATATTATCTGTTGTCATAATGGCATTATCGTGTATCGTTTAATAATTATAGATAGTTCTTAGTTATTTCAATTACGTCAAAATATCGGAGGAAATAAGATAAAATACCTATACCAGAACTCTTCAATTCTTAGTCTAATTTCCCACAATTTCCGCTACCACACGACGTGCAAATTCAGCTTACCAGAGTTTTAGTAATATATTATAAAAATTAAATAATTAAAATTCTCTTGTTGTTTACATTTCTATTTTAAATTAATAACGATGTTATTTTCTAGGAAACATAAATAATAAATGAATCAATCTTAGAACTATCATTTAAGTTCTGAAACCATAACATCATTTGTGTTAATATGTCTATATTAAAAACACTTAATAAATACTAATAAAATTGTTGACTCCCACTATAGTTTTAGAGTATATCTTGTGTATACTTCGTTGTGCGGCAAAAAAATAATATAACAAATGTTACTCTAAATAACAAAATAAACAACTTTTGTTATGTGCATATTTGCCGAAAAACCAATAGGAAACGAAATATCACTATTTTAAATTTCAGGCCTTCCTTATAACCCCCTCCCCTGTTCGTTTCAGGGAATATTAATATAACCAAGAGTCTAATTTGGGATACTAGTAATACACGTACCAAATTTCATAAAATTCGTTCAAGTAGTTAGCACGTGAAAAGGTAACAAACAAACAGACACCAAAACCATAAATTGTTGATATCGTTTCAATTCCATGTGAAACGAAAAAGTATCGTGAAATTTAAAAAAAAAAAAAATTAATGTACACGACCGACGTTACAATTATATATATATATATATATATATATATATATATATATATATATATATATATATATATATATATATTCTTTAAAGATAGCATGGATAAGGAAATCCAGAGAAGACTCACTTGGTTGAAAAAAGTACTGGACTCTCAATTTTATATTGAAAAGCAAATACGAAATGCACCTTAAAAAACTAATCTTTGACAGCTGTGTGTTGCCAGTAGTTACCTACGGATCTCAGACTTGGTCCCTCACCAATGCTCAGGCTAACAAAGTGAGCGTCTGGCAACGTGCAGCTGAAAGAAGTGTGCTTCATATAAAGAAAAAGGATAAGGTGAGGTGCACGGAAATAAGAAGACAAACGAACTTCAGGGATGTCAACTTATTCATCCAAATGCTGAAATGGAAGTGGGCTGGACACTTAATGCGCTGCAGGGATAAGAGATGGTCACGAAGACTCACAGACTGGACCCCATATAACTGGAGAAGTAGTAGAGACAGCCAACAAGATGGAGAGATGTGTTCAAAAATACCGTCGGCCCCAACTGGGCAATGTTAGCCCGAGATAAAGAAAAATGGCACTCACTAATGCCGAACTCCACTTCCCAATAGAGTTGGTCACTTCGGGAAGTTAGACCGTACTCCCTTCGGGGAAGGCCTATAAAGAGTAAAACATAAGTAGTTTTATAAAATTTTAAAGTTTATAAGTAATATTGTTTATTAGTGTATTTGTATTTTGTACCTTATAATCATGTATATATTAATTTTGTTAACTATTACTTTCCACATTTCTCTTTATAATAAAGGCTAAATTCATTCATTCATATATATATCATTTTGGACGTACATCATTTTCGGTAGGATAGTTTGAAAGGTGTTTTTCAAAAATCACATCGTGAGTACAACCTCGTAAGGAAAATCTGCTAATGCTAGTTTAATATTGTGTTAAATCAGAAATATAGGCAACACCTATCTAGTTTTAACAACATTAAGAAAACAACAAGTTCTAAGAAGATTGATAGACCTAAATGTTATACTTGCCCAATAAAATGTAATACCTTTTTGCTATCTTATTTACATTATAAAACAGAACTGTCGTTCTAAATTCCGTTAGACTCTGACAAACAATATTAAGTACAGTATACTTTAAAATAGTTTATGGATATTATCTTTGCTTCAGTCCCAGATAGGAGTAAACCATAATTTATATGTTTTATGAGTATTAAGTGAGAGTATCTTTTTATCTTTAATGTTATCGCCATATTCAATTTTTAGGCCGTCACAATCTCATATTCAGTTCTTTATTGGTGTAGGAAACTCTATTCTCGTTGGTTTATGGTATCACCTCTTTCGCCAATACTTTACAAGTATACCGCCCTTAGAGTCTCAAATAAAACATGATTTCTCATTTTAAAACAAGCATTTTAGAAAAATAATATTTTAAATTGCGTCTGAAAATGTACTGAGAATAATTCCTGTCGTAATCATATAAAATATCATTTATTACCATTAAATATCGTCTATACATTTCCTGTTAGAAACTATTCCGAGTACAAGTTATCAAAGTTATATTCACAATATTATATACCTAATAGTAAATTTGACTTGAAAGTAATTCCAATAATGCCACCATTACATAGGAAATAAGTTAAAACAATTAACATTCCTCCTACAACTTTCCCCCTTGAGGGTTATCAACATTGTATTACTTAAATTATTTATTAAAAAAGATTAAACATTTCGAATGTTCTAATAATTTATATACCTGGAAATAAATAACAGCGGAAGTACTTAAATAATTTAAATGAACTTAATGTATTTGTTTGTATTGTATTCTCGTAATGATTGTTCCCAACTATTAGCAGGTTTCCCCTAAGGGAAATCAGCTATTGAGGTCGTACTCATGACACGATTTTCGAAAAACTTCTTCAAATGTCCATCGATCCTACCTAGTAGATGACGAAAATGAGGTCCGTTAAAACTGTATATATATATTTGTCTATTACCGCTCTAGCGGTTGCAATTTTGTTTGATCGTTACCAAACTCAATATTTAGTCGTTTTATGTAAAAAGAAAAATCAAATTCGTTAATGGCTGAAATCGGAAAAGGGGGAGGGTGGTTTAGAGAGGGAAAATATTGAAAATTCGAAATATCTCTGTTGCTCTAATTCGGGTCGAAAAAGTGTATGGAGTGACACTTATTGCTAATTAAATGTTCTGTAAGTATTCTCATACACATTTATTCCCAATCTTGAATATTAACCGAAATATTTGCATTTTTCAGCCTTCAGTAAACACCCACTTCTACTCGTGTTACAGAACCAATACTCTGTCATATAAATAAACCACATCATTCGAAGCTAAAATACAAATTATTGTTTTCCAGAGACCTTTATTATTACGTTCTGTTGACCACCCCTTCCCTTATTTTGTTCTTGGATTACGAAAATTTGAGTGATTGAGATAAAAATTATTCCGATTCATTATAAATTACAGTATAAGATATAGAACATAGTTTTCAATAAAATAAATACGTTATATCCTGATATGCTTCAGTTATTGTATTTCTTTCCGGTGAGCCGTTACCAGGCCTGTTTGTTTACATTTCAGACGCTTTCCGTCTGGAGGATTTTTATTATCGTTTGTATTTATTCACTTGATGTTGACTGTATTATTGTTACCATTATATAGATTTTTCTATTGTTAAACTTCACGAGGGAAATCTACTAAGTTTACGCAGCCCCTGCGTGACGGACTTTTTTTTCATTTGAAGGAATCTCAAAAAAATGTATATTAGACATTGCGATGCTGGATTGCAAAAGAAATACAAGCTATTTAATATCTCCATTCAGGGATAGAGTTAAAATTAATTACATTTGTCAAATAATTAATACTACTTTAATAGAATAGTAATGTAAAATAATTTTATGTTTTTTGATCGGATGGACAGAAAATTTAAGCTTTTGTTCACCTTTAGTTCACTTTCCATAATTGGAGAACTCTCTCAACTCTTTGAATGACTCAATAACTTCGTATGTTTTCTTATTCAGTTTAAAATTCCAAATACCTAGTTTCTTTAAACATATAACACTGGAATAGTAGACCTTACATTACGGAATTCCACTTCTAAATATTGACCATTGGTACATTATCAGTGCATAATGTGAAATTCGCCTAAGTAAGCAGTTTTGCAGGTGCAGAGAATATTCCGTGCAATGCTGTTTCTGAATCAGATTTGTCACACACCTGACGGACGGACAGTTCACTCGCACAAGAACGACACGCATTTGGCACATGCCCAATCCTCTTGGCCGTTCCCGTTATTTATTGACAAAACTTAAACTATTTCCTCTTTTATAAACTGAGTACGAATACTTTTGCCACTTAAGCTAAGAAAAAATTGTTTTACAATAGCGTTAATTACAGAATAAACTGAGGAATGAAGAATAAAGACATGTAAATCACCAAGTCAAACGTGAAATTCATTGTGGGAGGACTTTATTTTCATTCTTGAATTAGCCCTTCAGTGGTAACGTGAAAAGAAATGCCGCCTGTGGTAACGTTGGGTCCAAGAGACCCATGCCACAAAAAATCTTCAAAGTAGGAAATGGTTGTAAATAATTAAAAAAACTTGATGTAATTCATTAACTATTTTAATATGCTAAGTTCTGTTCTCAGAAGGAAAAATTAAAAAATAAACAAAAGATATGGAATTTATATAAATGCTTTATTTTGCAAATAGTATACTCAAACATTTAATTAATTAATTATCTTTATTACAATCAGGCCAGATCATATCTGCATGTTTTAGGTATATATACACATAACATTTGGAACAATAATATCTTATTTTGATGTCTTTGCAATAAGCACATCGCCCACGCATGTTTGGTTCAGGAGGCTGCAATTTCGGCGCTGTAGAGCCGCTATACTTTTGAGCAAGGGCCCGGTACTTTTAATACCTATTATTTAAAAATTACAATTTAACAATAGTATTACTGTAACTATCACTTTTGTTTGGTGGCTAACTGAGGATTATAAATGCAAATAAATATAATACTTACATGATACTCTTCTTCACTCTCCGAATCGTGATCAGAAACTTCACAATACTTAGGATCAGTATCCTCATCATCACTTGATAATAAAATTTCATTCAATGCCATTTCTTCTTCTAACATTTTATGAAGTTTAGTAACGCCTCCTTCTTTATTTAGATCGAAAATTTTCAGTTTTGATGATGAAGCCATTTTGAAAATAAGTCACCTTAGTGGTAACGTCGGGTCTGTGGGACCCTAGACACACTTCAATGGACGATTGCTGATAACTGATTGGGGGTAAACAATAAATGGAATCATGCCAGGTTTTGACTGGAGTTCTAAAGAGGCTATATGAGAGATTATAGCAATAAGACAATTTTTAATGGTGTAATTATGACGAAAAAGGAAATTATGGGTCTGTGGGACCCAACGTTATCACTGGAAGGTTAGGAAACACCATCTTATGACGTTCTACATTCATCGATTGACCCAGACTCCTACAATGAAAGGCCCATTATTGATATGAAAATATTTGCAAATTATAATTAAAGTCTTTACTGCTCCAGGCACTAATATGTGTTGATCAAGGGATCAACTTAGCCACGTGAGTTAAAGCGTTGCCCTTAATTTCACAAGGTAACTTAAAGATAACATATTTGCATTTCTCTTATTTAGAGCCCTATGTAAGAAAGATTCCAATTTAACACATTAGCGACATAGGCCACAAGTAAAAGCTGCAAGTGTGGAAATTGGGCTTCCTCAATACTGATGAAAACACTTGATGACCTCGACTAGGTTTTAATTCTTTTTTACAGAGATTGCTCATCTTTATTGCTCTCTATCAGTGAATTGTGGTCATCATTTTACATTTCTCAAATTACTAAAGCCAACTTCTATTTTCTTTCTCCGTAAAAAATGTTCTTTTCTTTATATAACCTGTTTTAGGATTTAAATATTAACCATAACTCAACCACTGGAGCTCAGGTTAGCCATGTGGGTTATAGCGTTGGGCTTAATCTCATATGGTAAACCTAGAGTGGGGGGCTCAGGTTAGCCATGTGAGTTATAGCGTTGGGCTTAATCTCAAATGGTAAACCTAGAGTGGCGAGTTCGATTCTCGCCTGGGCAAAGGAAATTATTTAGTGACGAAATTCATTAAATAACATCCTAAAATCCCACCCTGGCTAGAAAAGGGTGGTAACCTGTAGACAACCCGTCCCAATTAGCCTGAGTTGCAAAAAGTGGACGTTAATAAATAATAATAATAATAAACCTAGAGTGGCGAGGCCGATTCCCGCCTGGGCAATAAGAATTTATTTAGTGACGAACTCATTAAATCAAATTAAACTCATTAAATCAAATTCTTAGTCCAAGCTGGTCAGAAAAGGGCGGTAACCTGTAGATAAACCACCCGAATTAGACGAAGTTGCATAAAATATACGTTAATAAGTAATAATACTATACTATCTTGCAATAGGGAGACATTCAAAATACCTGATACAAATACCGACAATTTTTTCCTGGAGTTCACTAATGTGAATTGAAAATTATACTTTCTCCATGGGTATTCTTCATGAATTACGGTTAAGTTGGGGAAAATATAATTTAGCCTGTTTATAATGGTGGGATTAAAAATTTGTAATGGGCTTCCGAAGATTTCTTCATTACTCAAGAAAAAGGATTTCTAGACAACGTGTGATTTTTGTGATTGAATTTTGGAAAAAAGAAAAGAAAAGGACAATAATAGTTAACTACACGCTTGAAGAAAAGGTTTCTGATAATGAACTACGAAATGCATTTGTCTATGATGGACACTGTCTAGAATCTTCATTAGAGTCTTGCTTGCTGACCTATAAACATTATCATAATCAATTTTTGAATTCTATGAGCATGTTGTCTAGGAGAATCAAGACTTCCGCTCGCGTCCTCAGTTTATATTTGCTTATATTTAAAGGAATGCAATTTTCTTCAAGCATCTAACCTTCAACATTTTTAAGGATGTGGAATCCAGGTCAGTTTCTTGCCCAAGGTGACGCCTAAATTCATTGACGTTCAGAGGAGGAATTTTCAGAGTTATTTCTGGGCTTGAGTAACATTTTCTTTTTTTTTTTAAAGAAATGGATGCAGTTTTTTCTCTTGAAAAGGATATTCTGACTTCAATGACTAAGTTTCTAAGAAACAAATACTACTACCTTTTAAGGAGTTTTGTTAACGTTTAAATAGTAAAATATTAGTATCGAGTCTGCAGAAATGTTTTTTTTAATTATATGGCAGAAAGCCTAAATATTTCCATATATTCTACTATTCAGTTAATTCTTAATTAAATAAATGAGTTGTAAGTTAGGCCTAACAGCCTCGGCGATATTTAATTACACTTTTCTGAAAAGCACATCATTAGCAGTGATACGGAGTTTTGAACTTTTTGAAACAACTCACATCGTAGGCCGTGTCAAAATTAAGTATAATACATTTTTTTTTTAATGTCTTAAACGAAGTTAAATTTCGTCAATAAACGGGCGGTCAAAGAAACGTTTCGAATGACATTCGAGATTCATAATGGATACAAGATCACAACCAATCAAATTAAATTAAACAATACCCACCCTTATTGAAGCATTTTCATGGATTACGAATAAAGTCTTTACTACCTGGGAGTCAAAACTTATACAACTTACTTACTTAACTGATAGTTATAAATGTGAATAACGTTTTAGGATTGCCATCGCTATTTGTGAAACAATTTGTTCTTTTCATTTTTTCGATGAAATCAAATTTTATGAAAATATTGGTATATTATTTGAGTTCATTCTAAACCACCACTATCTGTTAAAAATTCGAATTCCCATTTAGTTTATATACCTTGGAATTGTGGACTCGCAAATATTAATCTCCACAGAAATCTTTTCAGCCGTTTTTGAGTGATTGTATAACAAACGGGCTAGCAAACAGACTGTATATTTCAAACTGCATTATTACTTCAAGACAGATATAGTCTTCCTGCATTAAATATTTATTTTAAACAACCGGTTTCACCACATCAGCGCAACTTAAGGTCTGAAGAAAAAAAATACCGAAAGCTATAATAATATTGCTAGAGAACGGGCAATTAACATAGCGCAGACAGTACGGCAAGGTTTTCAATATGGATACAATTTTTCTTAGACTGGTCTGAAAGTGAAAAGAAAATGATCACCGCCAAATTTTAATTGTAAATCAGATAAACATTAGGGTTTCATTTATATAGATATATTTGTTTTAGCATATTTCCGTTAAGGGAAATCAGCTCTTGTGGTCGTAATCATGACGCCAATTTCGAAAAACTTCCTCAAACGAACATTGATCCTTCCAAGGAGATGATAGAAAAATGAGGCCCGTTCAAATATATATATATATATATATATATATATATATATATATATATATATATATATATATATATATATATATATATATATATATATATATATATATATATATTTGTCTGTAGCGGTCGCAATTTTTGTTTGATCGTTACCAAACATCATATTTAACCGTTTTGTCTAAAACTAAAAGGGGGAAAATTCGAAAATTCTTAATATCTCCGTTATTATAATCGAATCAAAAAATTGTATGGAACCAGTCTTTATATTATTATAAATATCAGATATATTGATGTCATATTATCAATAAGCTGTTATCTTATGAAGCACTTTATTTGAAGCCTTAATATCAAATATTATTCTCATTGAACTTTTAGGTTTTGAAGTAAAGTCAAATACGTGGGGCTCGTGGAAAATCTGCTTAGTTTGGTAATTCCGATGCAAATAATTAAATGGTCAAAAATTCGCTTCATGGATACAACCATAATAGCTAATTGCGCTTAATGGAAATCCGTCAATTAAATGTGAGGTGTCATCAATGTTCATTAAAGCATTTTATTCGAAACCCCTGCGGTATTGGGTTGAGAATTACAGTTTTCAACAATTTGTCAGAAACTAACTCCTTTAGTAATTGAATTTCCATGTTTCAGTTGATGTTGTAAATAAGCTCTTGAGGATACCTCTATGGGGAAGAGGCCGCAGACCACAGAGCGAGCCTAATTAATGATTGTATGGGTGTCAATTTCGCCGTATGAAAGAGGTCAATGAGAGAGCAGTCATGTTCCAATGACCGCGGGGCCCACATGTAGGCCGCCAATGACGTCAATAGTCAGCGTTTGTGCTCACTGGAGCACATAAGGGCACTTATGATCTTGCTACTAATTCGGAAAATAAGTTCAGTTGGTTTGTTGTGCCTCCCAGCTGGACTGGAAGCTTTGGGACTAACAGTCAGAAGGTTGCCTGTAAATGTTGATAAGATACATTTCTCATCCAATTAGGGCGCGTTCATTGGAGCAGATTTTCCGTATTGATTTGGGAAGGTGGAGTGGCTTCGAAGTAGCTGCGTAAACTAAGCGCATTTCCAAGTGCTGATACACTATTTGTCATCTCACCTTATACTATTATTATGGGAGGCTTATTCCCAGTGATAAACTGGAGTAAAATCCATATCTATTATTATTATGGGGAGGTTTATACTCAGTGAAAACTGGAGTAAAATCCATATAGGGGGAAAAGCCAACCGATATGGAGTTTGTGAATGTGACATGTTATGGGGAATTTAAAAATTTTCGCACGATTCTAGCAGTATCAAGAAGTACCCCTTGCTGTGCTTCTTTTATAATTGCTGTTGGCAGATTCAAGTTCTTGGTGCCTGCTATCGTTGTTTTTGGCACTAGTCCATTTGAACTTACTATAATAGGCGTAACTATGGCAGATTTCAGTTTGTATACCTCTTTGAGCTCGATAGCCAATTCTTGATATTTTCTTAACTTTTCGGCATGGGATTTTCGAATATTCTCATCATTGGGCACTGCAATGTCAATAATAATCTTGTCAATAATGAGATAATTATTATTATTATTATTTATTAACGTCCACTTTTTGCAACTCAGGCTAATTGGGACGGGTTATCTACAGGCTACCACCCTTTTCTAGCCAGGGTGGGATTTTAGGATGGTATTTAACGAATTTCGTCACTAAATAATTTTCTTCGACCAGGCGAGAATCGAACTCTCCACTCTAGGTTTGCTATGTGAGATAAAGCTCAACGCTTTAACTCGCATGGCTAACCTGAGCCCCTCACCTTATACTCTACATTTATATACATAAAAATGAATGTTTGTTTGTATGTCCTTTATAGAATCGTAAACGGGTTAATCGAATTTTATGAAACTTGGTACGTATATTACTACTAAAACAGGTTAGGTTTTTCGCTATATTTTCTCTGAGACGAACAGGAGTGGGAGTTATAGGGTAGGTCTATAATAGTACAATGCTTCGCGCATAAAGATCAACGAAAGCAAATCTCACCATATCACTTTTTCCCTCCGGCGAAGTTCCTGTCCTCCTGTTCATTTCAACAACATTCCTTTACCACCAGCAGTTTGTGTGCGCTACTTTGGACTACATTTGGACACCAGACTTACTTGGAAATCCCACACAATTATTAAAAGACAGGAACCAAACAGACGATTCGGACAACTTTACGGACTGCTAAATAGAAGAACTCGCTTGTCTAGCGAAAACAAACTAACAATATACAAGCTACTACTAAAACCTATATGGACATACGGAATAGAAGTGTGGGGTACAGCAAAACCATCGATCATCAGACGCATCCAGACTTTCCAATCCAAAGTCCTGCGTATCTTCGTAGATGCTACATATTATGTTACAAACCACACCCTCCATAAAGATCTTAACATCTAATTTGTAAAGGACCTAATTCCCTTAAGATTCAGAAAATTCCACAACAGGCTATCCAATCATCCTAATCCAGAAGTCCCCTGAATTCCCCTCCACGGCGCCTCAAGAGACAATGGTCCAGAGATGTCCTATAGAAGTGTAAAGTGAAGTGATAGCAGTGGCTATTTTCTTATCAAGTGCCATTCCTCCTTAGCACTTGACTTCCTTGCAGGCAGGGAGAGGCTGCTCCTCTCATTGTGGTGAAGGGGTGTGGCTACTGTCAAGAGTGATGGAGGAACTATTGTATTGTACATATCGCACATAACCAAATGCATTTAAATGCAGGCTGTAATAAAGTCAATAAAATAAAATCTAATCAAAAAAAAAATAAGGTAGGTCTGAAATTAAAAATAGCAATATTTCGTTTCTTATTGTTTTTTTGGCAATTATGCACAAAACAAAAGTTGTTTATTTTGTTATTTAAAGTATCTTTGGGTATATGGACTTTTTCCAAATAACGAACTATAAATGAGGTATACACGAAAAACTATAGAAGGGAGTCAACAATGTTATGGGACTCGAAGGACTAAATCGAAATCAACGAAACTCCGTATTTTTGACAATGATAATATGATAATCTATGATTATGTTATATATAAAAAAAGATACATGCGCAGGAAACGGGTAATATAAAAATATTGCGTTTTTTTGTAGAATTATTATTATTATTATTTATTAACGTCCACTTTTTGCAACTTAGGCTAATCGGGACGAGCTATCTACAGTTATCTGTAGAATTAAGCACATAACAAATACTTTTATTATTAACATATCCCCAGCACTCCGGACTCGGGTGGAAATCCTAAGCATTGAGACTGGAAAATGTAAAAATATTATACAAAGTAAATCCCTCCCCAAAAAATACCATCACCACTCATCCTCAAATGATGATTAGCCGTGCGAAGCCGGGTACCTTAGCTAGTTCCTACTAAAAATCCGATGAGTAGAAGTGAGGGTTTAATGAAGGCTGTAAACAAGGAAGGATGGCTAAATATTTGTGTTACGAAAAAAATGAGTGACTCAATAATCGTTGAGCAGGAATGATATAACAAGATTGGCACACATTTTTCGATCCGACACAAAATAGCTGAGATATTTTGAATTAATAGCCACTAGCTCTAACCCCACCCTCCTATTACTGGTCTTATTTCAGCCATTGTCGAGTACGACCTTCAATATAGAATGAAAGGGTTATATATAACCGAGTCAAGAAATATAATCTTAATCGATTTCGAACACATGTACATTTACATGTATCTCATCTATTATTTATTTATTAACGTCCACTTTTTGCAACTTAGGCTAATCGGGACGGGTTATCTACAGGTTACCACCCTTTTCTAGCCAGGGTGGGATTTTAGGACGTTATTTAATGAATTTCGTCACTAAATAATTTCCTTTGCTCAGGCGAGAATGGAACTCGCCACTCTAGGTTTACCATGTGAGATAAAAGTCAACGCTTTAACTCGCATGGCCAACCTGAGCCCCGTTCTCATCTATTAAAGATCTGTTGAAAACAATACTTGGTATTAAAGCTTGAGAGTTATCACGATGCATTCGCTTATTGAAAAAGTAAAATGTTAGTATGTGGGATTTAATTGAACGTTCAAAATTAAAAAAAGTTAAGTTGAAATCTCGGCTCATATTCATGATAGCGTGGAGGTTATATGACTACACATTTACAGAATATTACATTTATAATATGATACCTTACATACAATTTTTCAATCCGACTAGCAGTAACGGAGATATTTATAATGGTCGATATTCTGCCCTTTTCCCTTGTCCGATTTCAGCCATTATTGCTCTTGATATTTAATTTTACATGAACGCATTTTACATAAAACATCGAGTTTGGTATTGATTCAAAAAAAAAAAAGTCCGTCACGCAGGGGCTGCGTAAACTAAGCAGATTTCCCATGTGAAGTTTTACAGTCGAGAAATCTGCATAGGGGTAACACAATACCACCGTGATTAAATACAAAAGGTAATGAGAAATCTTTCAGTTAATTAATATAAATTCCCAACTGAAACGGCTTCTGAATTGTAAGAATAATTTATATTCTAATAGCTCCAATTTTAGTAGTCCAAGAACTAAAGAAGGGGGGGGGGGGGGGGGGGGCGGGCGGATGAACAGACGTATTTGCATAAATCTCACAAAGTAACGAAGGTAAGGTAAGGTTATAAAACGGACAGGTAAGGTTTAGAAGAAGCTTCCACCTTAGCCGAAGTACTGGCGGAAATGGCCGAACTATACCCACCGCCACCACGACATCATAAAAACGCAAATATCTCAGGAATATTCAAGATAGAGAATAAATGTATATAACAATATTTATAGTCAATTTAATTAGCAATAAGATTGATTCCTTGTACAATTTTTTTATCCTACGTATAGTAACGAAGATATTTCGAATTTTCGAAAATCCTCCCCAATAACCCCCCCCCCCCTCCCACTGGTCCGATTTCAGCCGTTAACGAACTTGATCTTTCTTTGTACATAAAACGATTAAATATCGAGTTTAGTACAGATCAAAACAAAAAAATTGCGACCGCTAGAGCGGTAACAGACAAATATATATATATATATATATATATATATATTATATATAAATATATATATATATATATACAGTTTTGAACGGACTTCATTTTCGCCATCTACTAGGTAGGATCGATGGACATTTGAAGAAAAATTTCGAAAATTCCGTCATGAATATAACTTCAATAGCTGATTTCACTTAAAGGAAATCTGCTAAAATGCGTCAACAAGTGCGTTAAGAAACATATAATTTTCAACGGACCTCAATTTTGTCTTCTCTTGGGTAGAGTATCAAAGGACCTTTGAAGTAATTTTTCCACAATCATATAATGAGTACAACCTCAAAAACTGATTTGAAATTATTTATTAATCAACTAAGGCTAATTGAGACAGGTTATTTACAGGTCACCACCCTTTTCTAGCCAGGGTGGGAACTAAGGATTTTATTTAATAAATTCCGCCACTAAATAAATTCCTTAGCCCAGGCGGGAATCGAACTTTCTACTCTAGGTTTACCATGTGAGATTAAGGTCAACGCTTAAACTACACATTTATAGAACATTGCATTTAATCCTTAGCCCTAACCTGGCTAGAAAAGGGTGGTTACTTGTAGATAACCCGTCCCGATTAGCATTAGTTGCAAAAAGTGGACGTTAATAAATAATTTAAATTTACAACATGATTGATAGTATACAATTTTTTTATTCGACTCGTAGTAACGGAAACATTTATAATTTTCGATTTTCCTCCCCACTTCCTGGTCCGATTTCTGCCGTTTTAGAACTTGATCTTTAGTTTCACATAAACTCTTAAATATCGAGTTCGGTAATGATAAAAGGAAAATTGCAACCACCAGAGCGTTAAGAGACATATCATTTTCAACGGACCTCATTTCCAGGATCAATGGACCTTTGAAGAAATTCTTCCAAAATCACACGCGATGAGTACAACCTCAATAGATGATTTCCCTTGAGGAAAATCTGTTAAAAAGAGATCGTAATTTGTATTTTTATTTTATAAAAATGGTATAAATGTCTTTTTTTTTCAATCTAGATCGCTGGGGAAAAGCCAAAAAATGTTAGTTTCCCGAGTGTCTGCCCCAGCGGTCTTCTCTTCTCTCTCAACGTGAATTTCAATGGCTTTTATCCCAATTTCAAACCTCGATTCCCCGAAATAAAAGACCTAAAAAACTAGTCAAATAGTAGCCTGATGGAGTCAGCCAATGAGCTATTGCAAATTCAGAAGGAGGAGTCACAACCGCTGGGGAAGGCAGCCGAAAAAAAATCAAATCAAATGGCTGATACATTTGAAAGTATCAACGTAATTATGGTATAGATTTTTAGGTGCAGATTTGATATAGGTTATTGATTTTCTTTTCCTTCTTTTTCATTTTTTACATCATATTATTGGGGAGGTGTTGATCGCCCTCCCCCAAGCCTAGTCTTATGGCTAGATTTCTCTTGATGACCATAAGAACCCTAGTACCTTTGATCCTATTTCACTTCCTGGAAGCTTTTATAACATCCTAGTGGGCAAATATAAAAAAATAAATAAATGTCTCTTGGGTGAAAGTGTCTTTTTGTCGACGAATTTTGTCCTTTCGATTGATATGTACGACTGATATTATCATATATTTGACTCATAGACCACACAAAACGATATGAGAACCTGTTTCCCAGTGCTTCCTGCCGCAATCTCAACTTTTGAACAACGACGACCCTGAGACGGAAAATTCTCTATAACTCAAGAGTCCTGAGATATTGATTTCATTGGTCTTGGTGCATTTATGACCCCAAGAACGATATAGTGATGACATTGTTCTCATTGAAATTGTAGAGCATCCTTACAAGCACATTCAATTCGTTACTGCTCTAAGAACATGAAGAAATGGATACTTCCCAAGAAGATTGATAAATGGAATAGTGATTGGTACTGATGGAAAGTGGGAAATCATCTCATGAGACCAAATTTTGATAGGCCAATTACTCTTTAACGCACTCTCTAAAATACTGGAAAAATTTCTATTGACCCAATTGCTTCGTTATCTTGAACAACAGGATAACATCTCATCAAATTGCTTTGTCTATAAAGATTACTCACTCAAGTTCTGGCGACTTCAGAAATAACAAAACGGTTCAAAGCAAATGACTATATTGTAGCAGACTGTCAGGACGTGTCATGGCCATTTGACACTATCTGTCATAAATAACATTTCTTTTTGGTTACTGGTTTGAGCATTGGTTTCATGTCAGAGGTCCCAGAAATGATTAGAGAAGGGATCTCAACCTCTTTGATCACAAATGACAATAATCATCTCATTTAATAAGGCAACTACCAGGCAACTGAGTGTATGTTCCAGTAGTATAAGTCTTCCATTCCCATCTTAAGCCTCAAGGATAGAATAGGGTGAGAGGGGTTGTGGCCTGACGGCTAGGTACCCTTTCATTCACTATCCGTCATCTTGTGACCTACACAATGTCATAAATTCCTTCTATTAAGCTTTTGAGAACAAGTCGGCCTTTCTAAAAAGTTTCTTTGGAATTCTACTCAAATTCGATAGGGACAGTTTTAGCAGATTTCCCTTTGCGAATTTGTACACATGAAACGTTACCCGTTTTACTTTTATGTTTCAGGTCATTTAAGAGCTACCGCCAAAATTTATATTCTTGTCTTCCACTCGCACGTTTATTATTACTCTTTCACTTAAGCGACTCTGAGGATTTCAGCCTGCATTTAAAAGGTAACCACCTCAAGGCACAGCATATACTACATGAGATTCTATTTGTCAATTAGGAATGATGGTTCAATATGTTGTAAATATATATGTTCGTTCATATTATCGTTAATATCGGTTCAATTGAAGGACAAATAGTGATTAAAAAAATATTTTGGTCTAAAAAGTTTGATTAAATTTATTAATTTTAATTTTTCCATCTATTAATTAATCCATCTTCCAGTACCAAGTGAAAATGACTATAGTACCAAAATGGACTATTTTATACTGTACTCATAATGACAAGACTGGGGGTTTCAATTAATTTTTCAAGGTACATGCTTGTACTGCATGTATTGAGCTTCTAACACTCTATACTGGAAATCCACAAGGTGAAATGTTAAGCAATGTACTTTTCACCTTATTTTGCTCCAATATGCCTCATGCGATACATGCTGAATTTACCATTCTTGCATACAAGAGTAAGTAACGTTCGAGGTGGAAGTGTTTGGAAACCTTCTGGGTGCATTTGATTGACTGTCATCTTGGCCTCCCTCCCAGTCAGATAAAAATCGTTTTTACTCTCAAAAGTAATGAACTTTCAAATCTTAAAAACCATGGCCACCAATATTTAGTACATTTCCCTTGAGGCAAATCAGCTATTGAGGTTTTTCAAAGCTGAAAAATGTCTTCAAATGTCCAGGAGATGGCGAAAATAAGGTCCGTTCAAAACTATATATATATATATATATATATATATATATATATATATATATCTGTTAAGTCTCTAGCGGGCGCAATTTTTGTTTGTTCGTTACCAAACTCGTTATTTGATCGTTTTATCCAAAAAGAAAGATGATGTTCATTAATGGCCGAAATCGGACCAGAGGAAGGGATAATTTTTTTTTGAAATTCACAATATCTCCGTTATTTAATGTTCTACACATATTTTCTGAATCATGAATAGTAACCAAATCATATGGATCATAAATTGATACAGAACCAATCTTATTAAACTTTTGATTTTCTGCAATTGTTGTTCTAGGCATATTTTTATAACTCAAGTATTAAACGAGTTATTTCTACGTTCAATCACCCCCTCTCTTCGACTCAACGGTTTTTTTTTACATATAAATAGAGAATACATGGTCAGATGAGATCACAATAGTTTTATACCAGCACTTGGGAAATCTGCTTAGTTTAAGAGCTCCTGCGTGACGTATTTTTTTAAAAACCGAAACGGACCTAGGCTTGCGATTTTCTTGATTTTTATTTTCTCACTTCTTTTTACTCTTGCCACGTCTATCTTAGCACTGGTAACAGCAAAGACGTCAGGCTAATGGTTTTCTGAAATAGGATAATAAGAATGGCTTCAAATGCGCCTTGGTTCTTTACAAATGAACAAATTCGCAAGGGGCTTGGCGCTGAAGAAATTGAAATCCAGATTAGATCTTTTGTACGAAGACATTACAGTCGTCTGTGCTTTTATAAAGCAGCTGCCAACTTTGGAATTGGACAACCAACGCCAGGCTGACACCTGAAGCCCAAATCTATTAAGATCAGCTTTCATAAGAAAAGAGCTAATTTTCTTTAAAATCGTTTATTGGGTTTCTTACTTAATTGATTTTCACTAATAAAAATCAGAACCCTTATTGTGTTACTCCCTTGAGGAGAGGGAGATTTGTAGACTATTTCTTTTTTATTTTATTAAAAACAATTATATGTATTATATATATTTTTTTCTGAAATCGTTGAATAATGGTAACATTACTAAACTGAAATGAGTGAAGAAAGTAAAATATTTTGCAATAGAGTGAAGAAAGTAATCACTTTCTTCACAAGTGAAGAAAGTGAATTGCCTTCTTAATTAGTAATAAGTATAAATTAAAAAATACTTTAAAGTTGGAAATTAAATGCTTTTAAATGTTTCTTAACATTGTAAGAATTTATTTTAACAAAATAAATTGAAATGTGAATGAATTATTGGAGGAAATAATCAATATATTTTAAAATTTAAATATAATAATAATTACCTTCCTTGTTTATAACCTGCATCAACCGCTACCTTCCACTTCTCATATTACAGCCTGCCAGAATTCCGATTCATTCACCATTTGCGCAAAAATTAATGACCGAAATAATTCAAACGCACCCAACATAAAAATAGGGAAAAAATGTAATGTAACTATAAATATATATAATAAATAAAATGTTAAAATAAATTAATACTAGTTGTTTTATAACTATGCTTATAACCTTTCACAACCAAGATTATAACCTACCAACAACATACCATAATATTCACAACATCCTAATTTTGTTCATATTCTGGTTAGATCTGATCATGTATTACACGATTACAGAAAAAAATTAATATTACACTCGTGACGAAAGTAGAATTTACAACTCTCGTGAAATTACCACGCTCGCTTCGCTCGTGTGGGTAAACGTTTCACTCGAGTTGTAAAATGATCTACTTTCGTCACTTGTATAATAAATAACTATTATCCGACAGTTAGCATTGTATTTTGCTGATAAATGTATTATAAATATCTTTTTCACTATACAGCTTCAAAACAATTATGAATGTGGTGTGGAGCACCGAAAGCTCCATTTTTGGAGTAAAAATAAATAAAGGTGGCTCCATAATTAGGTTTTTCATTATAATCAATAAGGAAGCAGCATGCTATCGAATATTAAAATAAGTTCGAAAGGAAAGGTAATGATAAAAATATGAAATAAATATTTTAAGCAAAGCAAAAATAATTAGAACTTAAAAATATTATATTAAAATATTATTTGAGCAGATGGAAACACAAAAGTAAATAAATAAAAATAAATAAATGCTTAATGATGAAATGTAAAATCCATAGTAAAATTTTAACCTTCCAGAAGTCGCGCCTTGAGCAAAATACTCACACCTCGAAAAAAAAGTTTCATCTATTATTATATGTCTTTGGTGATAGTGCTACTCTCTAGCTACACCTTGTAACCTTCTCTTACCACCCTCGTCGACTCCCAATCATTAGTATATGCTGACTGTCGCCAGGACAAAATTAATCAGCCGGAGTAAGTTAAGCATGAGTGTTTTTCTCACAGTGCGAGTTCTGGCGGAGTTTTATTGGTTTATTGTGAGTGTTTTTCTCATCAAGCGAGTTCTGGTGGAACGTTTATCTTTTTTTAATACGAGAGTTGTTCTCATCAAACGAATTCTGGTGGAACGTTTATCTTTTTTTAATACGAGAGTTGTTCTCATCAAGCGAGTTCTTGTGGAACGTTTATCTTTTTTTAATACAAGAGTTGTTCTCATAAAGCGAGTTCTGGTGGAACGTTTATCTTTTTTTAATACGAGAGTTGTTCTCATCAAGCGAGTTCTGGTGGAACGTTTATCTTTTTTTAATACGAGAGTTGTTCTCATCAAGCGAGTTCTTGTGGAACGTTTATCTTTTTTTAATACGAGAGTTGTTCTCATAAAGCGAGTTCTGGTGGAACGTTTATCTTTTTTTAATACGAGAGTTGTTCTCATCAAGCGAGTTCTGGTGGAACGTTTATCTTTTTTTAATACGAGAGTTGTTCTCATCAAGCGAGTTCTGGTGGAACGTTTATCTTTTTTTAATACGAGAGTTGTTCTCATCAAGCGAGTTCTGGTGGAACGTTTATCTTTTTTTAATACGAGAGTTGTTCTCATCAAGCGAGTTCTGGTGGAACGTTTATCTTTTTTTAATACGAGAGTTGTTCTCATCAAGCGAGTTCTGGTGGAACGTTTATCTTTTTTTAATACGAGAGTTGTTCTCATCAAGCGAGTTCTTGTGGAACGTTTATCTTTTTTTAATACGAGAGTTGTTCTCATAAAGCGAGTTCTGGTGGAACGCTTATCTTTTTTTAATACGAGAGTTGTTCTCATCAATCGAATTCTGGTGGAACGTTTATCTTTTTTTAATACGAGAGTTGTTCTCATCAAGCGAGTTCTTGTGGAACGTTTATCTTTTTTTAATACAAGAGTTGTTCTCATAAAGCGAGTTCTGGTGGAACGTTTATCTTTTTTTAATACGAGAGTTGTTCTCATCAAGCGAGTTCTGGTGGAACGTTTATCTTTTTTTAATACGAGAGTTGTTCTCATCAAGCGAGTTCTTGTGGAACGTTTATCTTTTTTTAATACGAGAGTTGTTCTCATAAAGCGAGTTCTGGTGGAACGTTTATCTTTTTTTAATACGAGAGTTGTTCTCATCAAGCGAGTTCTGGTGGAACGTTTATCTTTTTTTAATACGAGAGTTGTTCTCATCAAGCGAGTTCTGGTGGAACGTTTATCTTTATTAATACGAGAGTTGTTCTCATCAAGCGAGTGATTTACCAAAAACTGTTTTTTTGGTTCTTTGGAACTTATCAAACATCTCCTGATCAACTGTTCACAGATGACCAACATGCCTCTTTTAGAAAGAAACAAAATGAAACAACGACATGTTCTGGTTCTACGAGTAGTACTCCTTCGCAGTTTTGTAACTATCGTCCAAGGAGAAAAAACAAAAAGTCAAAAAAGAGTTGCCGAATATGTAGAAAAACAGTTTGTAATGAACATTCCTTTGTTGTTGTCATTTTGTGGAGAACAAAACTTTAATTAGTTAGGTAACTTTTTAAGTAGCTTGACATAATGTTTCTTCTAAACAGGATACCTGTACGATAAATTTCCAATAATATTATTATTTTATATTAGTATTTAATGTTTATAATAAATAAACATTTTTTTTTATTGAAAATACTTCATTTACCAACTTTTTTTGAGGGAAATAGGTGGTGTGAGTAAAATACTCATGCGCGATTTCTCAGGCCACTCATTTTGACGCGAGTTCTGGAGGGTTAAATAAAATTAGGTATGAGTAAAATTCACAACATCTCGTCAGCTAAAAAAAAATAGACTGCATCACGTAATTGAGTTATTAATTGGCATTAAATCAATCAATATAGGTCGCATAACAGATATTGTTTTTCATTGTTTGGATAATTGGGTGAGGTCGGTTTATTTTATGCATTATAAATCATGGTGTACCATTATGTAGACACATACATTTTACAAGGTTTTCTGAGTCAGTAACAACTTTGTCTCTCGTTTTCACCTCAGTTGACATTCATTGTAAACAAACATGGTTCTAATGAATGTGTTTGAATGTCTGTCCAACGTTACGTTGACAGTGACGTATTGTCAAGCATTTGTTTTAATTAACGATTAACTTGTGACTGGTGAGTGTGTTGTGGTGGAGTGTTTTATTGCACGTGTTTGAATATTGGATTTTCATTGTCTGTAGCTTTAATTTTGTTCGGTTCAACTGACTCTTGCTGTCAATAATTTTTATCTCGTATGTTATAATTAGTCTTTAATATTAAATAAATGAATAGTATTTGTAAATAGATTTCTCCATCTATTTCTACCAATTATTTTCAACACATATTAATGCTAAAAAACTTGTAAAACTTGCTTCATTTTGATTTTCTATAAATATGCTCTGGAATTGACAAAAGTACTTCATTTTGTAATGAATTGTAATGAAATTATATTAGTACGGACATCAAAAATTTCGCTAATAAAAGCACTACAGCAAACCCTAACTTTTATACTGTATGTTTTCCCCTTCCTTTCATTTATCAAATAATGGAAATTAAATAAATTAAGACAATTTTACGCCTCCAAACTTATGAATACAATACACCAAGAGTATGAGTAACCATTTTCAGTATTTTTATAATATATTAAAGAAACATTGCTTGAATCACCAGGACAATACCTTTGAAGCTAGATCTGTTTATGAAGAATAAAGTAGAAGAGACCTAATGTTTTGGCCGTTTAAAATAAAAAAAAAAAAAATAAAATAAAAAAAAAAAAAAAAAAAAATAAAAAAAAAACATTTTCCTTATATTCCTGTTTTTGAGCTGTTTCAGTGACCATTTTATTTTAGAGCTGCCAAAAATGTACATAACCTAGAGTGGCGGGTTCGATTGCCGCCCTGGGCAGTAGACATTTATTTAGTGACGGACTCATTAAATAAACTCCTTAGGCCCAACCTGGCTAGAAAAGGGTGGTTACCTGTAGATAACCCATCCCGATTAGCCATAGCAGCATAAAGTGGACGTAAATAATAATAAACAAAAATGAACTTTAGGAAGATGACGTTCCTGTTTTATATACATATATATATATATATATATATATATATATATATATATATATACATATATATGTATATGTATATATATTAAAAAATAACAATAACAATGAATGTTCCATTTCACAATGAATGTTAAGAGTTTATTGGTGCATAAACTGTTTGTTAGATTTTGACAGATATAGATTATCAGGTATATACAAATAAATAGCTAGATTGAAAGATATAGATTAAAAGATATATACAAATATATTGATTCCTAGATGGTTAGATTAACAGATATAGATAAACAGGTTAACACAAATAAATTGGTTGATTGATAGATTGACAGATGTAACTAGATTAACAGATTTATAAAAATATATAGTTACATTGATATATTGAAAGATATAGATAGAAATATGTATCAGATATATAGCTAATTAAAAAATTTATAAATAATGATAAACAAATATACAGAAATATATAGCTAGATTGTTATTTTGACAGATATAGATTAGCAGGTATATACTAATAAATAGCTAGATTGAAAGATATAGATTAAAAGATATATACAAATATATTGATTGCTAGATGGTTAGATTAACAGATATAGATAAACAGGTTTACACAAATAAATTCCTTGATTGATAGATTGACAGATTTATAAAAATATATAGTTACATCGATATATTGAAAGATATAGATAGACATATATATCAAATATATAGCTAATTAACAAATTTATAAATAATGATAAACAAATGTATAGTTATATTGTTATTTTGACAGATATAGATTAACCGGTATATACAAATAAATAGCTAGATTGAAAGATATAGATTAAGAGATATATAAAAATATATTGATTGCTAGAAAACTCACGTTTACAATACAAACTGATATACCAAAAAAAAAAATTCTTATAAATATGATAAATAAAAACTTTATATCATGTAAGTCTTTATGAATTCAGATGCATTGTGCGGATTTTGTTGTTACCATTCGACCAATTAACGGCCCCCTAACTCCATCAAATTGCATGCATTAATATACGTAACTTAATGAATGATTTTAACATGGATTGGAAGATAAAAGGAAAATAGCGAAAGGCCTAATTGGAGGGTGCACGTCAAACGCGAAGTGGAAAATTAGCGTCCCCGCGTTACGGACTTTGTAATTTGACTTTCATTACAAAGGTTCATTTAGTGCGGATGTTTTATGCAGGGAATTGAAGGACAATCGATTTATGGATAAATTGTGCTACTTCAGTCCTTTAAAAGTTTTATTGCAAAGCCTTTAGTCGCTTCCAGTCCATCATAATACGATTCCCAAACATAGCAGTATAACGACAAAGAGAAACAACGATAATAGAATTTCAATATTGAACTGCTAAAATTTAAAAAGTCCGTCACGCAGGGGCTGAACTAAGCAGATTTCCCTGGTGAAGTTTAACAATAGATAAATCTACATACTGGTATCACAACAGAACCGTGAATAAATACAAGCTGTAATAAGAGATCTTTCCCTTCCCATCTGAAATGTAAACAAAGACCTGTTTGTTTACCTCTCAACTGGAAAGAAAAACAATTACTGAAATATATCAGAATATAATATATAAACTTAATTGAAAACTATTTCCTACTTATACTACAGTAAATTATAATGAATCAGAATAAATTGTATCTCAATCAATCAAATTTTAGTAGTCCAAGAACTTAAAACGGCGGGGGCACCAGAATATATTTGCAGGTATCTGGTATAATAAAGGTATCTTGAAAACAATATTTGGTATTTCAGCTTCGAATAATGTGGTTTATTGTATAACAGAGTAATATTCAAGACAGTCCATAAATGTATATAACTATAAGTATAGTACATTTTAATTACAATAAGATTGGTTCTATTCAATTTTTTGATCCGACGTACAACGGAGATATTTCGAATTTTCAAAATCTTCCCCTCTGACCCCTACCCTCCCACTCGTCCGATTTCAGCCATTCAGCCATGATCTTTCTTCTTACATAAAACGGTTAAATATCGAGTTTGATACCGATCAACCATAACTTGTGGCCGCTAGAGCGTCAACAGTCAAATATATATATACATACACTCGTACATAATTTTAAACGGACCTCATTTTCGTGTTGGATCAATGGTTATTTCAATAAATTTTTCGAAAATCGCGCCATGAGTACGAGCTCAATAGCTGATTTTCCCTAAGGGAAATCTGCTAAAATGGCCTCAAAAAACCGAAGATAAAATATATTCCTGTTTTATAACTCCTGGCAAGAAGTTGTATTAAGTTAAGTATTCAAGATAGCATAAGACAATGCTGCGCCTGCTAAAAAATAACTTGTTTTTGTATTATAATTATATCTTCTTAATTTTTCTAGAATGTGTTAGAGAATATAAGTATATCCTTTTTAGTCTGGACAATAATGACCAAAGCAGTGGATTGCAATAAATCTACACCATTACAATACAAAGCAGTAAATGAAATAATGCAATAAGAACAATTTAAAATTTGGAAATGTCCTTAAAAAAATACCTCTATAACGTTTATCCTTGAAACCTAAAATGCTCATATTTCCCTGGACTTTGAGTAGATAATAAAACCTTTTTAATAGATAAAGGCAGTAAGCCAGTTTTCAAAATCTCTTATATGAATAACTTCATGAACTTGGTTTTGTCTTTTATACAAGTTTAAAAATTTAAAATGTTCTAATTTTCAGAATAAAATATACTTATGGAAACATTATGCAACTTAGACGAATTTCCATTCATTACATTAATTTATTTAATGTCTTGATGGCGACCGGAGAAACTGGGAGGGAAGGGACGTTAGAAAAGAAATCATTTAAATTATTCCTAGGAAATGTTAAGAATTTTGATGTGATTGAATAGATAAGTGCCCGGAAAGCCCTAATGTCTATAGAATACTAAGAAAACAACTAAAATAGTATAACCAAACATCATGAGTTTGAGGAAGAAATGACGTGAGCTAAGGTTCAGAGCCTTTGTGAATTAAGGAAAGGGATGAATATGAATTGGCTGCGAGATGCGGGTTAGGCATCGTGTAAAAAGATGCAAATCCCTCACAGAGTATTTATTGAAGCTATAAGAAATTATCTCTGTAATGAAGGACAATAAAATCTCTTGAGACACTGTGAAAGCTGTTCATTCAGGTCAACCTAAATCAATCTAAAGAAAAGACCTATGTAATGACCGACAATACATTCTTTACACTGTGAGGGCTCTTCCTGCAGAACAACCTAAACCAATGTAAAGAAAAGACCAATGTAATGACCGACAATACACTCAAAGACAATGTGAGAGCTATTCATTCAGATCAACCTAAATCAAAGTAAAGAAAAGACCTATGTAATGATCGACAATACATTCTTGACACTGTGAGAGCTATTCCTGTAGATCAGCCTAAATCAATATAAAGAAAATATCTCTGTAATACACCACAATACATTCCTTACACTGTGAGAGCTATTCCTGTAGATCAACCTAAATCAATATAAAGAAAAGGCCTATGTAATGACCGACAATACATTCTTGACACTGTGAGAGCTATTCCTGCAGATCAACCTAAATCAAAGTAAAGAAAAGGCCTATGTAATGACCGACAATACATTCTTGACACTGTGAGAGCTATTCCTGCAGATCAACCTAAATCAAAGTAAAGAAATGGCCTATGTAATGACCGACAATACATTCTTGACACTGTGAGAGCTATTCCCGTAGATCAACCTAAATAAATCAAAGTAAAGAAAAGGTCTATGCAATGACCGACAATACATTCTTGACACTGTGAGAGCTATTCCTGCAGATATATGTAAAGAAAAGACCTATGTAATGACCGACAATACATTCTTGACACTCTGAGAGCTATTCCTGTAGATCAACCTAAATAAATATAAAGAAAATATCTCTGTAATACACCACAATACATATTTTACACTGTGAGAGCTCTACCTTCAGAACACCCTAACTCCCTCTAAAGAAAAGACCTATGTAATGACCGACAATACATTCTTGACACTGTGAGAGCTATTCCTGCGGATATATGTAAAGAAAAGACCTATGTAATGACCGACAATACATTCTTGAGACTGTGAGAGCTATTCCTGCAGATATATGTAAAGAAAAGACCTATGTAATGACCGACAATACATTCTTGACACTGTGAGAGCTATTCCTGCAGATATATGTAAAGAAAAGACCTATGTAATGACCGACAATACATTCTTGACACTCTGAGAGCTATTCCTGTAGATCAACCTAAATAAATATAAAGAAAATATCTCTGTAATACACCACAATACATGTTTTACACTGTGAGAGCTCTACCTTCAGAACAACCTAAATCAGTATAAAGAAAAGACCTATGTAATGACCGACAATACATTCTTGACACTGTGAGAGCTATTCCTGCAGATATATGTAAAGAAAAGACCTATGTAATGACCGACAATACATTCTTGACACTGTGAGAGCTATTCCTGCAGATCAACCTAAATCAAAGTAAAGAAATGGCCTATGTAATGACCGACAATACATTCTTGACACTGTGAGAGCTATTCCCGTAGATCAACCTAAATCAAAGTAAAGAAAAGGCCTATGCAATGACCGACAATACATTCTTGACACTGTGAGAGCTATTCCTGCAGATATATGTAAAGAAAAGACCTATGTAATGACCGACAATACATTCTTGACACTCTGAGAGCTATTCCTGTAGATCAACCTTAATAAATATAAAGAAAATATCTCTGTAATACACCACAATACATGTTTTACACTGTGAGAGCTCTACCTTCAGAACAACCTAAATCAGTATAAAGAAAAGACCTATGTAATGACCGACAATACATTCTTGACACTGTGAGAGCTATTCCTGCGGATATATGTAAAGAAAAGACCTATGTAATGACCGACAATACATTCTTGACACTGTGAGAGCTATTCCTGCAGATATATGTAAAGAAAAGACCTATGTAATGAACGACAATACATTCTTGACACTCTGAGAGCTATTCCTGCAGATATATGTAAAGAAAAGACCTATGTAATGACCGACAATACATTCTTGACACTGTGAGAGCTATTCCTGCAGATATATGTAAAGAAAAGACCTATGTAATGACCGACAATACATTCTTGACACTCTGAGAGCTATTCCTGTAGATCAACCTAAATAAATATAAAGAAAATATCTCTGTAATACACCACAATACATGTTTTACACTGTGAGAGCTCTACCTTCAGAACAACCTAAATCAGTATAAAGAAAATATCTCTGCAATACACCACAATATATGTTTTACACTGTGAGAGCTCTACCTTCAGAACAACCTAAATCAGTATAAAGAAAAGACCTATGTAATGACCGACAATACATTCTTGACACTGTGAGAGCTATTCCTGCAGATATATGTAAAGAAAAGACCTATGTAATGACCGACAATACATTCTTGACACTGTGAGAGCTATTCCTGCAGATCAACCTAAATCAAAGTAAAGAAATGGCCTATGTAATGACCGACAATACATTCTTGACACTGTGAGAGCTATTCCCGTAGATCAACCTAAATCAAAGTAAAGAAAAGGCCTATGCAATGACCGACAATACATTCTTGACACTGTGAGAGCTATTCCTGCAGATATATGTAAAGAAAAGACCTATGTAATGACCGACAATACATTCTTGACACTCTGAGAGCTATTCCTGTAGATCAACCTTAATAAATATAAAGAAAATATCTCTGTAATACACCACAATACATGTTTTACACTGTGAGAGCTCTACCTTCAGAACAACCTAAATCAGTATAAAGAAAAGACCTATGTAATGACCGACAATACATTCTTGACACTGTGAGAGCTATTCCTGCGGATATATGTAAAGAAAAGACCTATGTAATGACCGACAATACATTCTTGAGACTGTGAGAGCTATTCCTGCAGATATATGTAAAGAAAAGACCTATGTAATGACCGACAATACATTCTTGACACTCTGAGAGCTATTCCTGCAGATATATGTAAAGAAAAGACCTATGTAATGACCGACAATACATTCTTGACACTGTGAGAGCTATTCCTGCAGATATATGTAAAGAAAAGACCTATGTAATGACCGACAATACATTCTTGACACTGTAAGAGCTATTACTGTAGATCAACCTAAATAAAAATAAAGAAAATATCTCTGTAATACAACACAATACATGTTTTACACTGTGAGAGCTCTACCTTCAGAACAACCTAAATCAGAATAAAGAAAAGACCAATGTAATGACCGACAATACATTCTTGACACTGTGAGAGCTATTCCTGCAGATATATGTAAAGAAAAGACCTATGTAATGACCGACAATACATTCTTGACACTGTGAGAGCTATTCCTGCAGATCAACCTAAATCAAAGTAAAGAAATGGCCTATGTAATGACCGACAATACATTCTTGACACTGTGAGAGCTATTCCCGTAGATCAACCTAAATCAAAGTAAAGAAAAGGCCTATGCAATGACCGACAATACATTCTTGACACTGTGAGAGCTATTCCTGCAGATATATGTAAAGAAAAGACCTATGTAATGACCGACAATACATTCTTGACACTCTGAGAGCTATTCCTGTAGATCAACCTTAATAAATATAAAGAAAATATCTCTGTAATACACCACAATACATGTTTTACACTGTGAGAGCTCTACCTTCAGAACAACCTAAATCAGTATAAAGAAAAGACCTATGTAATGACCGACAATACATTCTTGACACTGTGAGAGCTATTCCTGCGGATATATGTAAAGAAAAGACCTATGTAATGACCGACAATACATTCTTGACACTGTGAGAGCTATTCCTGCAGATATATGTAAAGAAAAGACCTATGTAATGACCGACAATACATTCTTGACACTCTGAGAGCTATTCCTGCAGATATATGTAAAGAAAAGACCTATGTAATGACCGACAATACATTCTTGACACTGTGAGAGCTATTCCTGCAGATATATGTAAAGAAAAGACCTATGTAATGACCGACAATACATTCTTGACACTGTAAGAGCTATTACTGTAGATCAACCTAAATAAATATAAAGAAAATATCTCTGTAATACAACACAATACATGTTTTACACTGTGAGAGCTCTACCTTCAGAACAACCTAAATCAGTATAAAGAAAAGACCTATGTAATGACCGACAATACATTCTTGACACTGTGAGAGCTATTCCTGCGGATATATGTAAAGAAAAGACCTATGTAATGACCGACAATACATTCTTGACACTGTGAGAGCTATTCCTGCAGATATATGTAAAGAAAAGACCTATGTAATGAACGACAATACATTCTTGACACTCTGAGAGCTATTCCTGCAGATATATGTAAAGAAAAGACCTATGTAATGACCGACAATACATTCTTGACACTGTGAGAGCTATTCCTGCAGATATATGTAAAGAAAAGACCTATGTAATGACCGACAATACATTCTTGACACTCTGAGAGCTATTCCTTCAGATCAACCTAAATAAAAGTAAAGAAAAGACCTCTGTAATGATCGACAATACATTCTTGACACTGTGAGAGCTCTTCCTTCAGAACAACCTAAATCACTATAAAGAAAATATCTCTGCAATACACCACAATACATGTTTTACACTGTGAGAGCTCTACCTTCAGAACAACCTAAATCAGTATAAAGAAAAGACCTATGTAATGACCGACAATACATTCTTGACACTGTGAGTGCTATTCCTGCAGATAAATGTAAAGAAAAGACCTATGTAATGACCGACAATACATTCTTGACACTGTGAGAGCTATTCCTGCAGATAAATGTAAAGAAAAGACCTATGTAATGACCGACAATACATTCTTGACACTGTGAGAGCTATTCCTGCAGAACCTAAATCAAAGTAAAGAAAAGGCCTATGTAATGACCGACAATACATTCTTGACACTGTGAGAGCTATTCCTGCAGATATATGTAAAGAAAAGACCTATGTAATGACCGACAATACATTCTTGACACTGTGAGAGCTATTCCTGTAGATCAACCTAAATAAATATATAGAAAATATCTCTGTAATACAACACAATCATGTTTTACACTGTAAGAGCTATTCCTGTAGAACAACCTAAATCAGTATAAAGAAAAGACCTATGTAATGACCGACAATACATTCTTGACACTGTAAGAGCTATTCCTGTAGAACAACCTAAATCAATATAAAGAAAAGACCTATGTAATGACCTACAATACATTCTTGACACTGTGAGAGCTATTCCTGTAGATCAACCTAAATGTAAAGAAAAGACCTATGTAATGACCGACAATACATTCTTGACACTGTGAGAGCTATTCCTGCAGATATATGTAAAGAAAAGACCTATGTAATGACCGACAATACATTCTTGACACTGTGAGAGCTATTCCTGTAGATCAACCTAAATCAAAGTAAAGAAAAGACCTATGCAATGACCGACAATACATTCTTGACACTGTGAGAGCTATTCCTGCAGATATATGTAAAGAAAAGACCTATGTAATGACCTAAAATACATTCTTGACACTGTGAGAGCTATTCCTGTAGATCAACCTAAATAAATATATAGAAAATATCTCTGTAATACAACACAATACATGTTTTACACTATGAGAGCTCTACCTTCAGAACAACCTAAATCAACATAAAGAAAAGACCTATGTAATGACCGACAATACATTCTTGACACTGTAAGAGCTATTCCTGTTGACGAACTTATGTCTTGCTGCATGCTAAAATCTTAGCACTCTTTCTCCCTCTACAATAAAAAAAGTAAAACATTGACCTTTTTCTACAGACTCCATTACTAAATTCCAGGAATATGAACCACATAAAATCGATTGACTGGTTCCCATCTATCTCTATATGAATGATTGAAAAGTAAAGCCATTTATCAAATTCGAAAAGCATTGTATAGATAAAAAGTTTTAATTAAACTTCCGAGCGGCTTGAACACGCGCCTAACCTATTTAAAACAAAAGTTTTGTTGAGCGAATGTTCATTTATCAGTTTCATTTTTTTGTTTTGGTTTTCTGTTAGACTTGGTTTAAAATTATTTACAGTGAAAGGTGAAATTTCCGTTAATATATACGTACTCTATTTTTAAAAAATATTAATTAACTAATGACATTATTTTACACAAGAACATTATTATTAAAGGGTATATTGGCAATTATATTATTATTAACGTCCACTTTTAGCAGATTTCCCTTAAGGGAAATCAGCTATTGAGGTTGTAATCATGACGGAATTTTCGACATTTTTCTTCAAATGTCCATCGATCCTACCTAGTAGATGACGAAAATGAGGTCCGTTCAAAACTGTATATATATATATCTATCTATCTATCTATATATATATATATATATATATATATATATATATATATATATATATATATATATATATATTTGTCTGTTACCGCTCTAGCGGTCGCAATTTTTGTTTGATCCTTACCAAACTTCATATTTAAGCGTTTTATGTAAAAAGAAAGATCAAGTTCGTTAACGGCTGAAATCGGACCAGTGGGAGGGGGGGTTTAGAGGGGAGGATTTTCGAAAATTCGAAATACCTCCGTTACTATACGTCGGATCGAAAGATTGTACAGAATCAATCTTATTGAAAATTAAATTTACTATAAATATTGTTATATACACTTATTCTCTATCTTGAATATTAACCGAGATATTTGCATTTGTATTCTGCGTGTGGTCACCAGTAGGCTATGTTCGGACTTTCCGCCGAGAGCTCTGGTGGCCGTTTCCATAACTATTCGTCCCTCGTGAATAGGTATAGAGGTTAGGTTAACTGTTTTTTGGGGCTAGAAACTACTGGGTTATTACGCCCTAAATAATGTTTTAGGTTTAGAGGTTTCTTACTACTACAGTTGTTATTAGGCAGATTTCTCTATTGTAAAACTTCACGTGGGAAATCTGCTTAGTTTACGCAGCGCCTGCGTGACGGAATTTTTTGCAACTTAGGCTATGGCAATTATAAGTTTTATTTTATTTCAATTATTTCATTACATAGGTATCTTTCTAGTGATTGAAATAGTCATTGTAGGTGAAAACAGATCTCAACAAATCTAATCTTAGTAGAATTCCATCCACCGATTAGTATTATATATATATATATATATATATATATATATATATATATATAAATATATACACACACACACGCATTAGCATATGTACACTTCTATGTAGAATGGTTAGGTTTTAGAAACATGAGAATTTTAAGATGGACTCTACTGGCTTTTCCACTAATTTCTAACATTCCTAGTATTAAGAAACAAAGCTGTACAATGAGAACAATTAATACTTATTAAATTAATTACGGTTATAAATAACTATAAATACTGATTAGTATATTACATGGAAATCAAAAATTTTAGGACTTCAGCTTGAAATAAGAAAGTATTGAACACAATTAGTTTTTAGTTATGAAATGAAAAAAAAAAAAAAATAAATAATAAATATAGTTCTAAGTTTTATAAATTATAAATAAGTTATAGATTTTTGTAAGAGGAAGAGAAATGACGAAATATGCAACAAAATCTGGTAGAGTGTGTGTGTGTGTGTGTGTGTGTGTGTGTGTGTCTGTGCAGCGGGCATACAACCAATTCAATAAATACTTATGCTAATTAATTGGTTACTTCAACTAACCGAAAAAAACCAGTTCTAATTATATTTCATTCGAAGTCAGTTAAATAAAAAAGTCTTTTTTTTAAACGATCGTTCTCGTGTGATAACAAAGAACATTAAATAGGTGACTCCGAAGTGATGAATGATTAAGTAAAAATGTAGGTACTACTTTTTTATTGATGGCATTATACCCACTATATTTGAATGTATCATCACCCACACTAAAGGGTTGAAGAAATTAGTTAAGTGCCCGCTATCTGTATGTGTGTGGGTGTGTATACGTGTATGTGTATATATATATATATATATATATATATATTGTTTTTAATATCATTTAACAGATTTCCCTTTAGGGACTCAGGAGATGATGAAAATGAGGTCCGTTCAAATTTATATATTATTCTGTTAACGCTCTAGCGGTCGTAATTTTTGTTTGACAGCTACCAAGCTCGACATTTAATCGTTTTATGCATAAAGAAAGATCCAGTTTGTCAATGACTGAAATCGGAGAAGTGGGAGGGGGCGGGGCTTAAGAGGGTGGAGTTTTGAAAATTCGAACTATCTCTGGTACTATATGTCGGATCGAAAATTTGTAAAGAAACAATCTTATTCAAATTGAATGTACTATTAATATTGTTATATACATTTATTCTCTATCTTAAATGTTAAGAGAGATATTTCCATTTTTCATATTGGACTATTGTCGGTTTTGCTCTTGCGATTCCGCTGAAAGTTAGTTCGGCCGTTTCTATAACCGTTCGTCTCTCGTGAAACTGGCGTAGACACTGGCGTATGCTTCTTCTTTGTGGGATATATGCAAAAACCCTGTTGATTCCCCCTCCTCTTCTTTAGTTCATGGACTACTAAAATTTCAGTGATTGAGATAAAAATTATTCTGATTCATTATAAATTTTAGTACTAGATATAATAAATAGTTTTCAATAAAATTAATATGTTATATTCAGATATATTACAGTAATTGTTTATCTTTCAGGTGAAGAATATGTCTATCTATCTATTCAGCTCTGAGTAGTTGGCAGACCACTTTCTTTACAAATCAGTGCTTTCCGTTTTGAGGTTATTAAAATTGACTGAAATATTTCTTATTATCGTTTCTATTTATTCACTTAATAATGACGGTGGTGTTAATTGTTACCAGTATGTAGATTTATATATTGCAAAACTTCACGAGGGAAATGTGCTTAGTTTACGCTGTCCCTGCGTGACGGACTTTTTGGTCGTCTACTAGGTAGTATCGGTAGACTATTGGAGCCATTGTTGAATAACATCTTCATTAGTATAACCTCAACAGCTGATTCCCCTTAAGGAACATCTGTTCAAAAGGAGTATCCGAAGCCAGTGGTATGCCTATGAGGCTGGAGGCATTGTTTGGAGGAGAGACAAGGGCTAACGAGATTTTCGGAGGCACTCTCTCGAGCTCAGCGTGCAATTAGTGGACGTTTTCCTCTTTTGTGAAAAGCCCTTAGAAAAATGATGGCTTTGAAGAGGGTCCGGGGACATTCCAGAGGGCCCAGTCATAGGTATGTGACCGCCCTGACATTCGTCATGCTAAATACAATGGCAAGGCCTTCTAGGAAACCTATTCAGTACAAATCAATGACACATTCTCCCTCAATAGTTGCGAGATTGATAGCCTCCAACTAAAGCGAGTGACCTCTTCAAATTTCCTACAGATATTTCCCCAAAGCCCTCATCGAGAATACCGTCAAATCCGAAATTCGCCGATGGTTTATTTGACCAAATCAAGACTTAATTTGACTACGGTTCATACAAAAAACTACTGAGAAACAGGTTTATGATCCTACACATTCTGTTGATATTAAATTTCTCAATTTTTACGAATTTCCATAAAGCATATAGAGAGCCGCTAAATATAAACCCCTAAAGCTAAGTATAAAACCCTGCTCAGAAAAGGATGGTACCCTGTAGACAACACGTTCCAATTAGCCAAAGTAGAAAAAAGTGAACGTTAATAAATAATTATAAACTAAAATATATTATAATATATTCCTACTGTCACTTTAAATTCTATTTTATCCTTAAAAGGCTAGATATTTAAGGTAGAATTATTATTACAAGAATTATAATCTTTAAAACTCCTTAAATTGAACAAAAAAAATAATAATATCCTGTTATTTATTTATTAACGCCCACTTTATGCAACTATGACTAATTGGGACGGGTTATCTACAGGTTACAACCCTTTTCTAGCCAGGGTGTGACAAAGGATTTTATTTAATGAGTTTGCCACTAAATAAATTCCTGTTTTCCCACGCGGGAATCGAACTCGCCACTCTAAGTTTGCCATGTGTGATTAAAGTCAACGCTTTAATTTACATAGCTAACCTGAGCCCCTATAATATCCTTTGTAATGATTCTGAGAATTCATTTCATGAGACTATCATAAAAGACCATATATTTTATATTTTGAGTAATTCCAGCACACATCGCAGTTATATTAGTCTCTATTAGTATTTAAGTGTAGAGTTTTGTAGATGTATATTTTTATCCAATTTTGAGTTAAGTCCTCATCTGTCATTTTACTAGTTAACGTAAATGGATTTTTATAATGAAATTCACTGCTCTTAGAGTCAATACACTGAACAATATTCGATATGATTTACTATAATTAAATTAGGTTTGGTAGCCTTTTTGAGCATATTTGATCGGTGGGGTCAAAGTTCGTCATGGGCTCAGGCTATAAAAGGCCGATCTCGCGAAGGGATTATGACAGTCAGATCACAGACCTGCTGTAGGAGAGGCCCTGGTCGGTGACACCTCGCTAATCTCCTCAGCTGTCAGCCAGCATATCCTCAAAAGGCAGTGCCTGTTCTTAGAGAGACTTATAGAAATTTCTTTTTTTCTTTTTCTTTTGTAATTTAGTTTAATAAGCCATTAAAGACTCAGGATCGGGCACACATACCTGGACGCATAGACACTTAATGACCAGGACTGATAACCCTATATGCAAATACTGCAACAAGCTCCTAACGATAAAACACATACTGACAGACTGCATCCAACGAAAAAACCTTCACATACTCTACGATATGACAGAACTATTAACTGACAGCAGCCAATATATGACACAAATACTAACATATCTAAAACACATAAACATTTACAAAAACATATAGTATAAAATAGAATAGGTCTACAGCATACTTAAAAAGATTTAAAAGGGATAACTTTTATTATATTCATTTAGCCAACGTACGGTTATGAGAAACAATCAGATATTTAAGAAATATTTTCCATAATAAAGTATATAAATAAAGTACAACCAAGGTGTACATGAAGGAATAAATATATTATTCTAACTACCCCTTAGCAATTAGAGATCTTGCCATTCACCATCGATAATGAAAATGATATTGCTTAAAATGTGCCTATCCATTTTGAATTTTATATTTATAATTGGTGAATTTTTGATTACAAATAAATTTATATTTATTTAAATTTGGTCAGCAGTCGATTGTTGGTGAAGCCTTTCTTAAATTCTTTGTAAGTGATTTCGTGTGGGAATTTAAAATCTTATAGCTCCCACTGCCTATTACCGCTGCCAAATCACTACACTATTCATACAATTTAGTAAAGCAACTGAGAAACAGATTTATGGTCCCACACATTCCATTGAAATTCAATTTCTGAATTCGGACGAATTTTCATAAAGAATATAGAGAACTCTGCTGGCTCATACACTTCTATGTTATGCATAAAAAGCTACCATTTTTGCTAAAGAAGTGTGATAATTTAAACTCCCTAAATGATTAACTGTAAATGGTATACAAAAATTGAACACAAAACATAATAATATCCTTCCATAATGATAACTCCTAATACATAATTCTCAAGCGACTGGAATTAAGTGATATATTCCAGCTTTATGTTTGGTTTTTGTATAAAGTCATCTATGCTTGGGTTCACCATTAAATATCTTTTTTGATCTAAAGCGAAAATATGAAGTTAGGTTTCAATTAAAACAAAATCCGCTTTTGCCGCGATAATCTTCTTATACTACTATTAAATGAAATAAACACAATGCAACTTAATTTAACGTCATTTCATTTGAAAGTTGTATTTGATATCTCAGTTCCAATGCAGGAGATAAAAAAAAATGTAATAGAAGGAATTTATAAATATTGTTATGATAAACAGAAATGATTCCATACAAATGTTTTGTACTTCGGATAGGTAAGGAGAAATATTCATTTTTGATATCCCCCCGCTAAAAGCTCCTCCCGTTAGCCGATTTTGATAAAAAAGAGAGCTGCACAACTAAACGGTATACTGTCCTTCATAATAAATTTCATTATTTTAAGGCTAGTTGGTATTGAGTTATGTGACATACATACAGACATTTTAAATCGAAGCTAGTCAAAATCAGGAAGGCCAAAACTGATAACTTCATGGAATATGATTACCAAAAATTTTCGGGATTACATTACTTCCTTTATTTTGTTCAAGGAAAAAAAAGCCGGGTTTACAAGCAGCTCTCCACTGCATTTTCTAATGCAGTACATATTCAAGTACTTTCACAGCCACTACCAACGCTAGGATTAAAAAGGAATTTTGCAGGAAGGCGTATTTATTTACAGAGCTGCATTGAGTTGACACTGAAATAGGCAGGATATTTGTCAATTCGAACTTCTTGATTTGAACTGTTACCATAAATGATTAGTCTTATACAAAATTATGAAAAAAAAGAAAACTAACGAAAGATTCAATTATTCAGTGTATGGAATGACATACATATGCAATAGTTATTTGTAGAACGAATCTCGAATGACAAGAAATTAACAACACACTTGAAATAAAAGAGCCTATTTCAGCCTTTTCGAAATGTTATTTTCAGAAGACAAGTATTTTCAACTGATGAAATCAGAGTATTTGTTACAGTTTCAAAAGTAAAAGAATGAAGTAAGCAAATATCCAATGAAATTACCGAGAACGTCCAAAGGGAGACAGACGTTAAAACTTAATGGGCACTACTATTGGGAGTTGGATGGCTAAATCATTCATAAACTTCCCAACTGCTGTTCGGTCACTGCCTACTGTTTTCATGAATGAAAAATCAGATGCGACAATTACCCTTTCTACTTGTCGTTTGACCTGTATTCTAAGGGTAAAAGATTTATAATTAGAATTTGCTTGAACATTTCAATTGAACATTGAATCATCTGCTGAGTCATTGCGAAAATATTCACCTGTTATCCCTTGGAAAAGAAAGACAGAGAAAGTGATTATATTTATTCGGTCGATACATCTGCATTTTTCATAATTTGAAATAAATTAAACAAATAAAAAACTCCGCGTCACGCAGGGGCTCCGTAAACTAAGCAGATTTGCCCAGTGAACTATTGCAATAGAGAAATTTCACGACAGTCGAGCTTTTGGCGGAAACTCATGGCTAGACCCGAAGTTAGCCGATCTCATCTCGTCCGTTATCCACACACACTTAATAAATATGCAGATATCTCGATTTTTTCAATTCGACGTATAGTAACGGATATATTTCGAATTTTCAAAAATTCTCCATCTAAACCCCCCCCCCCCCCTCCCACTGGCCCGATTTCAGCCATTAAGGAATAAAACGTTTAAATATCAAGTTGGTAACGACCAAGCAAAAAAATAATATATATATTATTTTATTTATTTGTTTCCTTCCTATAGTAGCAAGTTAGCATATCACATGCATTTGTAGTGCATTACAATTTATTTATACATAAATTATTTCAAAAGTATGAGATATGTATAAAGAATTAACAATAACAACGTGAAATTAAAGTAAAAACATATAAAGAGAAGATTATTAGTCTTAAAAAGAAAGAAAGAAAAGAAATAATGAATGTCCATAAATATTTTAAGTATTGTAGTTGTATCAGCTATAATAAGTATTTAACCGATTAATTGTATTAAAAGCATGTTCTGTGAATATTTTAAAAGCGTTATTATATTTTAAAAATAACTTTTCTTCTTCTATTGGAAATTGGCCTTTTTTTTGTTCTATGTCTTGTTTTGGTTTTTGTCGTTCGTTTGTCAGGAGTCTGCAATCGTATATTAAGTAAGTGTTGACTTGTTTGTGGAGTTGAGTAATCAATATATATATATATATATATATATATATATATATCACATAACTCAATACCAACTAGCCTTAAAATAATGAAATTTATTATGTAAGACAGTATACCGTTTAGTTGTGCAGCTCTCTTTTTTATCAAAATCGGGTAACGAGGGAGGCTTTTAGCGGGGGATATCAAAAATGGATATTTCTCCTTAACTATCCGAAGTACAAAACATTTGTATGGAATCATTTCTGTTTATCATAACAATATTTATAAATTACTTCTATTAATTTTTTTTTATCTCCTGCATTGAAACTGAGATATCAAATACAACTTTCAAATGAAATAACGTTAAATTAAGTTGCATTGTGTTTATTTCATTTAATAGGAGTAGAAGATTATGTTGGCCTCAATAGCGGATAATAATAGTGGATCTTGTTTTTAGTGAAACCTAACTTCATAATTTCGCTTTAGGTCAAAAATAATATTGTTACGTTTTATTGCCAAAGCCAGGAATAAACGTTGTTAATAAGAGTTCTTTTGGATTGAAAATTAAATACTCGCAAGTTTCACAGTTTTTATCACTGCACAATTTATTTCACAATGCACAATACACTTGGTAATTATTCTTAATTACTACTCACAGTATACACTGATAGCGTCACTGTTCTTCAGATTACACAGTTCAATAATTCGCTCACAGTCACTGAAATACACAGAAAGACGGCACTGCACTGTCCTTTACTTCGCGGCACTGCACTGTCTTAACACTGCACTAAACTGTTACTTACAGTCACGGCACAACACTGTTCTTCTTGTAAAAACACTTTACCGCACTGCACAAAGTCGCACTGTAGCACCGAACGCACATATGAGCACTTGAGAAGAAAACTGACTGGCTCGTGGCTGGCCGGTTCTTTATATAGGTTGTCGGCATACATCAAAGGGGAATTGTCTGGGCCGTCGACGTCTGGGCTCTACGGGTCTAGTACGGGCGCGAACTTCTGTCGGCTTCTTTGATCTACATCACACTTTCCAAATACGCGGCTCTCTCTTTCTCTAAAGGATTTAATTTTCACAACACTATTTAATGGTGAACCCAAGCAGAGATGGCTTTATACAAGAACCAAACATAAAGCTGGAATATATCACGAGTCGTTTGAGAATTATGTGTTTGGAGTTATCATTATGGACGGATATTATCATTTTTTGTGTTCAATTTTTTTTTATTTACAGTTAATCATTTAGGAAGTTTTAATTATCACACTTCTTTCTTAAAAATGTATCCTTTTATGGATAAAATAGAAGAGTATGAGGCAGAGATATATCAATTTATGTTCAGCTGCTCTCTGTATTCTTTATGAAAATATATAAATATATATATATATATATATATATATATACATATATTATTTTGAACAATCCTCATTTTCGTCATTTCCTAGGTAGGATCGATGGACATTTGAAGAAAATTTTTTAAAATGGCGTCATGAGTACGACCACAATAGCTAATTTTCCATACGGGAAATCTGCTAAAAAATATACTAATTACAATGTTATGATCAGGTCAGGTCTTGAATCTGAGATTCAGAGGCCAATGCTTAGAGCGAAGTCCAAGACAGAAGTCTTTTGTAGCTGGAATTCGGCAATCATCTGAAAATGCCATTTTGTGAGATCCAATAAATGGCCAGTAAACGCCCCATCATCTAACTCACGTCCGACATTGCCAACGAACCAAGGACAGCTGTTCATAAGATTTTATTTTCGAATGCTTCCATTTTGATATTGATATTGTCGCTCAAAGAAAACAATATCTGTGAGCTCGGGCAGTGTTATATATTCGGTTAGTTATTAGTTAGTAATTATAAAATCTTATCGTAGTAGAAATAAATAGTTTTTTGTCCTTCGGACAGAAGCAGAATAATCATAAATAAATTAATATAAAAATCAATAGTCTTGAGTAATTAAACGGTAACAAAAACAATTTTTATTTATTTATTTGGTGAGTTTCACAACTAGGTGTGTCGCTCAGTATCATTTACTTTCAATTCCTTAAGATAAAATGTTAAAATAAAGAAATAAAGAAAAATGATTTCAATATTATTAAAACAGTATAAAATATAGCTTTATATAAAACTAAGGAATAAAATAAAACTAAGGAACCGTTAAAATAAAAGTATGTAAAACTATAATTTTTGCGACTAATGCTGGCTTGAGGATGATGAAAGTCTACGGCACAAATTTAAAAATGTAATATACAGCCTTGTTCACAAAAAAAAAAACACAAATACGAATTAGTATTTTTACAATTTTTTAATATGTTTCAAATACGTGGTTGGTTATATATAGTGTGTTTTAATAATTAAATTATCATCCAGAAAAAATAATTGGTATGGGAATTACTCAGAATTTTATTGAGTGAGTAGATCTATATCTAGAAACAAATTTTCACAAATAAAATTGCAAGTTAGTGGTCGTTCGTTTCGCGACATATTCTGAGTAAATTACACACAGGCTGATATACGTAATGGAAATTGTCAACTCCATAGAAATGCATTTGACAATTTAATCATACAGAAATAAAAAACAGCAAATTAATATTCATTCGCTATTCTACCTCAGGCTATTCTCAATATATGTTAAGTATGCATATATTAAGGCTGAAGTAGTTTTATTTCAACCAAAGTGACTAACAACCACATCACATAAGGAAACATAGATACATTTTTGTACAGATGTCACGTCGAAGTACTCGTGGTGGATTCAGAGAGTGTCGAACCATACATTTCGTTGAAAACTAAATATTTTCGCGGTTACAGCACTCCCTCCATTTTGTATAAGAATGTAATAATTGCCTGATGTGAACGATAAATTTAAAAGAATTCCGTCAAGCTGGAGTTGCGTACACTGAGCAGATTTCCCACGTGACAAGCCGATGGTCCCACATCCACGTCTATTCTCAAATTCATTTAAATCCCAACCCATTCTTCGTAGGCCTATTTCAGACCACACTTACTATATTTTCAGAGTTTTTTGTTCTCCTCGTAGTAACCCTATGAGGAGTTATTTATTCGAATACATGTAGCATTGCCACATGGCATATTACATGTATGATTATGTTTAAATACATTTTTATTTTATAATATATACACGTTAATCAACTATCTACTCAAATAAAATATAAAAATAAAATATTAAAATAAGTAAGATAATTGCAAATAAAACTAATAAACGAAATGAAAAAAGAAATAAAATAAGAACAAAAACAGAAAACAATTAAAGTTAAACTCAACTGATGTTTAATTTGCGAGTCTATGTAAGGTAAATATATTGAATTATAATTCCCATTCTTCACAATAAACTTTACATTCTTATGTTTTTTTTGCTTCATCCATATCAATATTTGTGATAAACTTTATATGTTCTTTATTATATTTGTTAAATATGATATGAGGTGGTTTGGGCCAATTACCTCCTTTTAAAATTATGTTCATTATTAAATTTAATCTATTTTGATTAAATGTTGAACAGTCATAAAGTATATGTAAAAACGTTTGTGTTGTCTGTGAGACGCAAGTACATTTGTCATTGTCTTGTATTTTAAATCTTGTTAAATAATGTCCTGTCTGTGCATATTCTGTTAGAAATTGTGTGCATTTGTGATGGTGGCTCTTAATTGTGTTGTAGTTGTTGTGAGTTATATTTGGTATGTATTGATGTAAACTGTAAGATTTGTTATATGGCGTCCATTCTCTGTTCTACTTATGTATTGTGTCGGTACGTAAGTCTTTTTTAATGTATGAGAGTAGTACAGTTAAATGCCTCGTATTTTATTGATCAAATGAAAATCATGGAGTTTAGAAAGCAAAAACGTAAACAATGACGTCTCACCGAACATATTTCACACAGTAAGCTTCCAATAAAACGTTTCATCTACGTATAAGCGTATTGCTATTAGGAAATGAGTTGGATTGGGCGTTCACTGAAGGCTGCAACAAAAATAAAATAAAAATAACGCCCTTAGTATTAATGAAAAAGAAATGTATTTATATATTTCAGAGCTTCGCAACTAGCGTGATATTGCTCAAAACTAAATATAAAAATAAGATAAAAATAGTAAACAAGTAATAGAACAAAACTACAACAAAAAATGGAAAACAAGAAAGAACAACAAATACAAGAAAAAAAGTAATAGTTAACAACAAAGTATAACAAAACACAATAATAGAAATCAAGAAATAATATCAAAATGCCAAAATAGAACTCAAGGAAGACACCAAACAAAAATAACACTATAACCAAACTAAATAAAATACGGAAAAAAATAAAAGTTAAATGATACAATATATAAAAATGACATACAAATAAATAATATAATAAGTTAAAATATTATTAATTAAATGCAATAGAGAATTAAAGATGGAAAAGAAAAAAAAAAACGTATATACAAATCTTATTGCCAATAAAATGTACTATAAATTTTGTTATATATTTATGCTCTATCTTGAATATTAACCAAGATAATTGCATTTTTCAGTTTTCAGCTTTTAGCAAACCCCCACTTCTACACAGGTTACGTAAACAACACTCTGTTATGTAATAAACCACATTATTCGAAGTTTAAATACCTTATATTGTTTTCAAGAGACCTTTATAATACAAGATAAATATTAATATGTTCTGGTGCCCCCCCCCCTTAAGAAGTTTTAAGTTCTTAGACTACTAAAATTTGATTGATTGAGATAAAAATTATTCTGATCCATTATAAATTACAGTACTAGGTATTTTTCTCAATAAAATTAATATATTATATTCAGATATATTTCAGTAATTGTTTTTTTCTTTCCAGTGAGAAGTTGGCATATAGTTTGTTTACGTTTCAGACGCTTCCCGTCGGTAGGTTTCTTATTATCGTTTGTATTTATACTGTTGATATAAGC